>JAUIMM010000115.1:6757500-7245000 GCA_031769625.1 Taudactylus pleione
AGATATGCGGATGGGTGGTGGCCGGCCGGGAGACTTGCCCACTTTTCCAGGCGGCCCGGGAGCACCATCCAATTTTTGGAAGCCTTCCAACCATTCCGGGAGAGTAGGCAAGTATGGGTAAGGGTTCTGGACTTCCTAGGTTACTATAAAGTATGTCACATGCCGGCCTGGAGACCCCAGAATCAGACCCCGTCGCTTACCTGTGCGGGCGCTGACCCGCGCTGTTTTCCGGCTCCCGCACTGTACGCTCCTTCCTCATCTCTCAAGGCAGTTTCCGCTGTTGTCCTCTGGAGGGTCCCGCTGCTGTGCTGTTCCCACGCCGGCTCCTGCTGACCGCTGGTCCCCGCTGACTACCTCCAGGAAGCGCTGTCCTCGTCCATGGGCGTGGCCATCTTGGATTGCCAATGTGACCCCACTACCACCAATGAGGAGTCTTCTCCTTCTCTCTCAGCCTGTCAGCTCCCAGTGTCCACTATAAAAGGATCCCCAATGCTCACACAAGTTGCCAGTGCAACTAGTTTCTTAGTTTAACTAAGCAAGCCTTCCCACTGCGCTCCAGCCACTCTACGTAGCCACTCAGCTACCAGCATCTACCCACGGCTATCCAGCCGCTCCAAGTAGCCACCCAGCTACCAATGTCTACCCACGGCTATACAGCCGCTCCACGTAGCCACTCAGCTACCAACGTCTACCCACGGCTATCCAGCCGCTCCACGTAGCCACTCAGCTACCAACGTCTACCCACGGCTATCCAGCCGCTCCACGTAGCCACTCAGCTACCAACGTCTACCCACGGCTATCCAGCCGCTCCACGTAGCTTCCCAGCTACCAACGTCTACCCACGGCTATCCAGCCGCTCCACGTAGTCACTCAGCTACCAACGTCTACCCACGGCTATCCAGCCGCTCCACGTAGTCACTCAGCTACCAACGTCTACCCACGGCTACCCAGCCGCTCCTCGTAGCTTCCTAGCTACCACGCTACTGCCGCATTCCTCAAACTCCTGTCAGTTCGCTGCACCCTCTCATGCGGAGAAACTTCATTAAGCCAAGTCTCCTCCAGCGAGCATCTGCGCCAAGTAATACAGATCCAAGGCCCAGTCCGGGAACACAGCTCCTAAATCCCACGATTGTGACAGTTTGCACTGGCCCGATGGACTCGGCAAGTGGTCAAGGATCTGGGGTAGATCCCTCGCAGGATGTACTATCTCGTCTGGAAAGACAGGAGACCTCTCAGGCCCTGTTGATCCAATCATCCAAGATATGTCATCACGCCTGGACAACATTCAGTCCTTATTGGCTCATCCCGCTCCCGCTGGCTCCCAAGCCACCTCTCCTCCTGTGGTGTCACCTGCTCCTCCGGTTCTACCTCCTACTCGTGTTCAGCTTTCCCCTCCGAGCAAGTTCGATGGCAACCCCAAATTATGCAGGGGTTTTTTAAACCAATGCGAAATCCAATTCGAGCTACAATCCACCAACTTTCCGACGGCCAGAACCAGGGTGGCATATATCATCTCTCTACTCTCTGGCCAAGCACTCGATTGGGACTCGCCCCTTTGGGAGAAGTTGGATCCCCTGCTCTCCGACTACCCTGAATTTGTTGCCACATTTTGCTAAATTTTTGATGAACCCGGAAGAACCACTTCCGCATCAGCTGATATTCTACGCCTCCGTCATGGCAGCAGGACCGTCGGCCAATACGTAGTCTAGTTCCAAACTCTGGCTTCAGAACTCAATTGTAACGAGGATGTCCTCATCGCTGCCTTCTGGAGTGGCCTTTCTGAAAGACTCAAAGACGACCTAGCTTCCCGTGACCTTCCAACCAGTTTGGATGAGTTAATCTCTCTCTGCAACAAGGTGGATCTCTGTCACAGGGAGCGTGCCTTGGAAAGAGGCAGATTTGATCGTGGAAGGCCACGTCCAGCTTCCCGTTTACCCTCTCCTCCTCTGGGCGAAGAACCCATGCAGGTCAACCGCTCTCATTTATCGGCTGAGGAACGGCAGAAAATGCAGAGGCAGAACCTCTGTATGTACTGCGGATCTCCTCAACATTTAGTTAAATCTTGTCCCATTCGTCCGGGAAACTCCTCCTCCTAACTTATGAAAGAGAGGTTAAGTTAGGAGTTGCCATTGAATCACAAAGGAAGTCTGATTCCACCATCCAGGCTCATTTAAAGTTTCCTCGAGGTTCCAAAGCCGTATTAGCTCTTCTGGATTCCGGAGCGGCAGAGAACTTTGTCACTACTGACTTTGTCCAGAAACATCAAATCCCCATAGAAGCGTTGCCTTGAGTCATCACTTTAACCGCCATCGATGGTAGTCGCATTTCTAGTGGAACCATCACCCATCGTACAACACCACTTAAACTTACCATTGGGGTGCTCCATTCCGAACAACTATCCTTCCTAGTGATTCCCAAAGCCTCTCATTCTTTAGTCCTCAGATTACCCTGGCTACAGAGACATTCACCACAAATTGATTGGACCACCATGCAAATAACCTCCTGGGGTTCCAATTGCTTCAAAGGCTGCCTTCAGCGGGTAATACCTGTCAGATCTTCCGTCGTACGGGATTCTACAGACCTGCCCAAAGCCTTCGATGGGTTTCAGGACATCTTTAGCAAACAGAGCGCAGATATGTTACCTCCCCATCGTGATTGGGACTGTCCCATAGATCTGATTCCCGGGAAGAATCCTCCTAGAGGCCGAACCTACCCTCTATCTCTCCCTGAGACTCAGGCCATGTCGGAGTACATTAAGGAAAACTTAAGTAAAGGCTTCATTCGACCTTCCACGTCTCCAGCAGGGGCTGGATTTTTCTTCGTAAAAAAGAAAGATGGTGGCTTGCGCCCGTGTATTGACTACCGGGGTCTTAATGAAATAACTATTAAGAATAGCTACCCTCTTCCTCTCATAACAGAGTTATTTGATAGAGTCAAGGGAGCCACAGTTTTTACCAAACTCGACCTAAGAGGAGCCTATAATTTAATTCGTATCCGTCCAGGCGGTGAATGGAAAACGGCCTTCAACACCAGGGATGGGCACTACGAGTATCTTGTTATGCCCTTCGGTCTCTGTAATGCTCCGGCCGTCTTCCAGTTTTTCGGCAATGAAATCTTCCGGGATCTTTTGTAGAAGTGTGTGGGCGTTTACTTGGACGACATTTTGATTTTTTCTCAAGACCTCCAAACTCATCGAGACCAGGTGAAACAAGTCCTTCTGAGGTTGCGGTCCAATCAACTTTTTTGCAAATTAGAGAAGTGTCTGTTTGAGGTCTCAAGTGTACCATTCCTGGGATACATCACCCCCAGGAACAGGCCTTCAAATGGATTCTTCAAAACTACTACAAGCCATTCTTGATTGGTCTCTTCCTTCTTCCTTAAAATCCATACAAAGATTCCTAGGATTTGCCAACTATTATCGCAAGTTTGTAAAAGGTTTCTCGACTCTGGTAGCTCCGATTACAGCCCTCACCCGCAAGGGAGCAGATACAACTAAATGGCCCGTCGAAGCTACCTCTGTATTTCAACTTCTTAAGCAAGCCTTCATCTCTGCTCCCATCTTAAAGCAACCAGACTCCACCCGGCCATTTATCCTGGAGGTGGACGCATCCTCCGAAGGTGTCGGTACAGTGCTCTCCCAGCGATTTGAAGATGAAAAACTTCATCCCTGTGGTTTCTTTTCCTGGAAGTTTTTGCCTGCAGAAAAGAACTACACCATCGGAGATCAAGAGTTACTCACCATGAATCTAGCCCTCGAAGAAGGCGATATCCTCTAAAAGGAGCTCATTACCCCATTACCATTTTTACAGACCATAAGAACCTCCTTCATCTTAAATCTGCAAATTGCTTGAACCCTCATCAAGCCCGGTGGGCAATGTTTTTCTCCAGATTTAACTTCAAAGTCTCCTATCGTCCCGGTTCACAAAACCTCAAAGCCAATGCACTCTCCCGTTCCATGACGAGCGACCCTGATCTACCCATGGAACAGCCCCAACCAATCCTGAATTCAGCTTTCTTTGCCTCTACCAAATTATCTTCTATACCCCCGGTTGGGAAGACTTTCGTCGCTCCGGAACTCCGCAAGAGGTTACTGCATTGGGCTCATGCTTCCTGGTTCTCTGGTCACTTGGGTATGGATAAAACCCTAGAATTCATCCAGCGGTCCTATTGGTGGTCTTCGATGAAAAAGGACGTCAGGTCTTATGTGTCATCATGCATCAAATGTGCCCAACACAAAATACCTCGGCGGGTTCCACACAGTCAACTCCAGCCTCTTGCAATTCCATTTAAGCCATGGACTCACCTATCTATGGATTTCATCTCTGATCTTCCTCCATCTCGGGGCCACAACATAATTAGGGTTATCGTGGATCGCTTTTCTAAAATGGCTCATTTCGTACCACTTACAGGGCCTCCGTCTGCACCTCTACTCGCCCAGAGCTTTATAAAAGAGATCTTCAAGCTCCACGGCCTTCCTCAAGAGAACATCTCCGACAGGGGAATACAGTTCGTAGCGAAGTTCTGGAGGTCACTCTGCTCAGCCCTTCAAGTAAAACTCACATTTTCTACCACTTATCATCCCCAGACCAACGGTCAGACCGAAAGGGTCAATCAAGACCTGGAACAGTTCCTGCGCTTTTTTGTCTCATCCTCCCAAGATGACTGGATTGAACTTCTTCCTTGGGCTGAATTTGCTCACAATAATCATTATCACACGTCCACCAGCTCAACCACCAGTTTTTGGTCATCATCCTCGAGTGCCAGATTTCCCTCTTCTTCCAACATTAGATGTGCCTGCGGCCAAGATGTCCCTTCAACGGTTCTCCAACATCTGGGAAAAGGTTCGTTCCTCTCTGACTAAAACGTCAGCCCGGTACAAGAGATTTGCTGACCGCCAAAGACGAGCGGTTCCAAATTTCCAACCTGGGGATATGGTCTGGCTCTCTACCCGAAACCTAAGACTCCGAGTACCCTCAATGAAATTTGCTCCGCGATTCATTGGTCCATTCCCAATCATCAAAGTCTTGAATCCTGTGGCTTACAAGTTAAAGCTTCCTCCATTTCTTCGCATTCCAAGTTCTTTCCATATTTCTCTTTTAAAACCACTGGTCTTAAACCGATTTCAGAAGGTCCTTCCTAAAGCTTCTAGTGTTCAAACACAGCAGGGAGAGGAGTTCGAAGTTGACAGAATCTTAGATTCCCGTTGTCGATACAACCGTCTTCAATACCTCATCGACTGGAAGAATTATGGTCCGGAGGAACGAATCTGGATAAATGCCTCCGATGTCCATGCACCCTGTCTGGTCAAAGCGTTCCATATGAAATTTCCTCATAAACCAAGGAAGTGTCCGGTGGCCACTCTTGAAGAAGGGGGTACTGTCACACGCTGGCCTGGAGACCCCAGAATCAGACCCCTTTTCGTTTACCTGTGCGGGCGCTGACCCGCGCTGTCTTCTGGCTCCCGCGCTGTACGCTCCTTCCTCATCTCTCAAGGCAGTTTCCGCTGTTGTCCTCTGGAGGGTCCCGCTGCTGTGCTGTTCCCACGCCGGCTCCTGCTGACCGCTGGTCCCCGCTGACTACCTCCAGGAAGCACTGTCCATGGGTGCGGCCATCTTGGATTGCCCATGTGACCCCACTACCACCAATGAGGAGTCTTCTCCTTCTCTCTCAGCCTGTCAGGTCCCAGTGTCCACTATAAAAGGATCCCCAATGCTCACACAAGTTACCAGTGCAACTAGTTTCTTAGTTTAACTAAGCAAGCCTTCCCACTGCGCTCCAGCCGCTCTACATAGCCACTCAGCTACCAGCGTCTACCCACGGCTATCCAGCCGCTCCACGTAGCCACTCAGCTACCAACGTCTACCCACGGCTATCCAGCCGCTCCAAGTAGCCACCCAGCTACCAACGTCTACCCACGGCTATCCAGCCGCTCCACGTAGCCACTCAGCTACCAACGTCTACCCACGGCTATCCAGCCGCTCCACGTAGCCACTCAGCTACCAATGTCTACCACCGGCTATCCAGCCGCTCCACGTAGCTTCCCAGCTACCAACGTCTACCCACGGCTATCCAGCTGCTCTACGTAGTCACTCAGCTACCAACATCTACCCACGGCTACCCAGCCGCTCCTCGTAGCTTCCTAGTTACCACGCTACTGTCGCATTCCTCAAACTCCTGTCAGTTCGCTGCACCCTCTCATGCGGAGAAACTTCATTAAGCCAAGTCTCCTCCAGCGAGCGTCTGCGCCAAGTAATACAGATCCAAGGCCCAGTCCGGGAACACAGCTCCTAAATCCCACGGTTGTGACAAAGTACTTGTAGCACCCCCATAATGTTTACTTTCATATTCAGTGGGCCCAAGTCCCCAGACATGCCCAGACTCAAGTACTTTGTACCTACTCCACCTACAAGTTGGTGCCCATGGCCCAAAATGTGTGTGTGGAGTTTGCATTTTCTCCCTGTGTTGGCGTGGGTTTTCCCGGGTACTCCAGGTTCCTCCCACACTTCAAAAATATACTGGTAGGTTAATTGGCTCCCAACAACTAAAAAAATGAACCTGTGTGTGTGTGTGTGTGTAGGGTACATTGATTGTAAACTCCACTGGGGTAGAGACAGAGATGACTAGCTAAATATTTTCTGTAAAGCGCTGCGGAATATGTGTGCGCTATATAAATAACTGGTAATAATGAAAAAAATAATAATGAGTGAACATTCTAGCCCCCCTCAACCCCTCAAACTGTCCCACTGTTAAATCAATAGTTTGCTCATTTTACATTTAACAAATAATGTAAAATGCATTACACTTACAATAGCTTTCATATGTAGACTAGTGTCTCTCAATGTAATGAGTAACCTTAGTAAAATCATGCCTCCCAATCG
Organism: Taudactylus pleione; assembly: GCA_031769625.1. Taxonomy (NCBI): domain Eukaryota; kingdom Metazoa; phylum Chordata; class Amphibia; order Anura; family Myobatrachidae; genus Taudactylus; species Taudactylus pleione. The sequence goes on from JAUIMM010000115.1 coordinate 6,764,379, forward strand.
TTCCAATTTTGTCGGGACAGTCCCGCTTTTCAGGTGCTGTCCCACCCATCAGCTGCAGTATCCCTCGGTGGGGGGGAGTTGGGATGCTCCCACCAGGGCCGGTTCTCCCGTTACGCATGGTATGCAGCTGCGTAAGGCGCCACATAGTGAAGGGCGCCTCAGCTGTGTACCATGCGGGCCGTGGTGCAGACTGTGTCTCTGTGACACAGCTGCACCGCATGTGTAGCGCTGACCGGATGAAGTTCGGTCAGCGTTACACAGCACAAACACACAGCCGCCGGCTCCTGGCAGCTGTGTGTTTGCTTTAGCAGCTGATGAGAGTCAGACAGACTCTCATTGGCTGCTGCTGCTCCCACTGCCAGAGCCGGACATCTTCCGGCTCCCGCAGTGGGTAATGGGAGTGACGTCATGGCGTGACATCACTCCCATAATGCAAAGCGGCAGACGGAGGAGCTGGCATCGGCAGCGGGACCAGGAGCAGGAGCGGGTTTCAGGTGTTTTTTTTTAATTTTCATTACGTCTCTACTGCGGGGGCACTAGAAGGGGGGATTACTAGGGGGGAATACTACTGGGGACACTACAGGGGGTAATTCTATTGGGGGCACTACAAGGGGGGGATTACTACTAGGGGCACTACAAGGGGGGGACCACTACTGGGGGCACTATATAAAGGGCACTGCATAGTGGGTACCACTACTGGGGGCACTGCATAGGGGGACTACTACTGGGGGCACTATATAAGGGGAATACTACTGGGGGCACAAGGGGCACTGCACAGGGGGGACCACTACCGGTGGCACTGTAAAAGGGGCACTACATAGGGGGTACCACTACTGGGGGCACTGCATAGGGGGACTACTACTGGGGGCACTATATAAGGGGAATACTACTGGGGGCACAAGGGGCACTGCACAGGGGGGACCACTACCGGTGGCACTGTAAAAGGGGCACTGCATAGGGGGCGCCAAAAAATATACTTGCTTACCAAAAAATTTGGGCTAGGGCCGGCCCTGGCTCCCACTCACCCGCTGCTCTGCTTATTCATTTGAGAGAGGAACAGGGGGTAGCCCAGCAGCTCCCGGAGCGCTGGGCATGCCCCAAGCTTGAGGAAAACTGGGGGCGTGGCTTGTGGGTGACATTTCCTGCTAGGCCATGCCGCCTCCTTTGAGGTGACACCCCCTCTCATAGGCTCTTCCATCTACCTCTCTTTCTAGCTACAGATACATGCACCACCTGGCATGCATGCCATCAGAAGGGGATACAGGGGAAAATGAGGAATGGATGTGTGATGCACAGCTGCAAGCAGTAAGATGAATGTTTCTGAGAAAAAAAAACAGAAGTAATACAGATGTGCAGAGGCGTCACCAGGTCTGGTGACACTTGATGCACACTCTGGATACCACCGTGTGTCAACTTGCAGGGAATCCCGACAACATCACTACAGGATCAGCCCAGGGGATGTTGGGTTGCCTCCGGAGACTGGGTAGTCTACACTGTCGACTCCTCTTCTATGACAGGAGCCAGGTGTTGCAGGAGAATGTCACACTGCAGCATTCGGCTCCTGTCACTGCAGAGGAGCCGGAATTTTGGTGTCACCCCATCTGAGGGTGGCACCCGGGTGTGGCTCACACCCCCCTCATGATGCCACTGCAGATGTGTCGTCATACTGTAGTGCATAAAGGCGCTAGATGTATAAGATGTCCGGCATGACTGAAGCACTCTGAGAGGTGTAGCGTACTGTCTCTTACTTAAAATATTGCTTCTTATTCGCATGGCAGGCGCAGCAAAATGCCTCTCACAGTGTACTAGAGATGTTGGGGTGCGACTTTAACTGCACAAGAATTAGTTTTAAAGGCTAGTTTCAAGGCTGCATCATAGCTCTTTTGTCACGCTTGTGTTTGTTTGTGGAACCGAGGTCGGGTAGATGTCTGTTTGAGAACTGGGAGGTGTGTAAGCAAAGTTGGCAGGCCCGAGGAGACCTCTTGACATGTGAATAGATGCTTCCCTGACCGGGAATCGAACCCAGGTCTCGGCAGAGAGATGCCGGGTCGTACCCACTAGACGACCAGGGACGTCGGTGTTGTAGATGGGATGATGTATGTAGCAGAGAAGAGAGTAGCAGTAGATTAACCAGGCTGAACTGGGTTGTTACTTGATAATAATACAAGCACTCTTCTTACTTGGTTCTGTAGTCCAGGACACTTGAGTGGTAGGTCTTGGCAGAAGTATTTACCAGGCTCGAACTGGGTTTTCTCTGTAGTCTGGGAGCACTCTGAGATGACAGGACCAGATACAGACCAAACACCGGAATGGATGGTAGCTGTGGAATCTCATTTACAGCTACCATCATCTGTTAAGGTTTTTTTTTATTTTAAACCAGTGGATGACTACACTGAAGAGGACCCCTTGAACCTAAAGGAATTGGATAGGTAATACATTTAAACTGCCAGTCCACCTGCTATAGTGGCACAGCCCTGGCTTGCATAGCCCAATGTTGGGATTTACATTATCAGAGGGACCCAACACTGTTTGGGTCCCCCAATTTTGCCAATATCAGTTTAGCCTAGCAGCATTATAGATGGTTTTCCTAATTATGGGGGGAAGGGGGGAAGTTTTTAATTTATTAATATACTTATTTCTTCAGACAGTGTGACGTCAATGCTACTGATGTTCAGCATAGAGATTGCACCATACTGGAAACAGCAGCCACAGGTCTACTTCCTAAATGGTAAGTAAAGTGCATGAACCTGCTTCTGAGAGTAGAGGCACTATGAACTGATACATCTAAGTGCATATGTACTTTTACTGAACATGTACAGTAACGAAAAGCATATTCTGTGCTTCTAAGTATACCTTACATCCAACTGTACACGAGTCATTTTATGTACAGATGTGTCCTCATATTGCTGAAAATTGTGCCAAACATCGCTTCTTGGCATGCCAGGCATTGTGTGACTCGGCTAGCTCAGAGTGTCTATTTTGCATCTTCATAAGACTGTACTGAATAATTAAATATATGACATTTGTATACCTGTGTGTGGCTGAGGGGGAGATGTACTAAGCCTTGGAGAGAGATAAAGAGGGAGATGAATCAAACCTTAGAAAGAGATTAAGTATAAACCAATCAGCTTCTGTCATTTTTCAAACACAGCCTGTAAACAGTTAGGAGCTGATTGGTTGGCTATCGTTGCCCTACCACCATAGCAGGGACAGCACTGTCCCTGCTGCGGTTGATGCTGGCTCCAGGGCCTGCACGTGGGACCTTGCGAGATCCCGAGCATGCCCAGTGGAGCTGACCGGGATCGAGACACAGCGCATCAGCACTAGGCTGATGTGCTGTGTACTCAGGCAGGGATCATTAAAGGGGGGAGTTTTCACTCCCCTACTACGGCATATGAGATGTTCATACATCTCATTGTTAGTGTTTCCTGCTTCGCCTCGGTAAAGAGGTGAAGGAGGAACAGTTATAGTGGCATTATCTGCGCCGGTATAATACATCTCCCCCAATGTTCTCTATATAGTGAGACCAGGACACTGGTCTCACTATATAGAGAACTGAACGCCTGATTTGGATCATTATACCACATCCTCTTCTCCTCCCATTGTCCAATAAATATATTAGCGAAACTAGTGTGCATGGCTGTGCCTTACTTCTGCAGATAAAAAATATCCCTGAATAAAAAATATTTATTATACAGTATACAAGAGATACCTTTTAAAATAAATTCTTGCAAATCGGGGGTCAAATGCATTCTTTTTAGATATTCCTTAACTGCATGGATGCCATGTGTAATCTCTATAATTGTATATTAAAGGAATACATCTGCGGTTACCAATATGAGGTCATCTTCCCATTTAAGAGAACTCACTAAAATTAGCTCATCTCTTGTATCCTTTAAATGGGACTGATTTTGTGTCAGTAGTAGCCGTAGAAAAAAGCCTATAAATTGGTAGAGGTTTGTCGTAACTGATTCTACCCATGAAACGATAGGTCTCCCTGTGGGGCATAAGGGGTCCTTGTTTATCTTGATTAACATATCTAGTACAGGAAAGAGTGATTGTTATTTTATGATAAATTTAGACTCATTTTCTGTAATTGTTTCTTTTTGTGTGCGTATTTTTATCATCCAGCTGTTTTAGCACCTCTTTTTCATAGTCACACTTATTCAGTATATTGTAACTACCCTCCCACGCCGCCTTTGTCATCAGGTTTTATTATTGCCTCTGGATATGCGTTAAGGTTTTTTTTTAAAGCATTCCTCTCTTCGTGGGTAAATTTAATAATTTGGTACTTTCTTTAGATATTCCATCTTCAGTGAATTAAAGTCTCCAGAAAGTTTCCCTTTATATGGGTAAGGTAAAATACAAATTTGGGTTTAAAATGAGTGGTGAGTACCTTCTCCAAAATCCCATTATCTGTAGAGGAGTCCTTCTATAAAAAGTATTTTTAAATTGTTAATTTTCGTAGAAATTTCTGCAGGTCTATGAATATATCAAAAGTATCCATATTTAATGAGGGTGCGTATTTAAGCCCCTTTTCTAATAAAGTTATTTCTTCTAATATATGTGAACTAAGGTTGAATATTTTCACTTTTTCCCTCATCCTTTATTTTTATATCTTTTTCATTGCTTCTTTAGAAGCTTATATTTGTTTCTGTTTCTATTTATGCTTCCTCTTCTCACCTTATTTACCTCAATTTTTTTATAGTTCAATTAGAAGGTTTGTACCTCCTCTCATGATCTAAAAAATAACCCTGACTAAATCTATCTTAATGACTCATACCAGTTTTAGTCATCCTCCCTCCATCTCCTTCTATTTGGTTTATTTTACTGTCCTGAGTTGTGCTGTATTAATGGTTTCCTCTCAACATTTCTCCTGAATCTAGGTCGGCATGATGTTTAAAAATTAGTTATTTGTAGCTTTAGGTTCTAAATGTCTTTATTTGTTTCATCCTGTTGCTACTACCTGTTTCTGAAAGTAAAAAAAAAATGGGGTCCCCCCTCTTCATTGGCGTAGGGAGGTAATAGTAATAATAAAGAAATAATATTTTTATTTTACAGGTGGCCTACAGGTCCCAGAAAGCCTGCCCTAGAATGATGGCACTTGTTGAACTACAAGTGACAGCAAGCCTGGACATTAAAAGTCCGCTGGCAACTCTAATCCATCTGTAAAAGAAGAAGTGGTCTAACAATTGCTTCCTTTAGTGGTTCTGGAAAATTGCCTGTTTGCAAAGAGCATTGAGCTATTTTTGCAATTACAGGGCCAATCATGTCCATACACCCTATGAGAAACTTAGTTGAGGCAGGGTCCAGATCACCGGTGGTGGGTCGCAACATTCTGATAATTTTGCCAATGTCTTTTACATCCATTATGTCAAAGCTGTTCCAGGGAGACAGGTGGCTTACCTTGAAAGGCTTGGTAGTTTGGCAATCCTTTGACGGCACTGTGTGGATTCCAGCCCGGATGGAGGAAACTTTATCTGCAAAGAATTTTGCAAACTCATTGCATCTTGACTGTGAGAGGGTTTCATCAAGCTGCAGGCATGCTGGTTTGCAAAGCATCTCCACTGTACGGAAAAGCTGAGCTGGCCTATTGTTTGCTGCCTTGATCTCATTTGAAAGGAACTCTGTTTTCTTACGGGTTATTGTTGATTGATATTCTCCAATATGTTTGATTAGTGCTAACTTATCGTTTACCAGGTTAGTCTTTCTCCATCGTCTTTCAAGTCTACGCCCCCTTTTCTTGAGTTCATTAACACTATTGTCAAACCAAGGGGCTTGATGGTGTGGTATGCGGGGTCGTATACGCACAGGGGCGATAATATCCATTGCAGCTGTCACATCTCTGTTATACAGTAGTAATGTACAAGGATCTTCACAGGCCCCCATTACCACAGAAAGATCCAGGTTTGCTGCAAGAGACTGAGGGGTCATCCCCTTCCTTGGACGATACCTTGTCAACTCCATGGGTAAAGTTCTATTAAGAGGGGTTGCAACTGAGAAGCGAATTGAGTGGTGGTCTGACCACATGACTGGCTTTATATTTAGGTCAGAGACTTCTAATCCAATCTGGAAGACAAGATCAAGAGTGTGACCACTTATATGAGTAGCTGAAGGAATGACTTGTGTGAGGCCCAGAGCATTCATTGTGCACAGGAGATCTTGGCCAAGGTGAGAGAGCTCATCATCTACCCATGCATTGAAATCCCCAAGGATCAGCCATCTTTGATGCTCCAGAACTAGTCCAGCAACAATATCTACAAATTCTTGTAGAAATCTTTCCATCTCCAGGGGGGCGGTAAATGAGAAGTACTCTGAATCCTAAGTCTTTAGAACTCCAAGCAGCAATGCACTCAAATGAGTAATTTCCATTAGGTAGACCCTAAGGTTAAGTTCTTTTTTAAAGCAGTACACACTTCAGGTGCCAAAGATGGCTGCCTTACCTTTTACAGGCTCCTGAACATCTCCATAAAACAGCTTAAATTCTACAAAAGTGACATCAGAAGCACAAGAAATATCCAAGGAGTTACCTTTAACTTGTACTGAACTACATGGACATCTCTCCAAAATCAACGGATTGCATTCCTGCACTGAGATTCACATTGGATTGGATTGATACCTTCTCCACTAGAACTCAGACTGGCATTACCTCTGCAGTGGACACCTCAGAGCAAGGTACTGTGGAATACAAACTATATTTGGCTCTGGCTCCCCCCAAGACATCATTCACCTCTGTTCTCTTCTCAGAAAATAACTCTGATTTCTTGCATTAATAATCTAAATTACAGTATCCCCAGTCTCTGAAATCTGGAGGTCTGGTAATTTTAAACACAGGATCCCATTTTTTTCCCCCTGGAGACATGTTATCTTTACCCTTGCACAGCACTTGAAAAGGATTCTCACACTGGGATTTTCAGACCTATACAATAGGAATGGCACCTTTCCACAAGCCTGCTATGCCCTGGAATAATTTGTGTGACTAAATCATCAACTGAAAAGACAAGTTGGCTTATTTAGATACTCCTTATTCAAAATATACCTTTTGTACAAGAGAGAAGCAACTGGACATAGCAATAGCCAAATTAAATTAGACTGCTCATGAATTCCATTATAACTTCTGGATCACACACAGAGTTGAGAAAGCAGAAAAATAAAAACTGCTTGATCTTCTCTCATCATCAAATGCAATTCATGCTCTCTCATCGATGACCCAATGTATTTTTACACTTCCAGCTTTATGCTTTCACTCCGCCCACCACGAGCAGCAGTTCCTATTGATCCAGCACAAGCTTCCATTCTTAAATCCCTTGGCACTTTCAGAAAAACTCAACGGGGCAGTCGTGGGAAACGAGGACGAAAGTCTCTTATGCGCTGTAACCACGTAAGTTCCTTGCCTTCAGGTTCACCAGTTTCATATAGGAGACAAATAGAAGTGGTACCTATCAAATGGCCCTGTGCTTGGAAGAACAGACCTGTAAACTCTCGCTATGTGACTGACATCCCCAGAGCCCCCACATTCAATATAAAGAAAACTACAGGCCCTTTGGTATGCCCAATCAGGTCCGTCCTTTGTAATGCCAGAACTATAAGAAACAAGACTGGTACAACTGCTGACCTTATTGAATCTTCATATCTTGCCTGTATTATAGAGACTTGGCTAGATGAAAATGCAGCTTCTATTTTGGAAGCTGCAGTTCCAACAAATTACTATATCATTCACAACCCAAGACTTAACCTCTGGGGAGGGGGAGTGGCAATCTGCTTTAAAAAAACAAAATACATGACACAGGCACCGAATGTGGAAGTATTTCCTTAAACAACCCCCCCACACACACACACACACACATCACTCTTTCTCCAATTTATTACTTACAATATGACAGGGTCATATCCTCTTCGGCCCATGTACCATCCCGACTCTTAGCAAAACTAAAAAACATTGCTACTGCTCCTCAAGGAGCCTCATCCAAAATGAGATGTCACTCAGGGGTACTCTCCACAAGAAAGAATGGGGATGCGCTGATTGGTCACAGTGTAGGAACTGCCGCTCTCAGCCAATCAGCGCATCTCCATTGATTTCAATGGAGAGTGACTCTCACTCGCAACAGGGCTGTGCAAAGAGTAATTTCTTTGTTTTGCAAAGACAGTGGATGCTACATGGAATGAAATGTACCTGATCCCAGAATTTGTAAGCAACAAATTGTCTAAGAGGGATGTGTAGGGGGATGTTTATCTGATAAGTGACTACAACATACGGTGTGTGCACTGTTTTTATTTTATTTTTAAACAGGTAGACTACATGTTCCAGTGGGCCCTTAATGTCAAGGCATGCCTCCAGTTTCTGGGATGCTGGGCATCACCGCCCCTTTCCCATCCCCATATGGCCGCAGCATGTCAATCGGCTTAGGGGCACTGCAACTGTTGTCGCCGACACAGATAAGCACATGCGCAGTACAGATCCTGCGCATGCGCAGATCGGCAGCCATTGTAGCTGTACATAAACCATAGGGTTTTAGTATCACTCTGAATCCGGCCCAATGGTAAAAAATAGACAGTGGGTGGTGCTGGAACATCATGTTGTCCTTCTCAGCGGTAACATGTAACAAATAATCAGCAGATAACCAGTAGAAGTAACTATGTATTATAGCCTTAGGTTACACTAATCTTTTTGTACGTTAGAGCAGTTTGCTATCAGATCTTTTGTTGTAATAGAGCAGGGGATAAGAGCTTAAAATGCTGAAGACCACTCCGAGGCCACCAGCTTTGATAGATACAAATCAGTACAAAATTCCTGCAGGTCAGCCAGTGTAAGATGGTTGTTTGTTATTCAAACATAAATTGTAACTTAACTGGGAAATCCTATTTACATATTAATGTATGCTCACTCAGAGCCTCCAAGACAGACTTAAGTGATCTGCAGTGCTGTAGGGTAAACCATGGAAAATCTAAGAAGATTTTAATATCATTAACCTCACAGGCTATGTCACTCAGTAATCAAGCCTAGGTCGCCCTGGTTGCTATTCTCTCTCTTGTCTTTCACATATGTGCTGTGGAGCTTTAAGGTTTGGTGTGGCTGATTGGGGCATACTTACCTACATTCTGGCAGCCCTCCCTCGGTGCAGCAGGAAGGGTGGGGGCGGCTGAAGTGGGCGGAGCGAGGAGGCGTGATTGCAGCCCCGCCCCCAGCTTTATAATGCCGATATTAAATTGTATTGCAGGGGGCAGGGCTATGATGATGCGTTTCAGCACAAATCGCGTCAATGCCCCTCCCCCAAACCACCCACTTTAACATGCAAGTGCAGGGAGTCGCGGGGGAGGGGGAGCGACTTGCCTACCCTCGCGGGGTGCCGGAAGCGGCACCTGATTTTCAGGAGGCTCCCGGCAGTCCGTGGAGAGTAGGCAGGGTGGTTGTCAAACTTAAAACGTGTTGAAAAAAATATAGTTGAGAGGCTGGTGCTTCCGAGACAAGTCTGTGCTAACATCAAGCTGTCCAGTATTCATGTGCTATATACAGAAAGACAGTATTTCATGTGCTGTATACAGAAAGACAGTATTTTACCTTAATGAAAATCTAATTTCTGCTGCTTGTGTTATAACCTAAGGGTATAACTATATTGTCTTACAAAAAGAGGAGTAACAAATGTATTTTTATTTAACACCAAACTTTCGTCAGTAAAAGACACTAACAATTCTTCAGAACAGCAATGACGATATGATGCAATATGATACAATTTCAATATTATACGACAACAATATTAATTGACACTACACTAACACTCTCTTTATTTATATCTTTCAGGAACCCACTCTCCACGAAGATCGATGGGACCAACTGGAGCTCTGTGAAAGGTAAGTGGTTAACAACAGCAATATATTACAACAATTTACACTTACAATTAATTATTACCGGTAACATATTTTCTAATAACATAACCCAGGGTTATTTAGTAGGTTCTAACTGGCCAGTTTTAACTAACTTAACATGACGTCTTTTTCAGTTTATAATAACTCACACTGACAGTGTAATTAACATTGCCCGGGTTGATGAGGTCCAGAAATAATAGTCTTGTATTTTGCCTGTTAACAAGCTTCCTATATAGTCCCTTTAGCAATTATTTATTTGAAACTCGATTCCTCTCTTGAATAAACTGCGGTGTCAATTAATACTAGCAGACTTCTCGTTTCTTAGTTACTTTGTTATTCACAACAGCGGTTTCAATAATAAAGCTCAAGGTAGCTCTTGTAAGACAACCATGTGTCCATTAGTCACTATACAGTATCATTGAAGGATATTGACTACACTTGACTGAAGTTTATGTTGCTATACTGTAGCTGTAACTGAACGGAAGTCTTCTTGGTCTGTAACTCTGACTCCTCAGGGTACGCTGTCTATTTAATGGAGTAGTGAACCAATTTTATAGATTATGGGGTCTATTTACTAAGCAGTGTTAGGAGACAGAGTGAAAAGTGATAAGGTACCAGCCAATCAGCTCCCAACTATCATCTCACAGGCTGTGTTTGAAAAATGACAGTTGGGAGCTGATTGGCTGGCACCTTATCACAGACTTATCACTTTTCACTCTGTCTCCTAACACTGCTTAGTAAATAGACCCATAGGTATGTTATTAACTAGACTGCGTTGTCCCTATGTATTATCTGGATGCAGTAAGAGGTATCGTGCATAAGAGGTGAGATGGGCATTTCTGTGCTTCACTCCTTAAATCAACGTGTTACTAAGCGGTGTTGACCCTATATTTCCCTAGGGACTTCTCCCGATCAGGCTTCTCACTTAGCCCCCGGCCCCTCAGTATGGCTCCACCCCGGCTGCGCCTCCTTCTGACGCATTGGCTGCTGGGTCTTCCTCTAAGAAGACAATGGAAGCACTCTCTCGGCTCCTTGAAGCGCTGTCCCGACTTACAGTCTCCGCTTCCTGCTCTCCGGACTCCCGCTGACCGCACACCGTGACACAGGTCATTAGCCAGCACGATGCTCTCCTGTACAGCCGCTACCTCACGACCAACTGGTGGCTTCAACTGTCACATCTCTGACCACATGACACTGTTCATGTGACCTCCTCCTGAGCTGCTGCAGAGACTGCTGGAATTGTGGTCTGTCTGAGCAGTGACATACACATGCAATGTACAATGTCAGATATAAAATCTCCCATAGTGGGGTATTACACTTGCATTACATAACTTGTATAGGTGCATATGTGCACCATCCAGCTGGATTTGCCTTTAACTATAAATGAGGTAAAAGTATTATGCTGACCATATACGGAGGGACACTGCAGTATGTATTGCTTGCAAGCAGGCTAATAATATACTTCTCAACTGTCGTATTATGGCACCCAATGTCCCGATTTGACCAGTGTTGGGAGGTATGCCTATAACAGATATCTATGATTTTGAACAGAACATTAGCTGGCATGTTTGTAAAAATTGTTTGCCTCTACTAAGTTGTAATTTGACCACTGATGGTCCCTACTGCCATTTGTACTGTGTATTTAATATTTACACATTTGCATGGTCATTAATGAGCATTACTGTATGTGAAAAGAGCTTTCTGGTGGACAACACAACTGAATAAATGAACTTAATCACTGATCTTTACATTTTACCATTAAAACTGTCCAGGAATTCAATATTCTGTGATAATTTGAATTATTTGCAAAATAGAGATCAATAAAAAAAACAAGATTTATTTTCATAAACACAAATGACACTTTAAATATCTAAAACAATAAAATCATAAAAATATATTCAGACAAAATGACATACAAATTAAGAATCAAGTACATATTAATCTGATTTACAAGTTGCTTCAGGAATTTATGTTTTAATAAATCTCTATTTTCTATATAGTGCAAACTAAAAAAGGTGACATTTATAAATAAATACTTTTGGCTAAGACAAATGTATTAAATGTTTATTTCCATTGAGCATTTCATATTAGTTCTGCCAGCTGCATATAGTCTTAGGAGCTGATTCAGACACGCTCGATAGGATGCGTTCGCTCGTAGCTGGGCGATTTTGCAATCTGCACATGTGTATGCATCGCAGTGCACATGTGTGAACCAGTGCGAGAGATCGTGAAGCGTTCGCTCGCTCAGCATAGACAGCCCAGCAGAGTGAGTGACAGGAGAAGCCGTTTGTGGGTGGTGACAGGGGCTGGCTATTAACGACGGGGGAGTGGAGGTGCGAACGCAGGTGTGCGTGAGCATCTTAACGCCGTTTCAAAGGCGTGCATAATTAACAGGCAGCGCCATTGTACACGTCACCTGGTTGTATTTCACACTGAAGTTATCGCAGTACTTGCGGCAGGGTATAGTCAACCTCAAGCGCTGCGATCGCATCCGATGGTTCTCGATGTACCAATGGTTTCATACACTTCCTGGAGATGACGGGCGCAAGTGGGCGTCTTATAACAGGCTGGTGGGTGTCTGCATACTCAAAGTGATCGCACGCCAAGACATAGTGAGCGTGCTTATGCCTTGCCGTGCGATTGCCTGCCTTGCTGGGTGTGTGCCGGATTTGCATATGCTGGGTGCGAATTAATGCATCTAGCAAGCGGGTCTGAATGAGCTCCTCAGTTCCATGTGTAAAGACTACACATGTCTGTAATATAGTATGACTTTCAAACATGTACACAGAGGTAAGGTTTATGTTTTCTTAGACAAGGAATAAGGGTTCCAATGCATCTATTCAAAAGAAGGTTTCGATTAGTTTCTGCACAAGCTTGTATGTCTTGTTTCACTATTGGGATACCCTGTTACCATAACACCAAAGTCAAAGGATATAAATCTGTGTTTTCATTAGACATATATTAATTAAACCCAGAGTCACTAAAAGGTGATATATGAAATTATGGATATGCAATAATTCATATATCAAATTAACAATAGCATGTTAAAATTACAAGATGTAATCTAAAAATGTACACTGAGCAATGCAGGCTGATTTGTAGATTAATTTGCTTCCGTTTGTAAGACATGTGAGCAGCCTTCACTTATCACTATTAAAAATGACAGTTATTGAATCATTTTAAAAGAAGGTTTTAAATAGTTTCTGCTCAAGCTTGTATGTGTTTCTTCATTGCTGGGACAACCTGTTACCATAACACACAAGACAAAAAACTTAGCTGTCATTTTCAATAGTGATAAGTGAAGGCTGCACACATTCTGACATGCTATTCCACGTATGTATTTTAATCATTAATAAAATGTAATGTTTTATCTTCATGCTAAGTAGCTCTTCCTATCTGAATCCATTACATAAGTTTATGGCCCCTTTGACCTCTACATAAGAACTATTAACTAAGATATTGTTGATTTAAAAGACAACTAAACTTAAAATGCAAGTTGCCAATTGGTTTGAGAGCTGCAAGATGAGCTGAGATTTTGGCAATTTAGCTGCTAGATTTAAAGCAACTTTTTTCTAATGGCGCAACCAACCTGGTTTAGCCTTAAAAAAGATTGTGCTGTAATAGTGGTTAAATCGCTGGCATCTCTGACTTGCCACAACTTTAGGCCATTACATTTGGCCCCTAGTGGTGCTACTCACACATGCAGATGTGGAAGGTGGAGTAGGGTAACGGGTGGCACTACATGCAGTAGCCAAACAATGCCATTACTTTATTATTAACATACCAAGGGTAAACCAAAGCTCTAACCTATTTTAATATAATATAAATATATATAATGCTTGGTACTGTATTTGTTTTTTGTATTATATGTATACTATGCATATATAAAGAGTTTTTGTTTGAGAAAGTGTTGCAGTCCCCTGATCTCTATGACATTTCTGTGCTTGTCAGTACTTTACTTTCCTAGAATTAATAGATGAAATGTTTCAGGACCACAGTCATATATGTCCTTCAAGACTTCACAGTCTGTGGCATCTTTATACAGATAAATATCATGACAAATGTATCTTAAAATGGAGATATACTGTAGATAAAGAGGGGCGATATCTAGCTGGAATAGGCAGACTGGCCATTGGCCCCACAGGGGATTTTTCTGGCACACCAATAGTCCCCGTGATATAATTGGGCCGATTTCATTTGATTCCTATATTTTTTTTTCTTACTGGCATGTGGAGGAGGGCCCAGATACTTGGGCTGCCAGACATTGTACTCAGCCAGCGACTCATGGGAGTGAACCGATCTGATCTTCCTGCCTAATGGTCGGTTTGGCTCAACCCTCCCCTCTCCATCTATTTTACTTTTCCGCCCCTCTGCATAGGCCAGCTCCCATCCATCCTTCAGCACATGTGGGTCCAGTGCCATCTTCCACGAGTGCTCTGTGCTTGAAGAAGGAGCCACGTGTATCTCAAAATTGTGCAGGGGCCATTGTTATTGTTTGAAAAGCAAAGGATTGAAGGTGGCATAACAGTGTCTACTATTAATGCCCACACTCCATTCCATGAGTGCTGCCACTACAAAGGCCTAATTGATGCTGTCATCCATATTTGGCTCCACCTACAACAACAGGCCATCTTCAGAATAATTTCCTGGGCCAGCCAGTTGAAGCTCCCAATAAGCAGAAATTGGGAATGTAAAACACGTCACTGACATACAATTAAGAATTTGATCCTCAAATACCCCTAATTCAAGATGACACCATTGTAATATAGGTTTGATCTCTTTTATACAGAATAAATGTTAACCTGAAAATCAGCAAATTACTGTGGTTTATCAACACTTAACCACTATGTTTCTTTAGGGGCAACATTTTAGCAAGCATGGTTGGTTATCTTATTTTGTTGTCAATTATCAACATTTAAAAACTAAAGGTGTTATTTATTTTTCTAGAGTATAGAAATATATTTAAAGATATACTGTAGTATTTTCACATTTACATAATTACATTTCTTTCAGAACATGTATACTTTTTTAACATTACAATTTAAATCTTTTACATCTTATAGACTCAGATTATATTGTGTCTGTATATTTATATAAAACAATACTAATGCCATCATAAAATAATTAAACTTTAATACAGTATAGAGAAGCATGCTTAGGGAAGAGTCTTTCTTCATGCTACAGTGCTTAGTTACTCAGTCAGTGCAATAATGAGACAAATACTAGAGAGACTGGATTCTAGTGCGTGGTCCAGAGTGTGTAGAGCGGGTTTAGATGAGTTCAGTTATAAACACATTTGTAATAGGATTGATACACCAGAGCATACAAACGCATAGTAAAGTTATTATTACTATGCAGGCATTTAGATTTGTTTTGGAAACAATGCATTTCAAATTCTAAGTTTTATTTTTTTGGCCAACTGCAGCAGAAAAGAGTATATAGTTTTCAGTGGGGAACTGTTTACATTACGTTAGGGGGTTTCAACCCCAATCCTCAAGTACCCACAACAGGTCATGTTTTCAGGATTTCTTTAAAAATGCACAGGTGAGTTTATCTATTTTGCTTGTTCAGTAATCATTACAGCTTTCTACAGAGAGAAATCCCAAACACAAGACCTGTTGGGGGTAAATGACAACTGGTGTTGAAAACCACTGTATTAGATTTTTTTATTTCACTACTGATACCAATATAACCATGTTTTAATTGTATTCATAACAGCTAATGTGATGGCAGTGAAGCCTGACATCATAAATGGGTTCCAGAACCCATAATATATCTTGCATAGCGCAGACCTCGGTGGATGGATGAAAAATTGCTAAAAATTTCAGCAGAGAACTGATCTACTGTAGAAGAGCAAGACCACACTGATATACAGTTACATTCAGAGGCCTTGGGTTTCATATAATCCATATGCAAGTAAGTTTTGATAAAACTATTTTAATTCTATGCCTTCAAATAGTCATTTTCACAGTTCTAATTACAAACTACTTCTGAACACTGCCCTGTAAACTGCTTCTGCTTCTGAACACTTGGACCAAGAATGGTCTTAAAATAATTTAAGTACCTAAATTTACTTTTTTTTGTCAGTGACCATACTACAAAATGAGGAGCATTGTTTTAGGCTACTTCACCAAAGTAATAATAAGTATTTCTCTGAAATTACAGAAAGAATTATGTGACCTTCGGCAGTAGTATCACGCATACAGTAGTTCACTATTTAGCACAATTGTAAAATCTATCATCACAAATAAATAGGTTTACAAAGTTATTAAGGTATACAGGTTATATAATTATTGTGCTAACTAACTATCCACGAGTTCCTGTATCAGTGCAAGTATATGGGTGATGTCACTTTGGTGCCTTGCATACTAGAGCTTACCCAGCTAGAAAAGCACTAGCGTTCATAGCGATAAAATCATGCGGTGAATGATGAATGTTCATTTCAAATTTCGTTGCATGCTGTGTTCATAAGCGCCAGTGTGACACCACCCATGGTGATGGAAAACAGATAATAAGTATTATGTGTTGCTGGGTTTTTAAGAAAACAAACAAACAAATTAATTAACTAACAAGAACAACAACAAAACACAATTGGATTTATATAATAACAATAATTATAGTCAATTCATTTGCTATGGTTTACAAAATACTAAATTTGCCTTCTGGTGCTATTACCTGCATTGGTGCTTATGGATCGATTTTAGGATATGTAGGTGTGTAAACTGCTGCATATTTTAGCCGCATATTTTGTACTTTTTGTTTAACATGTTCAGTAGTTTCAATAAGGACGTTGTATCATCTAGGACCTAGGACTTAGATATAATTTTCTTTAGTTTCGTAAGGACGTTGTATCATCCACATTGAAAAGACTTATAGGATCCTACATTTTCACTAAAACGATTTTGGGGTAGATTTACTCTTCGTCGGGTTTTCTAAGCCTCCGATGATTGGCGGCTTTGACCACTGGATTTATACAACAACTGTAGTAAATACTAAACATGCCTGATTTAGCATTTATTATAGTTGCATTTTAAAACCATTTGTCAAAGTCACCTATCATCGGTGGCTTTGAAAACCTTCCGGTTAGTAAATCTACCCCTTTGTCTAAAAAAGTGATTATAATGGTTTTCTGTATAGTTTATAATACATGTTTATGTCTTGAAATGTTTTATTAATAAATATATAGGGCCTGATTCATAGTCACATTCAAAGCGGCCACATCTGCAGTTTTTTGCAATGCGCCTGCTCACAATGCTGAACGAGACGAAGTTAAGCATCTGTGCAAATCTGACATCAGAGTAGCCCAGAAGTCAGCTGGTTCTCCATTTACAGTTTAATGGGTGTAACTGACAATAGGGTGTTCGTTCACACCTAACATAAGTTTGCTGTGGGCATGTACATGGATCTGTTGCCTACCAGCCGTAAGAGTACGTGAAGTTCTGACAATTTACTACCAATCTCTTGCACCCAAAATAGGGCTGCTGCAAATATGTGATGACAGCAATGATAGCTGCTCTTACAAGCAGATGTATTGGGACGGGGCAGCCGCAAAGATCCAGCTTCTCTGAGTACAGGTGGAAATCAGCATCTATTTTCAGGCACACAATGCGGCCGCAGATGAGACCGGTTTGCATGCGACTCTGAATTGAAAATTGAACTTACCAATTTACCAGGAGCTAAGGAACTTAGGGGCCTATTCAGACCCGGACGCTAAGCCGCGGATGCACGCTATGGGCGATTGTCGCCTGTCTGTGCATGCGTATGCATCGCAGTGCACAAAGCAGTCATTGCAATCGGGAATCGTGCGCTCTTAGCACAAAGACTGAGCGCTATTTTGAGTGTCAGCGCCGTTTGTGGGTGGTAACAGGAGAAGGTGCTTGTGAATGGGGGAGTGGTGCTGCGAATGCAGGCGTGTCTACCCGTCAAAATGGAGTTTTATGGGTGTGCATAATTAGCATGGAAGCGTCATTGTACACGTCACCTGGTTGTATTTCAGCCTGCAGTGATCGCAGTACTTGCGGCGGGGTAGGGTCTACCTCAAGCGCTGCGTGCAGCTCTGATGGCTATTGATGGTTCTGATTAATCATACACTTCCTGGAGATGACGTGTGTTAAAAAAGAAAAGTGGGCGTCTTTATACCGGCGTGCGCTCACTCTGCCGTCGCTCTCTAAGACATAGAGGGCGTCCTTACACCATAAAGTGCGATTGTGGAATTTGCATATCCAGACCCCTTAATGAGGCGTGAGGCACAAGATGATGCCTTAAGATCCTATTGAAAATTGGACTGTAAATGGGTCCACATTGATTTGTCACTTGTTAAGAACATTACCAAATAATAAGATAATAATGACTATATTTTTTGATATACGAATTATAGGTCATGTACATGTGTATCAGCTGTCAAAACTTTTAAAAAGTCTGAGCCACTCAGCGCTATTTTCAGTGTTTGTGTTATGCATGTTGAACACTACATTTTCATTCATTACTTTTAAGAGGGTTATGAGAGGACGGACCAATCAGATGTCCCACAATGTCTGTGATTATGGCTTCTGACTGGTCCCCCCACTCCACAGGAGCTACAGGAAAACCGTCCGCACTGAGCCAGGGAGCTACAGGAAAACCGTCTGCACTGAGGCCCTAATTCAGAGCCGGTCGCTCTGACAGAGCGCTCGCTCTGAATCAGGGCCGGTCTTTTTTTTTTTTAGAACGGCCTCCTGCCCGCTCGCATAGCTGTGGGTGTCCACCCACAGCTATAGCGAGTGGCCAGGAAGATGGTCGTGATGGTCAAGACCATCGCGACCATCGGGCTTGCGACGAGACCCTTGTGGTAGGGTCTCGTTGCCGCAAGCCCCAGAGAGATTTCGGCTCAAACAGAGCCGAAATCTCTCCCTCTGACATCACTCGTGATGTCAGTGGGGCCGGCCCCAAACGGAGGCGTTCACATGGGAACGCCTCCATTTGGGCAGCCACTCCTCTGGCCCGCCCACCAAAGGGGGCGTGCTGTCACTCAACATCGACAGCACGCCCCCTTTGGTACGAGACCCGGAGCGACGGATTGCCTGTCGCTATCCGGGTCTCGCGCATGCACACGACGGAGCCGGCTTAGCGCTTGCGACCGGGTCTGAATCAGGCCCAGAGACCAAGGAGCTACTAATTAGCTCCAGTTAGCAATGCAGCTTTAAGGTTTTCTATAACTAATGAAATATATTCAACACTGCAATTTCTTTTTTAACTTGGAATAGTGAATTCCTAATCCATCAATTCAGTGTTAAAAATCTACTCTATTTCCTAAGTCATAGGTTACAGTATGCACTCATCAGATGTTAACGTCTGGTACGTTGCCTTGTATTAGAACACTTTTTTAAAACAGAAATTAATTAATCACTCTGATAATTGCTGTAAAAATACTCATGGCAGTTTTTTTAAAACAAACCCCAGGGGAGCACAGAATCACAGCAAGCAGCACCCAAGGTCTGTTCAAGACTGCCAGAAATATTCTATCAATGATTCTCAGTGTAATCTGCTGATCATTACTGACAAGCAATTAACTCACCTTCATAAATATGTATCCTTAAGCTGGGTACACAGACAGATAAATCGGGTGCCCGATGGCCAGTGTGTACCAGCAATATGTCTGTGAACGACGTCGTTCACAGACATATCGCGACGGCTCTGCTGCCCAGCCGATGGCAGATATCTGCAGTCCGCCCGTACACACGCAGCAGAGGCTGCAGAGATGGGGGCGGGACCTGCGGCCAGAGACAACTGATAGTCGTTCAGTGTATATGGACAACCATCATCTGCAGATATATCTGTTCACTGTGTATCCAGCTTTAGACTACTAAATATAGTATGTTCACTTTTACAGTTTACTTGTTAAAAGTAGCCTAACCACTTGATGGGCATAAGTTACATATTCAGTGCACTCAGCATATACGTTACCATGTATTTTCCGATCAATGATGTAAGCTATTATAAATGTCTCTATGTTTTGTGAATGTGACATACATATCAGTATGTATGTTTTTACTATATGCTATTATTTGATTGGATTTGATGGACATGTCCTTTTTCAAACCTATCTCATAAGTTGTTTTGATGCAATTTGTTTCAGAAGAAATGCATCTAGTTACAGTAGCAGCACAGATTGTAAATACCAGTAGAAAAGACGTTGTTTATGTACTGTATGGTGAATAATTAATTTAAGTTTCACTGATGCCTGGAGTAGAGGAAGTTGCTTGATGATATCTTCTTCTTGGCCTCAAATTGCCTTTTAAGGACAGTTCTTAAGAGACACATGTTTACTTTTCACTTCTATCAATTCTTCATTCTGTTTTTCCGAGCAGAGTGTACTGCTTACAAGTACCAGTCAGGGAGGACAGAGACCTCACTCTGATTTAGTGCTCGCTCTCTGATCTTCCTTTCTAGACATTCCACTGTTGGTGGGTAAGATTTCAATTCAAACTTGTTAGCAAAAATACTATTGGAATTTATCAGCCACTGCAAGTCCTCTGTTCCATAGATGCAGATATCCCGTGTATAATGACCTAGGAAATAAAATGTAATAAGTGATTTATTTATTTTTTAATTCCCTCTAAATAAAAAAAAAATGCAAACACTTAGGGATTTGTACTTTAGAGTTTTCAGATTTTGTTTCAGTTGATCTTTAATCACAATAGCATGCAATATCGTTTTACAATAAATGTGATTCAGTTTTGAATCCCAGCAATTAATTAAAAGCGTTTATCTGGCTTCCTTACAGTCTATGGCCCTTATGTAATATCCTGTTAAACCTATAGATTTAACCTATTACATAAGGGCCTATGCTTCTTCATAGGTGGTCCGGTTTACTGAGGATTGACCAATAGCTACATCTTATTTAGCTGCTTTCTTAACTTCGCCCTGTACAGCATAAAACAATTGCTCAGTTAGGAAACTCATTTGGTATATAGCATAAAACAATTGCTTAATTTGGAAACTCAGTGGGTTTATATACATGAATATTTTGAACCAGTTTGGAATTTGATCATGTTGATGCCTTGATGGCCACGACTGTGCTTGTGGTAAATTACAGTATCAACTGATTTGTATTTGCTTGTGGTAAATTACAGTATCAACTGATTTGTATTTGTGGTTGAAAATCATGCATAGCATTCACTTTAGCAGTTCACCAATCACATTCCAGATTCACCTTTTGCGTGCGAGCTTCACGTTAAACTTTGTAAAACATTATTTAAATAATTTTTTTAGAGATTGAAGTATTTTAAAAATGTTTTCATTTGAACTACGAACTATGGGCCTGATTCAGAACCGGACGTTATTAGCGGACACTCGTTCTAAAAAAGGGGCCGGATATTTAAATTGAGCGCTTGCTCTTTGCGGTGTGTTGACGCCTCTATGTCTGAGTGAGCGAACGAAAAATGCGCTCGCTATTTTGTAAAGACGCCCCTTTGCCGTTCGCATCACACGTCATCTCTGGTATTTATTAGATTAATCGGGTACATCGAAAGGCATCTGAACTGCTCTCAGTGCTTGTGGTAACTTTTTCCTACCGCTATCACTGCGAGCAGTTCCGACTAAAAGACAACCAAGTGACGTGGTCGATGACACTCCTTTACTAATTATGCACTCCCTTTTGACTGTTAGGCATGCCTGCGTTCAGATCTCCACTCCCCCGTTTTCAAGCACCTTCCCCTGTTACCACCCACAAACGGTACATTCTGTCAATCAAATTAGCAGCCCCTCGCAGTTTTACGAGCGCTCGTTTCCGACCGCAATGACTGTTTTGCGCATGCGCATTACGACCCATATGCATGCGCAGTTGTGCGAACATCGCTCAGAGTGAACGAGCGGTCGCTTACGAGCGGCTCTGAATCAGGCCCTATGTTCAAATTAAGAAATGCGTCATTTGTTCATTCACAAAGAAAAACCACTGACGTATCAATTTAAGCTTAAATGTGTTTGAGCTGGTCAAGCCTGAGCTCAGTTTTTTTAATCAACTAAAATTTTTACAAATTCTGTCCGATTTTTAAAATTTTTGAGACAATTCCACAAATTGGTTTGTGAAATAAGCGACCAGTTCACACATTTCTACTCATGAGCATATCTCCCAAATAGAAAATGTTTAGTCCAGTCATGCCAAGCCCTTTTGTGATAGATGCCTCTCCTTTACCGGTAGGCCATGCATGCCTATGTAACACCCATAATTCATAATTACTGCTCAGCAATCCTAAGGTAAAGGATATGGGGCATATTCAATTAGCCGCGGAACTTACCGTGGACTTGGATCTCCCGGATCAAGTGCTCAAGACAATTCAACTACTGCCTGCAGGCTGCACGTAACACAGAATTCTGGGCCTGATTCAGCAAGGAACGCAGTTGCTAATACGCACGCAATCGTTGCATGTGTATGCATCCCAGTGCGCGAACTAGCCATTGCGATTGGGACTGCGATCACAATGACTACGCAGACCCTTCGCAGAGTGATTGATAGGAAGTGCCAATTGTGGGTGGTAACGGGGGAGTGGTCGAGCGAACGCAGGCGTGCCACTGCGATTCAATGTCGTTGCAGGGGCGTGCATAAATTATCCACTGCGAAGCCATACGCAGCCTGAGGCCTGATAGCGTGTATGCTTTTTAGCAATTTCTGAGTAAGGTCAGGGCTTGTGCAAGTGTGTGTGAGGCTGCGATGGTACTCGATTGTACCAATGTTTTTGCAGTCCTGCTAAACATTACAGATGTGTGTAAGGTAAAGTGGGCGTCCTTTGTTGTGCTGAGATTGCATTGCGATCGCAATGGATTAGCATGCTATCGCAGTTGAACTGCGTGCGTATGCAATATTGCATACCGTAGTGAATCAGGCCCTCTGTTTGCATCCTCCAGAGGTGTTCACAGAAATAGCATTAAGTAGGGCTTTTGGCAATTACTGCGGCTGTCCACATGCAGTTAACCCATAGCTATGGGCACTTAACCCGGAATCCATGCTCCTTACACACAAACAGTAAGTAGTGATGAGCAAGCATTTTAAAATTTTGTTTAGAAGATTTTAGGCATGATACATACTATCAATTACAGGAAAAGTGCAACTTCAAAACTTTTTTGGCAAAATTTCCTCCAATGCCTCCAACAATTTTCGTCAACATAACATGCAAAATGATGTATGCAAAGAGTGGTAACAAATGAGTGAATCCTATTTAACAGAACACAAACAAAACTACAGCAGAAAATAGGGCTATGTTTAGTGTTAATGCTGCCTACTTACCTCTGAATCAGTCCCTCTGTCCTAACAGGCAGAAATTGCTCTGTGCATCTACCACTGCTGTGCTGCAATGCATACTGTATGTGCACGTGGAAATACAAACTACCTGCCACTTCGCGGGGCTTCTGCCAAGACCCTTTCTAGCACCTGCAAAAACATGACTGCATTGTTGAGGTTGGAGAGAGCTACTGCACATACTCCATGTTTAGGTTTCTACAGGGAGGCTTCAAATCCCTAACCAAGATGGACACTGACCATACTTTTGTGCATGCACGGTGCCATCTTGTCACTGTATTAGCACGCCACAGTGAGAAACAGAAGTCTTCCACTTAGCTCCAGGGAGACCCTAAGATTGCAGCTGATACAGTGCTGTAGCTAGAGCTTCCAGCGCCCGATGCAGGCCAAGCCCCTCCACATGATGTCACATAGATGGGTCGTGACATGCACCCGGCGCTAGGAGCGGGTGATTAAGAGCAGCATTGTGACCGTCTGGAGCGTCATAAGGACGCTCCAGGCGGCACTGCTGCAGAGATTCTGGCAGCAGGGTGCCGTTACAGGCACCCTGCTAGCCAGATGCAGGAGCTGTGGGTGAGCGGCGGTGCCACCCACAGAGCATTGCGCTCTGTGCAGCTGTACCGCTTACACATTCCTACGCTCACACATTCCTAGTTACAGCCTTGCGCTGATCCATTCTGCCAGGGCCACTATTGCCACTTGTAACTGCACAGCTAACTTGATACAGTCACCGGCTTGTGACCTATATACTCTGCTCCATGCATAAGAGTCTGTGTAAGCATACCTGTGAGTATCAGAGAAGAAAAGGGTATTCCCTCCAGCACACTGCAACAATATCAGCAAAAAATACTTGAACCCTACATGATAATAGAAATTCAGAGGTATTAGTTGCATACATTTGCAACTATATGATTAAGCACCGGGCCAGCGTCAAGGCTCCTCCACTGACGCTCCCCATCCCCACGGTGTCACAATCCGGTGAAAGTGATCCTCTGTGGAGGACGGTGAGCCGGGGGGTTCAGGTGACTATCGGAGTAACTGTGGCTAGGTCTCCTATTTGCGGCCGAACCCAGGTTTGGCTAGACCTGCCCAGAGGCGCGGAGTCTAACTCACTTGGTGGTTTTCTCCAGTGACCCCTCCAATTGGGATTTGGTTTTCCGCTGCACCAAGTGAGCAGGTCGCGGCCCTCTGGACAGGTACCTGGGAATGGCAGAAGACCGGAAACTATATTACGTTAAGTTATTGCTAGAACACTGGAGATACACTGGAACACAATTAGAAATCCTGATCACCGGCTTGCATGAGATTACTGAGAATGTACTAAGAATCACTAAGAAATCCAGGAGCTGATTAGTTCAGCAGCTCAGGGAGATGTGGACACAGGCAGGTACTGGAGTTTGCTAAATATGCAGGAAAACACAAACATATAGTGGGGATTGCACATACAAGAGTAGAGTGGACTCAAGGAATATATTGGGAATGCTAGAAATGTGGTACTGGACAAAGGCCAAATACTGGGAGAGCTAGAAATGCTGGTACTGGGCAAAGGCAAAATACTGGGAATAATAATATATGTAGGTGTAGATTGCACAGACAAGACATATAGAGAAGATAGGCATACACTGGGAGAGTGCTAACTGCAAGTGCAGATTTGCACTGACAAGACACAGAGCAGATTGACACAGACATGTGCTGGGGGGTCCAGCTGTGAGCTAATTAATACCAGCAGGTAATCTGACACTTCAGTGATACAGGGTAATAGCCACAGGAAAGCTGCAATAGAATTAGCAGCACATATACAAAGACACACAGGGAAGGGACATGAAACACTGAAGTACTGTGAGAAAGCTAAAGTCTCAAAGTAAGTTTTAGCATGGAAGCTAATACAGGAAACTGGGAAACTGTGAGCAGGCTGAAGCAACACGCTGAAGGATTTAGCACAGAGCAACAGTGGGAGTAACACAGGCACTTGGAATAACAAAGTTGAACAGCATCTACCTGAAGTTCTGGGGGCGGATTTATACACAGGGGTAGCAGATTATTGGAGCACAGCGTCAGCTGACTGAGATCATGCTACCATTGGTTAGGAGGACTGTCACATGAGAGGAACTGTCATGGCGTCGCCCATGATGGGAACTCCGATCCCCAAAACACAGAGCCGACCATGGAAGTCCGCAAAAGCACCTAAGGTAGAATACTCAGCATCTCACGCCTCACTGCACCAGGCGTCTGACCACAAGGAAGTCAGGGGAAGCCGGCACGGAGGTAAGAGATAGCCGATCCTAGGCTGAACCCTGACACACGGGGACCGCCGGCGCTTCCAGCCACTCCCTACTTCCAGCCCATTGCTCTCACACTCGCTGACCAATCGCCGGTCACACCACCAGTGTCCAGCCCCACCGCTAGCCAGCCTCCCCATAGTGTGCCTATATCAGCCCGTCACGGGCAGACGACCACCCCCTACCACAAGGGTGGTCCCCATCCACACCACCGATATCGGCTCCCACAGCGGTACACCCAGCCGCTCAAGTGGCCGACAGCAGCAGCATCCACAGCCACATGCCACAAGTGACCCGGCAGCAGCACCAGCACCCACAGCCCAGGGGTACAGCATCCCACGCACATCTATGGTCGCTGACTTCCACAGGCCCGGCGACCCCCACCACCGACAGCCGCGTGCCTCTACAACTGCAGCAGCACTATCTCGGCATACATCATCTGCAGCAACGGTCTAACCATCTCGGCCGCACCACAGACATAACAAACCCTACCGGTAGGTATCTGACTCCGAGACTCTCCACACCCCGCAGGACGCCGCCAGGGTGCACACCCACACCCGCTCCCCCTGCTGCTGCCCCACCTCATCCCTCCACCACCTGAGACTCTGTAAGACTGTCGACCAAAGGTCTAGCAGGGGTAACATGCCAGTCTATTGAACCGCACGGCAAGGAGCCCCCTGAAGGGTCTACTCACCTCCCTAGTCTCTCCCACGACCACACCACCCCCACTTGCCAGGGACCACTCCTAGTAGCATTGTGACTACTCCAAATAAACAATTTGGACCCCTCATCCTTGTCTGTATATTCTTTCCACCAACCACACCACACCCTACCCACAAGCAACCACATACTCACTCCACCACAACCACACACCACCACACCCACAGGGAGAGCGCACCTTCCCCCCCCACTGCTCAGTTTCTAAAACGGGACCCGGTACTCATGTGGAAGGTGCAGCATCCCACATTACCTACATCCCACACACCCACACCACCTGCATGTAGTAGAGTGCAGTAGAGTGCAGTTCGACAAAACCATATATTTGCAAATGTATGCAACTAATACCTATGAATTTCTATTATCATATCATATCAAGTATTTTTTGCTGATATTGTTGCAGTGTGCTGGAGGGAATACCTTTTTCTTCTGTGGTTCAGAGTAAACCCCGCCCTTTACAAGCACCTGTGCAATATCATTAAGCTGATGTGAGCGACCACTATATTTTTTATTTGCATACCTGTGAGTATGACTGTACACTTCACATTACTGCTGAATAAAACAATCCCACTGGATAAGAACTGGGCTGTTCATAGACTCAGGGCAGCCGCTGGAGTGTACATACCCTATGTACCACCACCTGTACACACATTTTCCAACAAGCATAACCCAATTTAGGGTCTCTCATTGTTTAGAGTTAGGGGACAGGATGTATCAACTTAAAATGCGGTCAAACAGCAGTTTTCAGAGATTTGGCGCTAACCCCATATACATAGATGTGGTCGGCACTATAGTCCCCATACAATGCGATGGAGCTGCAATGGCATTCAGTATAATTCACCGCATGGTCGGCAGTTCAAATCCCGTCAACGTCAGCCCGACAGAGGAGGAAATCCTGATCGTCCTAAAGGTAAGTATAAACTAATCTAATTCAACCCCCTAACCCTCCTTTAGGGTGCCTAACCCTATCCTCCGCCCCCTGTGCCTAACCCTAATCCCCCCTCTAAGTGCCTAAACCTAACTCCCCCTTCCCCGCCGCCTAAACCTAAGTCCCCCGGGGGTGCCTAACCCTAGCCTCCCCCGGGGGTGCCTAACCCTAACCCTCCCCCCCTAGACTAACCCTAACCTCCCGGAGGGGTGCCTAACCCGAAGTCCCCCCCCCGGGAGCCCCTATCCTAACCCTCCCCCCCGCGGCTGTCCGCGCCCGGTGCCCAGCAACACTTCGATCGGGATGCCGGGCATTGGTCTCCCGGCGTCGGTAAAATGACAGGCGTCTAGATCTAGACGCCTGCCATTTAACCCTCGCCGGGATTAAGTAGTTTGGAAGCCGGCTGTCGGCATTACGACGGCCGGCTTCCTGAACGTATACCCTGCAATGTGTCGGTATGCATCAAAATCCAGAAAGTTAAACTTTTCAAAGCTTGTTCTGGATAGGCACCACCATCTATACTATCGATTCTATAGATGGTGTTGCCTATAGAAGCCTACAGGCTTCTTAACACAGAGTTCCTCTGAAAGGGAAGCCCCCGCGGTTTGCACATGCGCAGGCTGGCGGCCGCGCATGCACAGTAGGACTCCTGGATCATAAACCCGGCGGTCCTCACAACGAAAATGTCAAATCTCATCGGAAGAGCTGTCCTTTGCATTTTTATTTATGCATACGAAGTTAATAAACGCTGTTATGCCCAGGGCCTGTGAGTGACAGCTATTTACTGGTTTACTGCAGAGTGCTGGGGAAATATTTTCTGTTTTTCTTTTCTAGAAAATCCTTCCCTTTCTAGCACCTGTTTCAATCATAAAATGATTTGAATAACCTCCATTTTGTGTATAGCTTCCTATAATTCTGAATGAAAATCTGTGACACCAGTTGCTATCTTTGTCCTGATTTCTCTTTTTTAGGATATGTTTTGTGTGGTTAGAGAACGGATAATGCTACGGATGCTCTTCATGTGACTTTTTAGCTGTGGACACTTTTCTTGGTACTGTTCTAAGATAAATGTACGGCTGCTTGAAGTGATTCTTGCAAGTACTGTATCCCCAGGCGATTGCATAATTTAAACAAATCCATAATGTCTCACACAAAGGAACGCTTGATTATTCCTTTGATGTTTAAATTGCTATGGAAGCTATGGAAATACAACAGAGAAAACACAGATCACAAAAGGTTTTTCCTTATTTATATTGTAGTATAATTCTGGTCTGCTTACAGCTATAGTACAGTAGGTGGCTGTCAAAAATAAATTGGGAAGAGTGTGAATTCTCCGCAATGCCGAAGTCCTGCTAAAAGGAAACTCTTATGTTATAGACTTGTTTTGTTAAATGTAAACATCAATGTAATCTACATGCCAACCCTCATTACCATCCATTTTACCCCTTCAGTCTTAAGTGGAGATGCAACTTATAGCCTGATTCAGCACAGATCACACAGCTGCGTTCGCACGGACCCTCTAGCTGTGAAAATAGGGTAATGAATGCAATTGCACGGCAACCACAGCTCTATACCAAGACACCCATCACTGTATAAAGCCGCCCACTTCCCATGACATGTATCCACAAGTCAGCAAAAACATTGGTAACATCGGAACCATTTGCACAGTTGTGGATGACATGACCCTACCTCACAAACTGCTAAACTTCCTGTTGCCATCTAGACCTCTGCCAACGTACACAATCGCAGGGGCTTAATTATGCACACCCCTGTAACGGCGTTGAAATGCACAGGCACGCCTGCGTTCCGTAGACCCACCCCAAATGGTCACTTCATGTCAATCACTAGGCGATTGGACTACATGCTCAATTTTGTTTGTACGTGCTCACTGCGATCGCTTCCCGATCGCAGCGCGCACACGTACTGCAATGTATACGCATGTGCAGAGCACAAACATCGAAAAGCTGAGTGCAAACGCAGCCGTGCGATCCAACCTGAATAAGGCCCCGAGCTGTGTACTACTCATCATCGCCCATAGTTATGTATTGAGAGCTGGATTTGTACCTATGCTGTTTGTGACAAGCTGTGAATATATTATGCTGCTTTAAAAAGGTCTGGTAAATGACTGAAATGTTGCAGTTTGACAAGCCTAATGCAAGCAAATAAAAATCCATATATGTATTCACTGGTGAGTGTCTTCATTCAATTTCTACTTCTATATGCTATAGCATGGTGGAAAATATGCATCCTGGCTTTTGTGCACCCCATGGTTGCAGAGCCGGCCCGAGCCAATTTGGTGCCCTAGGCAAGATTTTGGCTCGTGCCCCCCTATCTATACATTTAAATGTATATATATATATATATATATATATATATATTAGTGATAGAAGCACTGGTGAAGTGGCCAAAGGCAGGTATTTGTCCTATGTGTTCTAAAAACCCCCAGGAGAAGTCTGTTTTGTAAACAGACCAGAGTATCGGCTTTTGGAAAAGCCTGTTTGGGTCCTGGGGGTATGGATGTGATGAGAGGGAGGGCTCCATCCACAGGCCACTCCAGGTTTTGGGCCTTTCAGCCTGGTAGCAGGCTCATTAGGGCTTACACCTGGAACTGGCTGATTTAAGCTGTGTTCAGTTGTAGCCGAGTGTCTCATACCTGGGAGAGCAGGCCACACGTTAACTTGCTCTTAGACACTCTTGTCTGTAAATCAGAAGGCACTGTGGATGGGGATTTTGTTTAGTGTTTTGATAGTGAGGGAACTTACTGTCTAGTTAGAACCCAGGCGGGTTAGGATTTTGTTTATGTTTTGTGTTATTTATGTACCTGGCACAATAATGACTGGCTCCGACCCGCTTGTATGAGAACCCCAGAATTAAGTCCTGTTTCTCTGGCTGTGGTGTGTGTAAAGAGGGAGTCCGTCTACCCCAGGAGTGGGTCCCTATCCCGACTGTGTCACAAGTGGTGGAGAATGCGGGCAATCACACACTGAAATTGCAGCAAGGAAAAATTTTCATTTAAAATTTAAAGGGACAGACACCAATTTGTCAGTGTGGATATAAATTTGTGTCCTTTGAAGTCCATAGACGTGGCGTCCGCAGATGCTTAGGGAAGCCAGATTCTGCTTCCAACCTACACCCCAGGACAAAATGGAGTACATTGTTAAAGCCTTGCTCCAAGCTATGGCAACTCAGCAGGAAACAAACAAACTGCAGTAGGAAGCTACCAGAGCTCAGCAGGAATCCACCAATGTGCAACTGTTGGCCTTGGAGACAGCCCAGAGGCAACAACAAGTCGCCATCAAGGAAACCCACCAGGCCTTAAAAGAGGTAGTATAACACTTGGTAGCCCGAACTGGAGATGCTTCCACTGACCTTCCAACCCACACTCGCTCTACACGAGCCAGTCATTTTTTGCAGAAGATGACCCTGAGTGATGACATGGAAGCGTATCTTACGGCATTTGAGAGAACTGCGGAAAGGGAGAGTTGGACCAAGGACCAGTGGGCAAGTCTTGTAGCACCCTTCCTGTCTGGACAAACACAAAAGGCCTACTATGATTTATGCCTGGATGATGCCAAGGACTATGCAAAGTTAAAACGGGAGATCCTAACCCGCTTGGCAGTCATTTGTTCAGGCCCAACAAGTCCAACGCTGGGAGTTCCAAATGGAAAAACCTCCACGCTCACAGATGCACGACCTCGTCCATCTAACCACAAAATGGCTACAGCCTGAGACGCTGACAGGACCAAAGATTGTGGAAAGAGTTGTGATGGACTGGTATCTGCGATCGCTACCTGCATCTCTGCGCAAGTGGGTGAACCATGCAGACCCTAAGTCCGCAGACCAGCTAGTAGAACTGGTGGAGAGGTACGTGGCAGCTGAGGAGCTGTTTAGTCTGCCCCACCGGGCCCCGATGGCACAATGGCGAACTCCCATCGGCACTGGTAAGACTGTTCCAGGGGAGAAGGGTGCTGGGCGATGGAATGTACCTTAGACTGGGGGTGAGGAACCTGGAGACAGGCCAGCCAGGCCAGGAAGGTTCCTTCCCCGTAAAAGACTAGATTATATTGTGATTCAGTGTTTCCAATGTGGTGGCTTCGGCCATATTGCAGCTAATTGTCCACTAACCTCTGAACCTATACAATGTGATACTGCATTTGTATACCGCAGGGGGTCTTTCATTGCACAGTCAGCCTGTACTGCCGACCGGCAGTCTGAGACTGATAAGCACATGTGTGTACTTACTGTAGAGGCTCTATTAGATTCTGGTAGCCTGGTGACACTTGTGAAAGCGGAGCTGGTGAACCCCTTGAAGCATAAAAGGAAAACTGTTGGTGTGACCTGCATACATGGGGACACTCGCTATTATATTACTGCAGAAGTGAACATCGAGACATCATGTTGTTCAGCGATAGTCTCTGTGGGTTTGGTACATGGCTTAATGTATAATGCCATATTGGGGAGAGACTTTGCTCACTTCTGGAAGTTGTGGAAAAGCCGATTTTGCACAGATGTAAATCGCCCTGACTATTGAGATGGTTACTGGCGTAGTAGCCGAGTCAGAGATGTTCCCTTGTTCTAGTATGAGGGTGGCTCAAAAAGACTGGCTCCAACCAGCTTGTACGAGAACCCCAGAATTGTGTCCTGTTTCTCCGGCTGCGGTGTGTGTAAAGAGGGAGTCCGTCTACCCCAGGAGGGGGACCCCTATCCCGACTGTGTCACAATATACTGTATATATATATCACACATACTTCAAAAATTATTTCTGTAAAGCGGGTGCCAGATCTCAATGGTGAATAATAGTGTCTCTATTCCAACTCAACATGTTGAGATATAAGGAATGGTAGATCCGCACTCCATAATTAAACAGTCAACTCTTAATGCATTTTAATGAAGCAGCAAAAAAAATGTGCAACAAATGCAGTGATACAGATAACGTGCAAATGCACCTTCCTTAGGGGTCTGCCATATACAGTCAGGTGCATAAATATTGGGACATTGACAGAATTTTCATATTTTGGCCTCTATTCACCACCACAATGGCTTTGAAATGAAACAAGCAAGATGTGCTTTAACTGCAGACTTTCAGATTTAATTTGAGGGTAATTACATCCAAATCAGGTGTAGGAATTACAACGGTTTCTATATGTGCCTCCCACTTTTTAAGGGGCCAAAAGTAATGGGACAAACTAAACAATCCTAAATCTAACTTTCACTTTTTAATACTTTGTTGCAAGTACAGCTAATGCCACCTGGTCCGATGCTGGGTGGCTAGAAGGGAGCCGTGAGTTGTCACGGATTTACTCCGCAAAGGCCCACAGGAGGAGTGGCCGCATCTGAGCATGCGCAGCATGCCCTCTCGCGGCCCTCTTGTCTCCTAAGTTCTGTAGTTAGAATGAGCATCTGGACAGAAGCTCATTCTGACAGTCACGTGACTGGCCAATTGTTGCGCTACCCAATTGGAGCTGAGTTCCGATCGCGGCAGCAGGGGGGGGGGCGGTTAAGCAGAGGTAGGTGGGGGGGCAGCGTCAGAGAGCCCAGGAATGCCCCATGGCATTTCAGTCACCCTAGGCATTTGCTTATAATGCCTATGCCTAGGGCCGCTCCGCATGGTTGGATAAAGATGTGCTGTGAGTGCTGAACTCTGAACATACATATATATATACTGTATCTCCGTGATAGTTATTTGAAAATCACTACAAAAAAAAATCCCTGTTATTGTCAGTGAATGGGGTCAGGAATTATGGCCAGATGGACGCTAAAGCCACCGTGCTGCGAATCTGTATGCAGCAGCTGTGCGAAAATATGCAAATGTCGCTGCTGCCTGCATTTATATTGAGACGCCCACTGGCTGCTTTCATATTCATGCAACTGCGTACAAAGATGCAACATCAGTAGCATATCAGTCGATTATTGGTCTTCTGAGTAACCCTATGGTTGCGCAGATTAATGGCTGAGATGCAGTTACAGGCTGAGACACGCCGCAATAAAAATTAATGACACGCTTGTCACATCATCTTGTTGCCACCCACAAACGGCCCCTTCCCGTCAATCACTTTGCAATTCAATCCGCAATACGAGCGACAACTAATATGAAACTTGACGTATGCGCAGTGACTTATATACATGCACATACCTTACCGATAATCACTCAACTGCGTAAACATCAACATTACATCCATCTTTGAATAAGGCCCACAGACACAATCAGACGCATGCACAGGAGGCCATAGACAGATGGAGAAACTGCACATGCCACAGGGCTGGTGTAAGTGTGACCGATGGTGGTGCATAGGGACGCACCCATCAGTATTACTGTGTGTATAGATGCTGAAAGTGGGCGTCTCAGTCCTTGCACATTTGTCTGCTCGGGTGAGAGAAGGAGTATGTGTCAGCATTTGCATACAGTTGCAGATGAGTGACCGCCGTTAAGATGCTGTTTTGTGCGCTTCTGAATCAGGCCCTATACTACAGTATCTATGATTAAGGCACATTGGAGCTGATTCTGAGTTGTAAGCAATGCCGATATTCGCCCAAATGGTCAATGTTTTTCAACTGTGCATATGTCTAAGTAGCTTAAAGTGGCACAGCGCATGTGTCCCATGGTTGTACACACAGAGGAGCAGATGTGAATGAGACACACAGAATGTAAAGTGTATAGGAAATGTTCTGCGGCGTTCCTGGGCGGTGACTATTCAAACACACAAAGATGGTCCGTCTTATGGGAGTGTCGCAGGCATGTCCCTGAAGTGGTTGCCAACTCAGACACATTGGCAGCCATACTCTGGCGGAGATTCCGCACCTAGCATGGGCAGGTGCAAGTTTTGACGGTGCTACTGATGTTTGCATCTAAGGGTGCACCAGGCTGTATTTCAGAATCTAAATACACTCAAAGTGGATGTCTCAGTCTCTGCACAGCCAGACGCAGGCTTCTACATAAGGGGAAGAAGTAGTCGCAGTGGCATGCGACTCTGAATCAGCCCCATTATGTCCAAATTTAGGATGTTATTATGGCTTCACAATATTAGATGTTTATATAGATTGGGTATTATGCAGTTACTTCAAATCTTAAAATCACAATCCAGATTACATACAACCAATAACATACCAATGCCAGTACATCAGACACGCTAGCCCTGTAAACTCTCTGCACAAAGGAAAAATAAGTATTATTCTAAGGAAAGCTGGAATTTTCTCTGCCAACCAACCATTCATTCATTCATTCATTCATACAGTTAGCAGCAGCTTTGGGAATATAGTAACATGCATAGGGGGAGGGGCCCTAGACTGCACACCCTAAGCACAATGTGAGGTGCTGCTACCTGCTGAGACTAGTAGTGCTACAAGCAGAAAAAGAGAAAAAATGCAAGTGCACACTCTAACCATGCCAGAGCCGTAACTAGACTTTTTGGTGCCCTGTGCCAGAAGGAGCATTGGCGCCCCCTCATTTTTCAAAGGTACATAATGCATCCAAAAAAGGGCCATGGCTTCATGGGGAAGGGCCAGGGAAGAGATAGGGGAGGCCAGAAGATGCTGGGGATGAAATAAGAGGAAGCTACAAGTGAGAATGATAATAAACAGAAATTTGACAGGCCCAAACAGCGCCCCCTGACCTGTGGTGCCCTGTGCAATGGCACCGGCCGCACTACCCTAGCTACGGCCCTGAACCATGCTAAACCTAATAATAATATTGCTATATTGCATCAAAGCGGTTCTTAGTATAATAATGGCCATAATTATGGGCCTGCCCACCGCATCCAGGTGACCTCTATCAGGCAGGAATATAGCAACAGCAAGGAGGCAACTAGAAATGTATATGTACAATAATGGAAATGTATATAGCACTGGTAATGTTTTATATATGGAGGAAGTAACCTTATTAGTAGGTGTTCTATGGAGAAGGTTAGCTCTTAGTCTGGACAGTCCTGGCTTCCATAAACGTGCGAGCAAGGTAACAACAGGCAAGGGGTCAGGCAATAGTGTGGTCTATCCCATTCTATGGTGGGAAATAACTGAGGGAGCAGACAGCGCAGTCTCATTCCAAGATCTGATACCTAGTATGGGCAGGAAACAATGATCAGGCAATGGCATTATCTAGTAAACATAGCAAAGTATGATACATAGTAATATCAGCAGTACAAGGGAGTAGCCAAGAGAGTAGTGATGAATCATCAATAGTAGAGCAATAGGAAGTGTAGTAGCAAGTCAGAGCAAGCACTAGAAATCACCTAGCACTGAACGCCAAGTCTGACCATTTTTATACTGCCTGAAATGGTTAAAAGCTGCTGGCAACTTGTGCATGCACAGCTCTGACTTATAGAGATGCTGGAAGATATATTGCCCAGAAGTTATTTCTAAACTTATGGGCAATATTTCTAAGAATTTCAGAGGCATACCGCCCTGTCAGTATATGATAATCATACACACGAAAAGAGTGAGAGTCAGACCACACATCCTAACACAGCCAAACCTTGCCTTCCGTCTGACTACTTTTCTTTTTCATATAACAACCCAGGAAACCATGATAAAAATAGAAATTGACTAATATGATATGGTTTTAATAGTATATTTATTTTTCAATTGGAAATGTTAATATTATCATGCCTACTTTGATGTTTTAGATTTTGACGTTACAAGGATAATTGAAATGTCTTTACCATGGCAACCACCGTGATTGTTCATGTCTCTCCACTTAATTGCTCTGAGGTCACCTTCCCATTGCGCATCTGGCATTGATCCCGGTACATCTACAATAAAAGAGAAAAACATTAAATAAGATCTATCAGATTTTCAGAAGGTTGGTAGCATAGTGGGGAAATGGGGGAAGTTTGATTTTCTAATGCCATGTAATATATAGTAAATGTGCAAAATGGTACTCATCTCATTAAAACATGAAAATGTCTTAATGAGATGAGTATAGCATTTTGCATGCAGATATGACTGCAGCCGCACACAGAATATAGGCATGCCACATGTCATTTAAATCAGCAGAAGCTGCTTGTGCATCCTATTCGCATCATTTTGCGAATAAGATGCATTTTAATGTAAAAGGTCACACAAAAAGATGCTCGGCACTACTGAGTGGCACTGAGCTCATGCGTTGTGTAATGCGACTTGTAGCACACAGAGGATAGATGTATGTGGACACATTTGTATAATATAAACTAAATAGATATTGTGACAGTAAAGTGATAATTAGCAAAACACATATAGTAAGTAGGTAACAAACCCCACCAAGAAAGGCTGGTAAGTGCCTACAATCATGCAGCCATCCAGATAGAAATAAAACTAGGGGGGCAGGAGGGAATATCTATAATCCCTCTGTAGGGGTACTGTGCAGGGAGAGACAGCCTGGGAGGCCATGCAAAGGGAGCAGATGGAGCCAAGAATCACAGTCACTGGACACCTGTAAGCAGGCTACTACAAAAGCTCCATCCGTCAGGAGAAAGCTGCCAGCCCGCAGCAGATTGAGCCAAAGAAAGAATGTCCACCGCAATAGCAGCCATCACAATGCTCCAGCAGGAAAAAAACAATCAGCCAGGCACTGAATAATGACGCACAACAAGGGAGCAAAGCAGGACTTGCTGAGACAGGAGGCCACCTCAATAGTCACAGACAGGAGTCGGGATCTCAGGAGATCGTTGATGTCAGGAATCTAGGCCCAGGACAAGAACAGACACAAAATGTCTCCCCAGTAAAGACCCAGCCAGGAGCAAGCACAGCAGTGTATGTGAGGTGTCAGTCACCAAACAATAAGCCCCAAACTGTGGATTGTATCAAGGCAGGATGTGGATTGTGGAGCTGGATGCCTAAATTGGAGAGCTTGTAAGCATACTTGCTACACCATGTTCATTCTGACAAGGCCCCTATAACCATCCTCATTTAAACATGCACAAATCTCACTAGTGCTAAAGAAACCATCTTGTAACCCAGCCTCTCACCAACAACTGCATTACTTTTCCCTGTGCTTCCAAATTACTTGGCAGACTTGTGTACAACTACATGTCTCACTATTTTGACTCTCACTCCAACAAGGATTCTCTGCAACCAAGCTGACGCCTCCCACGTTATGCTGAACCTGTACTCACAAAAGTGATCGATTATATGCTTACACCAAAGTCTAAGGGGTAGATGTAATAGCCTCCGTGGTGCAGGCATCTGCAAGTTTCCGGTGAGTCTGGCTGATGTTTTGAAGGGGCCAAAAACAACCTGGTTTTGCCTTTTAACTGATCGCCTTTTTTAAACATTGTCCAGACTCTCCTGAAACTCACTGATGAGAGTCACTTCTCAAAGCTCATGTTCCTGGAGCACTCTTCTGGATTCAAAACTGTTTATCAACCTTCTGCACTCTTCACTCCACTGGCCTTCTACTTCACAAACACGATTTTAGTGTCTCTAACTTTGGCACATACTCCCCTCAACCCCCATTATATTTTTGGGTTCCCACAAGCCTCTGTTTATAGCAATTACTCTGTCTTCCTTTTATACCCCTGTTTTATGTACGTCTCTTAAGCCAAGTGCTTAACCATCCACTTATCATCTGTAATTATTCTGATTAACTCCCCTCTATACGGTTCACAAAAACTTCTCTGTGAGTGTAATTCATGAATATGAGAAAAAGGGGATAAAGTACTCCCTAATGCTGGATACACACTTTAACGACGGATCGGTCAGCAGATCGATCCACTGTCCAATCGGCCAATTTGCACACACTTACCAATCGTCTGTTCAATATGTTTGGCCAGACATCGCATCTAGGTGGGCATTTCAATTTGCCCGTCCAGTTGGGATGTCAGCGTTCCCTGCAGCCATTGTACTGGTGGTTGGCAGGTCGCCCATGCGCACAGGATGTGGTCAGAATGCTGACCGCTGGAATCCCGACACTTATCAGAATACCGGTGCCGGCATCCTGACCGCCGGAATCCCGAAGGTAAGTACTGGGGTTAGAGGGAGGGTTAAGCACTAGGAGGAGGGTTAGGCTTCAGGGGGAGGTTAGGTTTAGGCTGTGGGGAGAGAGGCTTAGGTTTAGGTACTGGGGGGGAGGGATAGGGGTAGGGTTAGGTTAGGATTACTTACCTGGGGGCATTGGCATTCTAACCTGGTCGGGATGCTGGCATCTGGATTCTGACTGCCGGGATCCTGAGTGCCGGCATCCCATACCCAACCTGTATGCACAGCCAGATGTACCGATATATCTGCAAGATTTATCAGCATCGGCAGTGCTGCATGGCTGACCTGATATTTCTGTGAATTACGTAATTCACAGACATATCTAGTGTACACACCAACCGAAGCACTCGCGTAATGTCGATCGTCGATCAATATATAGACAAGTGTGTACCCAGCTTAAGTTGGGCACTCTGGCTTGTAGCAAAAAAACATTGAATATCATAAGGAAAAGGTTCCTTAGAACTTTAACCCATAATTAAAATATAGCTAACAAGATGAAGTAGAAAATTGCTAGTGTGGCAGTGTTTTGGAAATCCACATAAAAAGGCGAACTATACAGAGAAGTATGTAGAGGTGAAAGTGAAATTCACTCAGATTAAGATAATTCTACTCACACAGAAAGATTGGATACATTGGTATAATGCCAATTTGCTATATTTTAATTACCTGTTCATGTTCTAAGGAATCTTCTCCATATGATATTGGGTGTGCTCTATTTTATAAAAAAAAATTTCCGGTTCATTAAAAATTATATTTAAAATTTTTCATTTTCAATGTTTTTTTTTTTTTTTTAGGGCTGTGCGCCGAACCATTCTTGCTGGATTTGGATTTGGTTCTAATTTGTCATCCGGTATTGGATTTGCCAAACCTTTCGTGACTGGTGATTTGGATTTTTTTTGTTAAATTTACAAAAAAGCTAAAATCACATAATTTGGGCTAATTGTTGTTCCTAGAGTATTATTAACCCCAATAACATTAATTTCCACTCATTTACATTCAATTTACACCACTTCACAGCTCACAGTATTGTTTTCACCATTATTGGCCAAAGGCTGTATGAGCTGGCTGGTTACTAAACGACAGAGCAGCGGCACCGCAGTTTAATGCACATCTAGGAAACATTACCACTCACTGCCACTCACTACTGAGTCACAGTACTTGTGTGTTATGGACACACAGAGGGCTATGGCCCAAGGAGTCACGGTGCTTATACACACAGAGGGCTATTGCCAAAAGAGTCACGGTGCTTATACACACAGAGAGCTACTGCCCAAGAAGTCACGGTGCTTATACACACAGAGGGCTACTGCCCAAGAAGTCACGGTGCTTATACACACAGATGGCTATTGGCCAAGGAGTCACGATGCTTATACACACAGAGGGCTATTGCCCAAGAAGTCACGGTGCTTATACACACAGAGGGCTATTGCCCAAAGAGTCATGGTGTTTATACACACAGAGGACTATTGCCCAAGAAGTCACGGTGCTTATACACACAGAGGGCTATTGCTTAATTGAGTCACGGTGCTTATACACATAGAGGGCTATTGCCCAATTGAATCATGGTACTTATACACACAGGGGCTATTGCCCAATTGAGTCACAGTGCTTATACACACAGAGAGCTATTGCTCAATTGAGTCATGGTGATTATACACACAGAGGGCTCTTGCCCAAGGTGTCACGGTGCCTATACACACAGAGGGCTATTGCCCAAGGAGTCACAGTGCTTATACACAAAGAGGGCTATTGCCCAAGGAGTCACGGTGCTTACCCACACAGAGGGCTACTGCCCAAGGAGTCACGGTGCTTATACACACAGAGGGCTATTGCCCAAGGAGTCACAGTGCTTGTATACACAGACACTTTAATCAGCAGAGTATAGTGCAGCATACATCAGCATGCCCCCTATACAAAGTCACTTTGCCAGCACAGCCACTTGTAAGTCTGGACACAGCCACTTTAGTTAGCAGAGTAGCACCGCATGCAGTGTGCCCCCTCACTTAACAGCACAGCCACTAGTCCGGAGTCTGGAGAACTTAATGCAGAGCTGTGCGCAGTGTGCGTGCCGACTAACAAATGACGCCAAGTCCTGGTAGCGGCGCCTCATATTGAACCAGGTCTCGCGAGAATCCGACATCGGGAGGATGATGTCCGGCCTCACAGTGGAATCCGAGTCAGACGGGAACACCCGAGTGGCGGCTCGGGTGGATTCGGATTCCACATGTTCGGAATGGTTTGGATTCCACAGAATCCGAACTGCTCATCCTTATTTTTTTTTGCTACCAAACGAGATGCCCGACATGAGTGATCTCTCCTTTTCTTTTTGCATTCATTTTTTAAATGACATCAGAATATAACAGAAGTTCACTCTAGAAGGTATTTACACAATGCAGTACAAACATGACCGGAAAATGTAAGGTTGAGCATTAAATAAAATAAATGAAAATTAGATTAATGGACACACGGTCAGATCAGACAACATTCAGATATCATTGTCTGATCGACCAGCATGTGCTGGATGATCCTTATCGAACATCCAGCACCTGCTCCATTCCCCCAACTACTATAACGACCCTTGATCAATGATGGTGGGTCTCTATAGTAACCAGGCTAACCTGGTCAATATCGACCAGGGTGGCCTGCATGCACGGGCGATGGTCGATATCGACCATCCGTGCCCGCGCATCGTTTGATCGTTTGAGGGGGCAAAAAAAGGTCGATTTAAACGATCAAACAATATCGGTATCGTTTCAATCGACCAAGAGATCTGACCGTTTGTATGCACCATTAATCCAATGTCCACTAGAATATGTTTAGTGAAATTATAAATTGGCATTGTACAGACAAAATTCCCTGAGCTCTGAAAAGGAGCCAGTGCAAGGACTTGTGCTCCAAATTACCATGAAAAAGTAATTTGTTTAGCATTCATTTTTGCATAGTGGGGTATATTTATAAACAACTAAAACTTTGCATGACAGGTTCTATTCAGCTTTTGTGGAAGAAAACTATGTTCTTCTGTTCTGCAGTATAAATGATTCCTGTCAAACAGAGTTATGTGCCAGTAAAACGGTGTATTTTATGACTCCTAAAGTTATTATATTAAGCTAATATAAAAAAACAAGACAAGAGCCATCCAAATTGCTGCTTGTGTACAAATGATCAGTATTCCCAATAAATATCTGTTCACAATTGGCTGCTTTCAACCAGGTCTGTATGAAAATGAGGTGTACTCAACAATGCTGCTATAGGTGTTGCTTGTCCTCCCCAACCTCTGGAGCTCATTTACAGCACATATCTTCATCAATCAACCCATCTTCTCCCATTAGAGATGCAAACTTCTGCAATCCCCTGCAAGTGGCCACACAACTGGGTGGGGTGTGGTATGCACTGAGGTTTTGTAGTTCAGGGAAAGCATAACCATGCCCCTAAAATTGTGCGACCATCACCCTTGTGTTTAAAGCAGTCATAATGAGGCTTAGTCATTCCCCCCACCCCCCTGTTTGTGAGTCAGTTATTGCCGTATAACTTGTAGTTTCTTGAAATTTGAACCAATTAAACCAAGTTGTGGTAAAGTTAATCTGCTTGTCCTGAGCAAAAACATCACACCTCCAACTGTTTAGTTTATTAACCTCATATTAGCTCATTATTGAAGGGGAGTAGGAAAGGGGTATTTTTTTATAAACACATGCTGATAGCTTAATATGCTTGCAGTATTCCAGACATAACCACTTCATTTTTCTTGCAATTACTTTGGAGCGTTTTCTTGTGGCTTGTGAAAATGCAGCTTAATATATGTGACAAATTGTATTTTTAATGTGTAAAAAAACAGGTAAATTGTAGCGTGTCGGGTTTGAAAATGGAGCAATTGCTGCTATTATCTGGCGATTTTAATGTTAATAAATCTGACGCTTTGGAGACCACCCAAACAATGCTAAATACTTGAGATATTTGTTAAATCTTTACCCAGTGTTACAATTCCTTTAGTGGAGATAAAAAAAAGCTTGTAGGGCCTCCTGAAATCTAATGCGGATTGTCATTCCCAGAAATGGAAAGTGGAATGATGAAATAAAATATTTTGTAGCCAAACACTTAAAATAAATGAACCAAAATTAAAATCATTAATTTCCGTGTTGCACATTTCATAGTCTACTTCATCTGTGTCATAAAATGACAGTACTTTATAGTCACTATGACAGAGACCAATAGCATTATTACATTTCAGTGTCGGCAGTTACAATTGTTTCATCCATTTGACTAATCAGAGATTCCAATCTAGCCAAATCAAACCCAAGAGCTTCATTGTTAGGTTTTATCTCACTGCTGACTGGGAGGTAACAACAAATCTAGGTCTACGGGGGGTAATTCAATTGCCAGCGAACGGTGCAAAATGCCTTTGCCACGACATTTAAATGCTGGCAACGGTATCCGGTCTCACACCCTTCGCCCAGCCGGCTGAATGCTCGATTCGCACAAAAGTGCTCGCTACCCTATGGGGTGATGAACACATTTTTGCGAGATCCTGCTGCTGTAAAGCGTGGCAGCGACAGCTGAGTAGAATCGGCCGGGGCGACCAGTTTCACCCTTAATTGAATTCCTCCCTATATCTTGGTACATTTAATGTAATGGAAACAAGTTTTGTTTTATTTAACCATATCAGAAATCATATTTCAATTCCGTGCACTGAACTGCAAAATTACAGTGAATAATTATGAAAAGCCCTATAAGAGAATGATGAGGACTGCGTAAAGATTTCGGGCATTATTCAGTAAGGATCGCTATTGTGTTCGCAGCTGCAAATTCGCACGGAACGCAGCTGCGAAAATATGCTAATGCTTGCAAAAGCACCGCCGACATAAAGAAGCCCACTGCTGGTTTCTCATATCTGTCCGCTGTCGCTCTTCTGTGTAACTTCAGTACCATTGACGCACATCGACCACTAACGTAGCATTAACACCTGCCGCAGATATTGCAAGTCTCTTCGCACACTGTGGGCTCTAAAGCTGTGTATGTAACCGTAGTGGCTAATTTATGCACGACTAAGCAATGGAGTTCAAATGGACAGGCACGCCTGCGTTTACCCGACCACTCCCCCGTCATCACCCTAAAACGATCACAGCCTGTCACTCACTCTGCGATGGATGCCTCTGTGCGATCGCAGCGCATGTGCAGTGCGGCTTATACGAATGCGCAATGGCTAACAATCACTTGATCTGCGTACGTAGTTGCATTTGTGAACGCTGCTGAATCAGACCCTCTGATTTTATAACTTGTAGATAAACGTAGGGACCAATTATAAAGCGATTCAACTTATACCAATTATACCTGTTTTACTACAGAGGATGTTATAAAGTAGCTATGTTGCATTTGGAATGCTTGAATAGAAAATCAAATTCAATTACTTTATACAAGGACACATACACACATTTTTATTCAAAATAATTCAAGTGCAAATCACATGTGAAAATCAATAAATACCTCTATCAATTCAATGGCCCTGTAATTATAAATATAGTTTCCAACATGTGCTACATGCAGAAATCTCATTGAAATAAATGAGCTACAGTATTGCAATTAATAGGAAGTTCCAGTAATAATAAAACTTGCCACATATGCCCCCTAAATTTGGCTACCATTCCTACCACTAAGGAGCCTGGACTGGTTCCCACTAAGGGGCATATTCAATTAGACGCGAAAAGTCCCGTACTTTTCGCATGCCGGAATTTTCAACGACATCGCTGGTTTTCAGTGTAAAGTATCGCGCTCGTCCCCACT
This sequence comes from Taudactylus pleione, assembly GCA_031769625.1. Taxonomy (NCBI): domain Eukaryota; kingdom Metazoa; phylum Chordata; class Amphibia; order Anura; family Myobatrachidae; genus Taudactylus; species Taudactylus pleione. The sequence continues at coordinate 6,808,162 of JAUIMM010000115.1, forward strand.
TATCCCCGTATTCAATTAGCAATCAGCAAAAACGGGACACGGCGAAACTAACATGCGAAAAGTCAGATTTGGGGAAATCGGCCTGACACCCCCCAAAAGATGCACTGACATTGGGGATCATTATAAATACTCCCCAATAGGACTGCTGTAGATATTTGTGGTCCTTAAGTGATCTCAATAGCTGCTATTTAGCGTCTTTGCATAAGTGGTGAAGAATAGCATTTGGCAGTTTTTTTGGGTGAAAATAAGTTGTCCCAGCAAATTTGGAGTACATGAAAATGGGTGCTAGCTTATTTTAAAGTTGCTAAAATAAAACCTTTAAAAAACATTAAAAATCCACCTGCCGCAACCACCTGCAAACTGAAAAACACCTGGGGCACACTTGGGGGGCCCCCTGGAGTCTATTTCGTTAGTTTTTAAGTTTGTCCCCCAACTTTGGACTTTTTCACCCCCAAAATAAAAAGTACTTTTTTGGGATGATCTAAAGTTTTTTAAGTTTTTTTGATGCAGTTTACGTTTGGGAGACTGTCCCAAGGGTGCAGGTTTTTTTTCCGAGGTTTGCACCCTAAAACTCCAATTCTGCACTTTTTTTCGACATCTATTCATAGGCAAAACTTTTTCGCAGGTTCCAATGCATTGAGTTTCCACACCGGTGAAAAGTCTCTGGAATTGAATACGGAGGAAACTTTTCGCATGGCGAAATGACGTCACTAGCGATACTTTATCGCAGAAAACAGCTAATTGAATATGGCCCTAAAAGGGGAAAATGAGTATGGGGTTCCCCAGCTATCAGAAAAACTAACCCAGCCATAAGTTAAATGCCCTTAATGTATCAAAAATATCTTTCTATTTTATTTGATACTCATTTTATTTTTCTAACATTGTTTTCAAATACTTATGGTGGAACACTGGATGTGCTTATGTTCTCTAATTGTCAGGAAACATAAGTAGCATCTGAGCTGCTATGAATCATTACAGATTTAAAATATCAATTTACTATTATCTCATCATTTGTGTACATTAGTTCATCGTTCCATTTTCTTAATACAAAACCTTTTCTTGCATGACGGGCAGTCAGTAAATATGATAGTGGATACACAGGTGATATTGGATACACAGGCGATATTGGATACACAGGCGATATTCTGTTCTCACACATATTGTTTGTATTTCATTTCCTTCTTCATGTTTTTCCAAATACATTACTTAAAGGTGCACCATTTGTTTGCTCTTATGCAGGCACTTTATTAGAAAAAAGATTATAACAAAATATACCTTTAAAAGGGTGAAGATTGTGGTCTTCTAATTGCAAAAAAGCCATCTCCACCATGCAAAAGGACTGGTGAAGATGGGGTCTCCTCCTCTACTTAATTGGCATTGGATTTTGCACCACATATCCAGAAAGAAAAAGCGTTAACTACACTAAGAGTCACATCTAATGTAGACTGCCCTGGTGTGTCCTCATTCTCATGATTCATTTTAGATAAATTAGGCTAAATATAATAGCAGGTGACAAATGGAGATTTTTCTTCGTCCAAGCAAACCCAGTTTGGAGTTTGCCCATCTGGTTTAACGTTTCCAAATACCAATCTATTGGCATTTACCTCGGAGTGCATTGGAAGATCATGATATTCACTGTAGAATACTTGCCCACTCTCCTGGCATGGCCAGAAGGCTCATGAATCTCGAAGAGCATTCAAGTCTCCCAGAGCTGCACTGCGTCCGCCCCGCTGCCGCCTACTTCCCAAACAAAGTGGGTGGTCCGGACAGGCCGATGACATGATCTGTAAGGAACTGCGGTATCGTAGCCACACCCCCGCTTTACAATGTCGGTAATCTCGGCATTATATAGCGATGGGCGGAGCCACGATGATGCGATCGCGCCATCACGCACTCCTCACCGCCCACCTATGATGCACCATGACCCCTGCATGCCTTGCTGAGTCTGTAGTATTAGTTCCTATGAGCTCTTGTAAGAAACAAATCCACATAACAGTTCTTTCTTTATCTGAGCACACCTGGATTCAGAGCTGTGGATGCAAACTGCTTTGTTGAAGACACACAGCACCTAGCCAGTGTTGTGGAGCATATGCAAATAATATAAATGGTTGCTGTACAATGAAGTATTGTAGAACAGGGGAGATTGTTAACATGTTTTTAAGTGGTGCGATCCTTGCACTATGATGATTCTGCCAACACTATTTTACATTTTAATGTAGCAAATGCTGTTACTTCACTGTAATGAAAGATACACTACATTTTGACAGATAATTGGTCATACCTATGAACAGGGGTGGTCAGTAAGCGGCCCCTACCTAAGAATCACCTTAGTCTAAGCTTTTCCTCTTGTGGTGGCATTTCCCATATGGCTGCAGTGTTGGTTAAGAGATGATGATGCAAAGGGCTTCTAACGCCTGAAGTGACATTTGTCTGCATCGAGTTTTAGGGTATATTGTATGTACCCTCTACATGACTTGGTATAGAGGTTCATTATGTTCCTGTGTGTTATGGCCCCAATCTAAGCTATAATCTCACATGGGAAGCCAGCAGAGAGCTGTCCCATGCTGCACTGAACACTGCACTGTCTGTGGTTAGGCCATAATGCATATGTAGGAATACTTATCTACCGATGGTCATCATTAAGGTAGTGAACCTGGATAATTCAGCATCAGTGGAAATTCACCAATAACGCAGCATGAAGGGTACTGGAAACCTTAGCCCCTGGTATTTCAATGATTACTTGTTCTAAAGTCCTGAGAAGGTGATGATGCCGAAAGAGCTTTAACTACACTAAGTTAATCATATATCATTGAGATAAAATAGATCAATGCATGTTTGGACATCATGGCGGAAACTCATTGTGTCACTTCTTCTACAGGGGTGTGGTCAATTTTTTCTGTGATGACTGTATCTGGCTACTGGAATGCATCTCGGGACACAACATGTGGAGATCACTGACTCATCTAGCCGCATGTGGTAAACCACTGGTAGCTTGCCAATGCTGCTAGTATCAAACAAGTCGCTGACTTACTTCAAGGCTGGATATTTTGTTTGGACAACATGCATTTCTGGTTCTAAGTGTATCAAACCAAACTTAATACTATCAGGTAGATCAACAATAGCTTAAGTCATGACTAACAAGGAATTGTGATTCATCACATGTGAACTCAAGCATGGCCATGCCTTACCTGACCTATGTCAACGGCATAATCAAAATGATGGTACGATTGCATAGTTTCAGCTTCACCGCAGATCTCCAGGGCAGGAAACTTTTGCTAATAACATGCAGAGCAGTGCTTCGGTGTAACCGCCAGCTTCAGCAGTCTCACCCCACACCCCTTAGTAACTTATTTTTATAGAAGAGTATTTCATTTTCTCCAGTTATTGCTGCCCTAATCCTGAGAGGTAATGGTCATCCTTAGTGAGTGACTGAATTTGTACCCAGGAAATTGTTGATTAAGAAAATCTTAGACTTCCACTTTCAGAGCCTCCCCTGTCATACTCCCTGTCAGACTGCAGAGTTTTGACTATAAAAATTATTATACTAATATAAAGAAAATATTTATAACTTATAAATATCTTCTTTGTATTATTATGGTCGTTTTTATAGGCAAAGCTCACCAAAATTGCAGCACTCCCTGGAAACACAGGGAGAGACGAGAGATGAGGCAGTAAGAGCTCAGCCTCACCTCTGATAGCTCAGACACTGCCTGGAGCTGGGGGCTGGGCCACGAAGCAGCCAATAAAACAGAGAAAAAAAGCTAATGGAGGCATGACTCACTGAGGGGACGTGCCTTGAGCTCTGATGGACAACTCATAGATCAGGTGGCCAGTCCAGGAAGTACTCAGGTATTGGAGCTCAGCAGCAGTACTGGAGAGAAGGAAATTGGAATATGCATACAGAGGAAACACACAAATGAGAAAAAGGTTAGGAGGGTCCGGAGCTAGGGGGATTATCTGTGTGTGCATGTGGGAAATCTTTTGTGCTAGGGGGGGGATCTTCTGTGCTAGTGGGAGATATGTGTGAGAAGGATCTATGCAAGTGTGAATCTGGCTCTGATACTAGCCAGTGCCTCCCCATCCATTGACCTCAACGCATGTCCCTGTTTAACAGGCTTGGTAATTTGAACAAGACTCATTAATCAGCTCCAATATAATTCCTTAAATATGAGGGATATAGGGCCTGATTCAGAGTCGTTCGCTATTTGCGTTCGTTTGTTCAAAAACAAGGGGTGGCTATGCAAATGATCCGTTCGCACATTGCAGTCTGTTCACACCTCTAAGTCTGAACGAGCGAGCAAAACATACGCTCTTTTTTTTCTTAAAAACGCCCCCTGGCCGCTCGCACCATACGTCATGTCCGCTATTTATTAGATTAATTGAGTACATCGAACAGGATATGAATTGCTCGCTATTCTTGTGGTTGGTTTTTTCAACCGCTATTTTGCGAGCAGTTCTGAGTTAAAAAAAAACAAGTGACGTGGTCATTGACGCTGCTATATTAATTATGCACACCCATAAAACGCCCGTTTTGACCTTTAAGCACGCCTGCGAACGGATCTCCACTCCCCCGTTTTCAAGCACCTTCCCCTGTTACCACCCACATACGCCTCATTCTGTCACTCAAAATAGTAGGCACTCGCTATATTGCGTACAAATGATTTTCGGCCGCACTGACTGGTTCGCGCATGCGTAATAAAAACCGTACGCATGCGCAGATGTGCGAACATCGCTCGGAACGAGCGTACTGCCGCTAGCGAGTGGCTCTGAATGAGGGCCATAGTCTTTCTCAATGTTCATGGGAACATCCAAAACTGGATCAATGACCATAACGGTCCTCAAAAGCACTGTGAGGGAAAAAAGGGAATCTATTAACCACTTTCTCATGGATTGTTCACATACAGTACAAGTATACAATTATCTCATCCTTTAGGTATCTCTTATTTTTCTTGACTGAATTAACATGCTTAACTTTGTGGATAATTAAGATGGTTAACTAATACAATACAATACAATACATTACAATTGCATTTGTTCATTTTTTTTCTACAAAACAAAAACCCCTCACGTCACAGGTAGTTGTACATAATATTCTGGGTAATATGACAAATATTCAGGTTCTTAAAAAAAAAAAAAAAAAATGGAATGGCAGACCTGCCTCATGTTTGATACTCCAGATTCCTTTTATTGATTTGAGGTAAGCCCTTCTCTCACTTAGGCTTTGCACTTCCAAAGACTAATAAAGCTGAGAACACACCTAAAGATTTTCTGTCCAACCATCCAACTAGTTGATTGGTTGGAATAAAAGTCTGGTAAGATATGGGAGTAACTGATGATCAGCAATTTGCTCCTACATGCCAGAAAATGGACAAAAACTGTTGTTTGAACAAATTGTATAAATCAAACATTTAACAAACTTATCTGACGACCATTTTCATGTTTTCTGGCAATTAGGAGCAAATTGCTGATTATCATTTACTCCCAAACGTTACCAAATTTTCTTTCCAACTAGTTGGATGGTTGGACAGAAAATATTTAGGTGTGTACCCAGCTTTAGAATTTTTTTCTGAAGGACATTGTCAAACACTTCTTGTTTACAGTTTGAATCAATAATATATTAGTTGTTGGTGCTAGAGTTAATAGTTGTGGCAAGATGGTTAAAGCGAACAGGAAAACATGATCCAATTGGCTGCAAGGTTTTGCTATAAAAAAATTATGTGGACTTTGTGACCAATTTTGGATTACTGTGGCTATGTGCGTTCCAGATACCTGCGGTATCCATTCAGAAAAAAATTTGGTTGCAAGTTTTTTTGCGGGCAAAATCTTGCGGGAGGGGAAATGTAACGCTTTTAAAGCCTGCAGCCTGTGGACAGCTGCCGAGGCTGTGTGCGGGGGAGCGGGTGCAGTGTAGTGTGTGTGGGGTGCAGGGTTAACGGCGGTAGTGTAGTGTAGTGTGTGCGGGGAGCAGGCGCAGAGTTAACAGCAGTAGAGTAGTGTAGTGTGTGCAGAGTGGGAGCAATGTTAGGGGTAGTGGGGTGCAGAGTTAGGGAAAGTGGGGTGCAGTGTTGGAGGTAATACCTGTCCTGTGCATGGGCGGTTCATGTAAGCTGTCTGCAATTCTGGAAGCTGGAGAAGGAGGACAGCTCTAGAGTAGGTGAGTAATTAAGGACTAATTGAGCTAATTGGAAACTTCCAGTTGCTTAGTCATTAGGGAGGATGCCGCAGGGGTCCAGAAGCAAGACCAGACAATTTTTCCTTAAAACAAGGATTTAAGAATAAATTAGACCTCCTCTGGAGTTGCTTAAAAATAAAACTTGAACACTCAAGAAAAAAAAAAATCAAAACCCGCACCAACTGAATACCAAAAATCTCGCACCCACATGAAAATGCCTAAAGCTATTAGATGTTTTTGTAAACTCACACCTAATTGAATATACCCCGATATGTATACATAATATATTAGAAGCTGACATATATTTAAATAATTAATTGGGTACATTTATTATTGTACTTAAATAGTTTATTATAATTGTACCATTATATGATAAGATGTCTGGTGAGGTGTCTTGTTTTTTTATTATTATTTATTATATAATTTTGTTTGTGTGATAAATTTGTGTGATAAATTTCTTTTAAGTATTTAATATTTAAGTATTTAATAAAGTTCACAATCTACTTCTACCGCTTCTCTTGAAACGCAAGCAAATCCTCTTCACATTGCTCATTACTGTATCTGTGGACAGCCATATACCCAGGGTAATTGGCAGGGAGTCTTACAGGGTTGACATCCTGACAGCATTATTTCTGAGAATTTCATATAAAAAAGTTCAACACCGCTTGAATGTTTGTAATAAAAAATTATATCCATTGGAAGCAATACTGCAAGTGACTTTCTTTTGGAGAATTCATTTGCATTGTATCAAAATGCTGCGATGCAACGCTCCAATTGCTCTGCCTCTAAAAACAGGATTGGCTCCCTGATATAAACTCATTCTGACAGGCAGCTCTCTAAAATCTGATTTCTAAATTCTATTTAAAATGTTTTAAGAAAAATGACAAACAATGCTAAATATTTTTACAACAACACTACATTTGGGGTCTGATAATGGATCAAGTAGGAACATAAAGCTACAAATTACTAGGGTGTCCTAAAAATGATTTTGCTTTAAAAAAACATATTACCGCTCTCTCATAAACATTGTGAACTGGACAGTTATGCTCATGAAAATGTGCCTCAAGCTATCCCTTATTTGTAAAAAATAAATTGCATTATTCATCAGACTAAGCTAGTTTTAAGTAACACAAGCAATCAATGCGTGTTAGTGTCATAACCATAAATAGCAACATATGCTTCTCACATGTCCCGCAATAATGCATAGTAATATATAAATGACTGATAAGAAAAGACAGAGGAAATGAGTGCTTAAGCAAAAAATTGTCATATATATATATATTTTTTTTTTTTATATGTCTAGATACAAGTACTTCGTAAAGGAAATGGTGGTTGCGAGCTGGCTTATGTATACAGAATTGTGCCCTATTACAGTTGTAGCATCTGAGGAAACTCTGTTCTTCTATAATACGTTTGCAAGCTGAGATTGGTTTTCTATCAGCATTTTAAGGAAATGTGCAATGTAGAGGTTGAGATTTAGTTCCATTAATTTCTTGCTTAAACTGCTTTGCAGTCTACAGATAGAATAATATTATTTCAGAGAATGGTTACAATATATACAGTGATTTTAATCCTATGGAAAAAAGGTACCACTATGCAGAAAAAAAAGGTAACAGAACTCACCTGCTGTTACAGGTTAATACAATATTTATAACAGCTTCCATACGCTGGACATCTCTTAGCAGACTTTTTTTTACTCACTATTGATTTTATCCTGTTTCCGGAACTAGTTATAAGACTAAAACATTCTACCAAAAGAAAAATGGCGCTGAAGGTGCAATTGAAAGGGGTGACTGTGTCACGTCCCCATTCTAGTCATGGTGGGGTTAAGGACCTCTGGAATATCTTCCTGTAAATCCTAGGAAGAGGATTTTTATCTCTTCAAAATGCAGTTGTAAGAGTGGAATGCAGTCACATAACACTGTGATGTCTTTCTTTGTATGAATTTAGAGAAGTCGTTTTTGCCACAATAATTTCACTCCAGGGGGTCAATCAATTAGACATGTTTGTGAGTAACTGCTGATATATGCCCCACTGACGGTACCACCAGATTTGCAGATTTTTGTTTACAGCCACACAGAGCTGCGTACAGAAATCCATGATCAGTGGTAAGATCCTGGCACGAGGGGGGTGCTCCTAATTGACAGTGAGGTGTTACTTCGTCAGACATTTCTATTGGAGAAGTTCTTGGGCGTTTCCACTGCACATGGGCAGCAATTCTGGGACTTTATTTATATATTACATATTTTTATGGTTCATGATAATTGTCATTTAGCATTAATTTACTCCTAGATATATGTATTTTTCATAGTGTTAGAATTGTTTATAATATCTACATTTAAAATAAAAGTAAAATAATAGCTAAAGCAGAAGCACACAGAGCTCAATAATTGTGACAAGCAGACCAAAAACAGGACTATATAAATTAGTACATTACTGCCATTAACAATAAATTAGCAGATGGGATTCATGCTAGAGATTTGCAATGGCCAACCTGAGCACTGAAGCCAGGTACACCTGCAGGAGAATGATGGTCTTTACCATGGAGAGCCCTAGGGGCTGTTTAAGAGAGGAGAGGGACTCTTGTTGCTGCAGCTGCCGTGTAGTCACAGGCCCTCCCCCCTTGCTATATAGACTCAGGCACTGTCCCCCCCTTCTCACTAATGCAGCTGCTATATACACTCTGGCATGCGCAGGTCTCCAGGAACATGACACTTGCACCATGTTTCCAGTGTTTTTTCTACTGCTCATGCGCATCCACTATTTTCCCGATAGTTTTTGCAGTGCCTAAGCCGGTCTACAGAGAGGTAAGTATATATAATGTATGGGTGTAGGATGTGTTCCAAGTAGAGGTGTGCACTACACACCCTACACACATTCTAGATTCACCCATGAAAAATCAGCAGGTCTTTGCCACAAAACTAGTCTTTGTAAGCAGATGGTGACTAACAGAAGGGTGGTCAGGTACAGATCAAATTTGGGAATGTCAACTCTGGTTTAAGTCCAAATACAAGTCCCAAATTGAAGGAGGCAGCATAGATTCATAAACAGATCAGAAATCAAGTTCAGGATTACAAACAAACAGGGTCAGAACAAGTCAGGCCAGGGGCCATTCTAGAGAGGAGGGGGCCCGTGAGCAGTCTCCGACACGGGCCCCCTCCTCTCCGCCCGGCGGCTGGCAGCACACTGAGCTGTGCGCGGCCAGCGCTGGAGTTATAGACTCTGGGCACTAGAGTGTGCCCAGAGTCTATAATGTATGCACAGGTCACCGGAAAAATAGCTGCGACGGCCATTTTTCCCTGTACTGCGCATGCGCAAACGACGGGAAAATGGCTGCTGCTGCTATTTTCCAGTCGTTTCACAGTACCGGACCCCCGCGCCGATGTGGGACTTCGGAGAGCTAAGTAATATTATGGGTGCAGGGTGTGCGGTGCGGGGCCCCCCTGGACCCAGGAGCCCGTGTTCCCCGCACACCCTGCACCCATTATAGATACGCCCCTGAGCCAGGTAAATAAACAGGGATTAAGATTTTATTAACAGAATGTATAAAAGTTATTGGGCCTCATTTATCAATGAGTTTTATCACTCACAACAAGTGAGAAAACTTGTTGTGTATGATAAATGGCGCTCCAGCCAATCAGCTCCCATCTATCATTTTTCAAACAGATGACAGTTGGGAGCTGATTGGCTAGAGCACCATTTATCATATGCAACGCGAATGACGAAGTCCAATGGAAATCTTAATTAAGTAATACAAATAAACCAGCAAGACTTTCTATAATATAGCAGTCACACTAATGAATTAAGTGGGGAGATTCAAGATGCATTCAATCAATCAATCAATCAATCAATCAATCAATCAATCACAAGTGGGTATAAATGCTTCTGATCATCATAATTATCATCAGTGCATACATTTTATTATTTATTAAGTTATTTACAACGGCTCCTGCCATGTTACCTGAGGGGGGCTGCCGCTGCTGGCCTGGGTCCAGGCTCCTGCTCAATGGGGCTGGCGCATGCGCATGAGTGGGGGTGGCGCAGCGCATGCGCACGCTTAACACCAGCTTCTTGGGGCTGCATTGTTTACAGCCCCGAGAAGTCCTGTAGGACTGCCCAAAAGGCAGAGCAGCGGCTTCCACTAGCAGTCCAGACTGGCAGTCCCAGGGGGAGGAGACACCTCCCCCTGGTTGTCTGTCTTCAGCGTGACTGTAGGTGGCAATAGGAAGCCACCTCCAGTCACAGTGAAGCCAATGCAGTCACGGACTGCACTGGCTCACTGAACAGTGGAGGATTTTACTGGGGGGGGGGGCTGCAGCCTCGCACCCCTGTAGGTAAGATCCGCCACTGATTATTTATATAGTGTATAAATATTCTTGCTCTAATATACTGTATAAAGAAAGCTCAAAATGATAGCTCAAACATAACTGGTGTAAATTACAGCAAATACTGTAAGTTGGGAGGTATTTTTCTGCCAGCTACTTCTTCAGTTATTGGAATGGGTTAGAACAGTATATCTAGGGTTTGATGCAAAACTGATGGTGAAATGAATCTTCAAAAGGAGCACCAAACATGGATTATCTTGAGAGCAGCAGTTCATGAGCTATTCAAACCACCCCTTCTAGCACTAACAATCATTTCATAGTCAAAGTCACTTAAATAACATTTCTTCCCCATTTTGGTGTTTAGTTTGAACAACAAATCAACCTCTTGACTATATCTGACTGTTTTAATGCAATGCATTGCTGGCACATGATTGGGTGATTAGATATTTGCATTAATGAGCACATTTACCTAATAAAGAGGGATTGTAAAAGTATTAGTAAGAGCTATGAATCTCATTTACATAGATATATACGTACACATATAGACAATTTGCTTTGTTGTCATAGTAACAGCATCATGTGTTTTAACTTCCCCTTTAAAACAAGAAACTGAGCTAACCAACAAACTTATTTTTTTTAATCTATATAAACACCATGTGATGTAATTGATTTTTAGACAACTTATTTGTTTTACCAATATGAAAACTCAAAAAATAATAAACAAATCTAGAAGTGGTGCTCCCAGATCTATTGATTACTCTACTTCTGGGAGTGATTCAGGTAGTGAATCTAACAGGTACTTTTTAAGAAGATCTGGTGACATGGGGGAAAAAAAAGCACAAATTAAAAAGAAAACAAATGTTAAGAATAAACAGACTTACTGTAAACACAACTATACTGTAATTCATGGACATAGCTATAGTGAGTGCAGGACGTGCCATTGCTACAGGGCCCAGAGGCTTAGCGGGCCCACCTCTGGGGCCTGACCCAACTTCACCCAAGTCATAAACTTGTCCAGGCCCGCTGAGAGCTGCGGCGGGCCCTGGTAATAGGGGGCGTGGCCTAATCGCGGGAGGCGTGGCCACGCCCCCTGCCCGAAAAAAAAAAGATATGCAGCGCCGCGAAGCGGCACTGTGCGCTGGGGAGGGGGTCGCTCTGAGCCCCCTCAGCCCGGCGCAAAGCCAGGGGGGCGCGATCAGTGTGATCGCTCCCCCCACAGGCTTAGGAGACTGCTGTGGCTGCTGCTCAGCAGCCACGAGCAGTCTCCACTGCAGCTCAGCACACGCTGTGTGCTGGGCTGCTGTGAGGGAGGGGGAGCGGCGCCGGACCCGGGCCCCCTGCCGTGCCCCTCAGGAAGCCCGGGCCCGGGTAATCTGTACCCGCTCCCCCCCCCCTCTCGGCGCCCCTGAACTTGTCTACTAGGTTCCCGGAATTACCTGCTAAGCACTGTGTGGTATAATGTGAACTTGGGGCACTATAATATGAACTGGGTGCACTGTATGGAATAATGTAAAATAGGGCACTACTATGGGGTATAATATGAACTAGGACACCACTATCATTCATACATTTACCCAGGGCATTACTATGGGGCATACAATGAACAACTGCTGTGGAGAGAGGTCTTTCTAGAAGGGGTAGGGTCCCCTCCAAAATGTTGCTATGGGTCCCACAAAGGTTTGGCTACGCACCCACATGTACATGTTGGCATTTATAGTGTTGGAGTTATTTGGCGTGTACTCTATCTGTACTGTATTTAATTCATGCTTGCCAACCCTCCCGCATCTTGCAGGAGGCTCCCGTTTTTTTGACAAGCCTCCCGCTGCCCCGCAAAACTATTGAATACCTCGCATTCTCCACAGCTCCGTCTGAAATCCTGGACAGCGCATTCGCAGGTCCGGATGTGACAGGGGAAGGACATGACAGCAGTATGCCTGGCCACGCACCGCGGGGTTGTGGGTAACATTGGCCGCCTCCCCCAGCAAGCAGAGCCTTCTGGGTGACTTGTCAGTACAGGCAGAGATGTCCGTTCTCTCCTGCTTTAGCGGGGACAGACAGCAGCGGCTACAACTCCTTCTTCCTCTGCAAGTAAGTAATAGTTACTGATAGTCATAATGTAGTGCAGGCGGGAGGGAGTGACCTGTGATGGGAGCTGTGTTGAGGACAGAGAGATAACCGGGCGGCGGAGGGATGGAAAGGAATGCAGGAGAGCAATATTACAGCAATAACAGAGCCAGATTTGGGGAGGGGAGAGGACAGACCAGAGGAGGTAAGTGCTCTATGTATCCCCTCTATTGGGCTCCCCCCCAGCCTTGGATTATACAGAATTATTATCAGAAACTAAAACTGAAAGGAAGAGGGAGAAGTCCGTGCAGGGGTTGGGGGGCGGAGCTCCACGGCACTGTGCAGCAGGCTGACTCAAGCAGCATGAGGGAGAGGACTCAGAGGAGCACTGCACTCACGGTACACAGTGTAAGGTAGTAACAGGGAGGGGGGACACTGTGTATAAGTGTGTGTATGTGTGTGACTGTATGTATGTGTGTGAGTGTATGTGTGTGGAAGTGTGTGACTGCCCCCCCCTCCCCCAATGCTAGGGGTCCTCTCACCCTGCAAAGCAGCAGGCATTGCTAGCAGCTGTAATAATTATTCTTTTGGTGCCCATGTCTCACTCTTAAACCCCCAATAACACTGAGGGCCAGCATCCTACATACACCCCCTCCATGCCATGGTGACCTCACCCAGCAGAAAGCAGTGATTATTATTCTGCTTCTGCTCATGTTACACCTATTACATCCTACTATATGGGGGTCAGCTGCCAGCTCCCTTCTACACCCCCTATGCCTCCCTCCCCACCAATGCCAGAGTCACCTCACCCTGCAAGAGTCATTGCTGGCACTATAATTGCTGGTGCCCATTTTAAACTATTACACTGCAATACTACTAAGATCAGCTATCAGCATTCTACTGCTCCTTTATACCCCTCTACCCTGCCCATACTGATCTTAGTACTACAGTTTTTCCTGCCACTACAGGACACACCCCTGAGTGGAAATATATATGCCCATAGGCGGATCTACGCCCTTAGGGCGGAGCATGACAGGTCCCCAAAATGGCGCACCGCGCAGTGCATTTTACTAACAAATGTAATCTCCCTGAAACCAGTTTTCAAAAGTTGGCAAGTATGATTTAATTACTATAGAAACCACAGCATCCAACAGTATTATTAACCTTATATTTTACTCACCCATGCAAAGTACTGAATTAAGGGAAATGAGTTTGAAACTGTCAGGGTTCTGCACCTCTTTAGGAGATGCTTTTCAACGAATGCATGATAATAATATAAAATTGTTGATGTTTCAGCATAATTTGCAATTGCTTTTCCAACAACAACAACTGGAAACACTGTACAGCCATTATAATGCAGGTGAGGGTGATATAACATCAGATGCCAAATTTACATTACTTGCATTGATAAAACCTAAATTAATTTGTGTGTCTACAATATCTCTGTATCACCATGTACAGGCACTTTTTAAAATAATGGAGTAAAATATTAAAATGAGTGATAGAGCAATACAAGATACTGACAACCATTATGGGGCAATTCAATTGTTTTATTGCAACCTATCTCCAGTCTGAAGTGACAGGAAATGGGGGTGTGATATTCAATTGTTTTTGGGTGCCCATGCATATTGTGCATGTTGCGGCCAAATAGTTAGGTTTTCGCAGCGTAAAACAGCTAAACCTGTCTAAAGTCCTGCTTTGGGCGCCCAAACTCTTTATCACGCATTTTGCTCACCTGCCCTGGGGACTGTAAGCAGAATTGTGTGCTCTTGTGGCTGTACGCGTCCGAACTGAGCAACAATTGAATTGCTCTGTTGGGCGTCCGGCATTAGCCGTGATTGCACACAATTGTATTCCCCCCATTGAGAGTCATAGTGTATCAGAAATTGTTTCCGGATGGCACCTCCTAGAGGAGAAAGGTTGGTCATAGACTTGGAAGGAGCATACCAAAGTGCTCCAGAGGGTCAAATAGGACAGACAAATCCCGATGCTGTCTCTCACACTACCACTGGATAGTGGTAATAAATCCAAATTAATATTTCTGTTAATCTCTCATATAAAGTGATCTGATTGGCAGTAAAAAATGTTTACTAGTCTTTAGTTAGTTCGAAAAAGTTTTTAATTTTATTTCACAATATTAATATAAAAATAACAACACAGTCCTATGTCCTGGATTAAAGACTCATATTTCATAGACAAAGGTACAATTTACAGTGTGTCAGTCATATAAAGAAGAATTAAAAAAGAATCAATGCTATTGTATCTTGGAGAAATAATAATTTCTCATGTAAACAGGAAATAACTTCTAAAGTAATACATTTTCTTTCTGGTAATATTGTAACAAATATGAAATTCTAATATGGCAAAATGTCATTTAAAAACACTTCAATAAACATAATAACATATAGGCATTTAAACACTTAAAAAAGTGAAACTTAGAAATGACAAAAGCATAAAAAAACATAAAATGAAAGGTAAAAACAGAGAAAGGTCTCACTTTTAACACAGTCCAAATGCAACTCGATTCCCGGACTGTTACATCCGCTTCTTCAGGCAGGTGAAGTCTGAGTGCGGAGTACCCATTTATATGGGCTGAGGATGGCAGATAACTTAATTAAATATGCAGTCAAGGTACAGCAGGAGCAAGGCAGCAAGAGATTCTTAAGTGAGTTGAAAGTTAAACACAGATGTATAGACATGTGTCTTTAAGCTTATAGGGACCAAACAGATTGCTGGAGTGAGATTGAAAAAGGGATAGTTTAAATAATATGTGGTGACATCTTGACCAGTCTGTCAAACCACTGTAGTGTACATATGACAAAGTTAAAAAACACACATAAAGTTACATTTAAAAAATTGCATAAAGATAAAAACTACATAAATAAATAAAATCAAAATTTAAAATGAATAAAATCAAAATTTTAAATGAATAAAATCAAAATTTTAAATGAATAAAATCAAAATTTTAAACTAAAAAGGGATTTTTAGAGGGATATTTACTAAAGTGAGTGTTTTTAAAAGTGGAGGTGTTGGCTATAGCAACCAATCAGATTCTATTTATCATTTATTTAGCACCTTTTAGAAGATAATAGCTAGAATGTGATTGGTTGTTGTAGCCAATATCTCCACTTCTAAAAATCCGCACTTTATTAAATATACCCCATAATGTGTGGTGCTCATTTTAAATGCCTTTATGTTAAAATGTTTGCTGAATTAATCTCATCTAAATTTATATTCCATTTTGTGATATTGGAATTATTTTGATACTGAATTTTATTTGTTACATTGTCAGAACATAAAATGTATTACTTAGTTTGTTTGCTAATATTAGAAGCTATTTCTCAAGGACATAACACTGATTCTGTAACACATGCTGTAAATTTGCCTTTGCCTATGAAATAGGGGTCTTCACTCCAGGACGGGATGTAGTCAAGAAGCCAGCGGTCGAAATGCCAACTGCCGAAATCCCGACAGTGAAAGCCAGGCATGGGACTAAAGATAAGACGTCTAAATAACGACTCGTAGAATTCGCCCCATACTGAAATCCTGACGTCCAGCTTACCAAACATAGGCAATCCGGGTGTCGGGAGCTCTTAGCCACGGGAGGGTGGGGGGGAGGTTTATGGACTCCCGGGGGAAGTCAGGGTTACGTGCTCCCCCTGGAGGGTTAGGGTAGGGGAAAGAGGGGCTAGACACCACCGGGGGGGAAAGGTTAGGGTTAGGCACCCCCCCGGGAGGGTTAGGTTTAGGCTGTGGGAAGGGGGGGGTAGGTTAGGCACTAGGGGGGAGGTTAGGGTTAGGTACTACTAAGGGAGGGTTACAGTTAGAGGGGGGAGGGAGAGTGGAGGGTTAGGGTACTTACCCTAGTTGGTATCTTCATCTGCCGGCCTTCCGGCGTCGGGATTTCATTCAACAGGCTTAGATCCGGCGGTCTTTCATACCGATTCCCTTCAGGACATAGGACTGTGTTTTTAGATTTATACTAAAGTTGTAAAGTAGAAAATAAACATTTTTCAAACTAATTAAACACTAGTGATCATTTTTTAAGGGCTATTGGCTCACGTTATATTAGTGAATAACAGGAATGTTTCATATTTAGTTTGGATTTATTACCTCTATACAGTGGTAGTGTCAAGGACAGCGCAAGGGTTTGTCTGTGCTATATTAAAAAAGCTATGTTCCCTTTGGTGAGTCATTAGATCAAAGGGCATTGTTAGAAATGTGAATGATTACAGTATGTAGGTGAAATTTTACAGCATCTATAGATAACAGAAGCCTGGATCATCCGACTTTATATTGATATCTTGGGCCAACGTGGTCTAATTAGATGGTTTGTTGGGGATGTTTAGTTGACTTGGACATGGAGTCTTTTCTCAGGATGTTGGCATTAAAGTAATTTAATTTTGTCTGGAAAAACATGGACTAAAGATGGTAGTTAGTTAATTGTAGACATGACATATTTTCTCCTTATTCTCAATTGTTTTTCTTTTGATGACAATTGTGTAGCATGGTTATGGGTCTGAACATGCAAAATTCTACACGTGTCTGCATGGTAGGTTAGATAGTGCAGGACAATGAGTCAACAGAATTTGGGAGTAAAAAGAAGCTGAGGCAACACTGTGTGAGAATCAGGGTTTCATAGTGGAACAAGCAGTTCTTGCTTTGGCATTATGTAAAATCCCTTGCTGCAATGTATTTATAAATTTGCATTTCAGAGACTTGATTATTTATGAATTGAGGCCTGGGAGTATTTAGGGCCAAAGTATGCTGAAGAAACAGGCAAAATAATTGCCAAAAAATATGGAATGTGACAAATATTTAGCAAAACAGTTTTGAAAATTGTACACATCTCTATATGGAACCTGCAAGGTTTGCATTGCGAGATCTTGATATGTCAGCTTGAAAAATATTGGGATTACTTCCAATTGTTTGTAATATGCACTAATATGTGGGTGACTCACTCAGTCTGGTCAGCCACAGGGCTCCAAATCTGGGTGGATAATGATAACTAATCAGTTTAAATATCCATTGTTGGTTAAAGGGTCCTTAGCATGGTATGAAGGTTTCAGTATGAAATACTGACAGTCGAGATTCTGGCGGTCAGAATCCTGATGCTGGGATCCCGACAGGGTTAACATACCAACACTTGTTGGTCGGTATGCTAACCCTCCCCCTCTCCCTACCCTGACCCTATCTCTTTGGTGCCTAACCCTAACCTCCCCCCTAGTGCCTGAACCTAACCTCCCCCTCCCCGCACCCTAAACCTAACCCTCCCCCCTTAGTGCCTAACCCTCCCGCCAACTCCACTACTTACCTTCGGCATCACGGCGGCCAGGATGTTGGTGCCAGGACTCTGGCTGGCGCCGGGATTCTGACCAGCGCCGGTATTCCTGCACTGGTATTGTAAGTGTCGGCATCCCTGTATGTATATTGATGTTGCAGTGAATGTGCAAACACAATTTATGTTTAAATCATTCATCAATTGAAGCACAATGATTATTTAGGGACTTATTTACCCTTATGGTAAACCTAGCAAAGGAAAGACCAAATGTGAATTGTGGGTTTGTTACCATATTTCGGCAATTAGGGGGCATTTCAATTGTTCATTTAATGATTTGGAGTTTTAATACATGGTGCACATCATTTCAGGGAGGCTTCCCCTGCTTCTTCATGCAGCAAATGTACAAATAATTCATAAAGTAATTAACATGACTTGTGAATGATAATATAATGTACAAAATATACATACTGCCAAACATTTCGCACACTGAAATAAGAAGTCAATGCATAACATCAATTGCACAGAACATTATGTGGTTTTCACAAATGTGAAAATCTTAGCTCAGATTGTGTAGTTTAAGGATATGTCCATGGCTAGATAGGGTGAGAAATGAACACTTGGATACATTTTTTACTAACCCCAGAGTAAGTCATACATGTTACTATTTTCACTACTGGCCTCAGCTGGTTAATGTACAACTAAAAGAATAAAGAGAGTAAAGGTCTTTCTAAGACTGAATTTTCAATAAGTCTGCAAAATCATCTGTATTTAGTGTCATGCTGTGACACCTTTAATCATGCTTATGTGAAACAATATTTATAAGGACTGAAATAATGGATATTGTACCAAGATAAAAAAAATAAACTATCTATAGTTTAAAGAAACTCCCTCTCCTCCACAGTGTCTCTGTTCTGTACTGTAGTTTAGAGTCTGACATGCATTTCGTAGAGGCTTTACCAAATAGCCTTGGTGAAACGCGTATTATGCATAAAAGACTACGCGACCACTTCATGTATTTCCTTTTTTATATGTGTATGCCACTGGGACTGGTCTCATCATGGGCATATTTATAGGTACTTAACATCAGAAAGCTTGTACAGTTGGAATCAGCCCAACTATACAGTGGCCACCTATAGATTGTCGTTGAGATATGTCAAGTAGAGACATTTGGAAATGGATTTCTTTATCTCTAGTTCTTGGTATCCTCTGCAAACAAATCTGGCCTCCATTTCTTGCAAAGCTTTTGGCAATTCAGCATGATCAGAGGTTATCCGCACTTTCCTTAGCAGTTGTGAGAAAGGCAAACCCCACTTCAAAGGTGAAGGATGGAAACTATCTGCCTTAAGTAGAGTATTTTTGTCAGTCACCTTTCTATATATTTTAGTGGAGAGTCCTTTTGCATTATTGACCACAGACAACTAAATAGTTAATTACAGTCTACTATATGATAAAGTAAACATTATAGTGGTGTCCAAAGAATTGAGAACATCTATGAATTCAGTAAGGAGTCCAACGCTCCCAGTCCACACAATAGGTAATCTTTGTACTGAACGTAAAAATGTATAAACTGAGAAAACAAAGGATGAGCTATGATGTTATGTTTTTCATGCATATTCATAAAGAGGTTTGCATATGATGGGGCTATATTTGACCCCATCGTTATGTCCCTCTAAGCTGCAAACAGAAAGCATTCTCAAAAAAGAACAATTTTTACGTAAAACAATCTGAATAAGTAATAACAAAAACTCTACTCTTGGACCATTATAGTGTGGACTGTTGGCAATAAGACTCCTGTCCAAATCAAGCCCATCAACATGATTAATATTGGTATACACTATAAGTTCGTGACGTCAAGTGTTACAAGCAAACTGGCTTTCAGTTTGAGTACAAAGGCATTTAATTTATTAATAAAATCAGAAGTGTCCTTTAGGTAACAAGTGTTTTGAATCTCTGGTTGTAACCAAAAGTGTATGTATTGCAACACAGGTTGATAAAGGGTGCCACAAGAGGAAATTATGGGTCTCCCATCTGGCTTAACTAACATCGTATGTATCTTGGCCAATACATATATCAAGGGAACCCTGGGATGCTTTTGGGTAAGGAATTGTGAGGTGGGTTTGTCAATCCTGCCATTTATAATGCCTAAATTGATGACAGCATCTATTTCTTTCTTATAGACGTCTGTGGAGTCATGTGTGAGCATCTTATAGCAGTTATCATCCAATAGTTGTCTCTTAATTTCTTGTATATAGAGAACAATACCACCCCCTGGTCCAAAGGATGGATGGGTATATGAGTGTTATTCTTCAAGGCATCTAGGGCCTGATTTTCTTCCTTAAGGTGTGTACACACCTGACAGCTGTATCTGCAGATGATGGTCGTTCATACACACTGAACAGCCATCATCTGTTGTGCCCACGGGTCCTGGTGGCTGAGGGGCAACCCCCTCCTCGTGACTGCTGCTGTGTGTGTACGGGCGGACCTGCCAATGGACAGATATGTCTGCAGACATATCTGTCCTTCGGCTGTGCAGCACAGCCAATGCAATATGTTGGTGAACCGACAAATTGAGGATACACACTGGTCGACGGGCAGCAGATATAGTGGCCGATCAATGGATTGGCCAATGTATCTGTCAGTGATTTACCCAGCATAAGTTAGATTAGAATAAGATATTTTCTGTTTGTCAATAAAAGATAATGTATCTCGTTTGAGAAGTCTATTAAAAGGGATTAACTCCTGGTTGAGCAAAAGTGCTTTTAGGTTTAATACTCACTTTTTTACAGAAGTTTGTTTAGGTCTAGCAAAAAAGTCTATAAGCTTAGCACCGAAATGGCTGTTGGGCTGTTGATAACAGAAGGATGACTGGCTAAGCTCTACCCTGACACTATGCTGATAAGTACTGCTTACTGCATTTATGCTGCCAGACCTCCAACTGCTGCTTTGGATTAGACATGCACTTTATCATTTGTTGCTATTTTTTAATATTTATAATAGGTAAATATATTTGCATTATATTGGATGTGCTGGCTCTCTCATTTTGTTTCTTCATACATTTATAAATTTATGTGCTGTGCACTTCTCCACATTGATGTTCTATGTGTGCAACGTTAAACGAGACACAAAGAGAGAAGAGACAAATTCATTACCTATTCCATGGTGTGGGTAGTCCCTGTGCGCACAGAGACTCCCGTGGAGATGGATGCGCGTTTCGCCCTGGGGCTTTTTTAAGGATGCCTCAGGGCAAAATGCACATCCATCTCAATGGGAGTCTCTGTGCGCACAGAGACTACCCACACCACAGACCTCCGGTCTAGTCAGGAATACTCCATTGTGCTGACAGGTATCTTTGTTTCATCTCCCTCACTATCCTCTCATCAGCCGTCGCTTCTACATACTCACCATGCAATGCTGAGATATCAGGGTGTCACGACCAGGGGTTCCTTACCGGTAAGTTCGTGGTCTTTGCCCATTAGGACGCTCTGGCGTGGGCCTTCCGGTGGTGGTGCTGGAGTATGGAGACTGGCAAAGGGTGCATCAGGTGGTTCCTTGTTGGTAGGCCGTGCCAGCATGGGAGTGTTGTGCAACGTTTCCACACTGCGGTTCTATGGGTGCCGCCATCTTGCATTGGGCCATGTGATCAAGGGGACCAATCCCCTAAAGGTCAGCTGTTCTGTCCGGCCAATCGTGCTCTGCTGTTGGGGATTTAGGGGAGTTCAGATCTCCCTTACTTTGCCAGTGCAACGTGTATCAGCCGAGTCTGTTCACATTTATCTGAGTTCCTCTACGCAGCTGACTTCGGTTCTGCCTAGCTCCCTGCCGATTTCAGGTAGCCTCAGGATTGCCAGCACCTACCAGCAACTCCTCCTCCCGCTACTGTTGTATTCCCACTCACCAGCCAGACTACCTGCTTACCGCATCGACCAGTCTACAGTTTGTTTCCTTCTGGACATACCTAACCATTATCAATCCACTCCTGTTACCTTCATTCCGGATTTCATTATTTGCTGCTGGACTTATTATGTGACCCTGTCCCATCTCCACTTTTGCCCTGAACTTGGTTCTTTCATGTCTACCATTCCATTCATTAAACAACCCAAGTTTTTCTACAGTTCTGATTCTGTGTCCCCTCCTGTATCCACTCCGGGTCCACAAAAAAACCAACCCCTGACACAGGGGAGATAATTAGCAGAGAAAGTACTTTTAGTTCTTTTACTGTGCCGTGGTGCAGGGACTCTCATTACCAGTCCTATACAATTGTATGACCGGTAAAAGCAGATCTCTGTACTACTAAGCACACGCGCACGCAGGGGGGGGGTTCCGAGTACCTAGAAACCCCCCAGCCAGTTGCTCCATCGGCGCTGGCCCGAGCAGCTGAACAATTAAACTTTCTTTTTTTTTTTCAAGAGTCCCTGTTATACTGCCTGGGCTGGCTGTACGAGGACCTCAGCGTGCAAGCACCTCCCAGTCAGTTCGTTCGCATAGGGGCACCATCATGACCGGCATGTGAGAGGATTAGCACGCCTGCAGCCGGGTGACACTGTATTCCACTACTGCCAGCGCTCTCGAGTCCTGGAGCCGCATTCTGTAGGTGGAAGGGCCGGGGGAGCGAATGGATGGGCGGGAGGGGGTGGTGCCAGACTGAAGCATTCATTTGGCTAAATCTGCATTCATGTTTTTAGGTAAGCGCTGGCTGCTATGCGGCGTGTGTGTCTGTGTATGTGTCTGTGTGTATGAGTGTGTCTGTCAGTGTGTGTGTGTATGTATGGGGGTACTGCAGAGGGGGACCCTACTGGGGGCACTGTATAAGAGGCACTACATAGGGGGATCACTACAGGGGGCACTGCATAGGGGACCACTACTGGGGGCACTACATAAGGGGCACTACTGGGGGCACTGTATAAGAGGCACTGCATAGGGGAACCACTACTGGGGGCACTGTATAAGGGGCACTATTGTGGGTACTGCATAGAGGGACCACTACTGGGGGCACTGTATAATGGGCACTACTGGGAACACTGCATAGAGGGGCCACTGTATAAGATGCACTGCATAGGGGGACCACTACTGGGGGCACTGCATAGAGGGACCACTACTGGGGGCACTGTATAAGAGGCACTGCATAGGGGGTGTACTAGTGGGGGCACTGCATAGGGGGACAACTACTGGGGGTACTGTATAAGGGGTACTACTGGGGGAAGGGGAGTCTTTAATAAATCATGCTGGCTGTATTTACTTGCCTGCTGCATTCATATTTTTTAGTGATAGAGGTGTGTGTCAGTCAGTGTGTGTGTGTATCCCATCATAGGCTGAGTGGTATATTTTACTGTAGTGGTCCTACATCCTGTGTAAGCTGTTTCTATGTATATATATATATATATATATATATTTGGGAATGGGTATGAAATACCGCCGGCCGCATGGCCGGCGGTTGGATTCACGTCAGCGGCAGGCCGACATCAGCAGAGTTCCGAGCAGTGGAAGCCCGACAGCGCTGGAAATCCCGATCGTGGATAGGTATCTACTAACCTAACCCCCCTAACCCTCCTTAGGTGTGCCTAACCCTAACTTCCCCCCCAAGTGCCTAACACTATTCCCCCCTCTAAGTGCCTAACCCTAACCACCCCCTTCCCCGCTGCCGAAACCTAAGTCCCCCGGGGGGGGTGCCTAACCCTAAGTCCCCCCCGGGGGTGCCTAACCGTAACTCTCCCTCCCCATAGCCTGACCCTAACCCTTCCGGGGGGGTGCCTAACCCTAAGTCCCCCCCGGGAGCCCTAAACCTAACCCTCCCCCCCCGCGGCTGTCCGCTCGCGGTGCCCAACATCACTACGATCGGGATGCCGGGCGCCGGTCTCCTGGCGTCGGGGAAACGCGGGCGTCTACATCTAGACGCCCGGCATTTCACCCTTCCTGGGATATGACAGTCGGGAAGCCGGCTGCCGGTATTTAGGCAGTCGGCTTCCCGATTGCTTCCCATATATTTGTGGCTAGATGTTTTTCATTGCTTCGGTACCAAAGATTAGAAAACCCCCCTTTCAAAATCCTGCGTTTGCCACTGCTAAGTAGACAGGCTCTACTGCAATCTGTCTCTATTTCACTAGGGGTTTATTTACTATTATTCCTGAACATTGAGGGACCTTTTCTTTACATATAGGACTGTGGAGTTCTTGGTGTTTTTTCATTATATTGATTTATCTATTATATTTGAATCATTTATACATATTTATCAGATGATTACATTAATGTATATATATATATATATATATATTTATATATATATAGATATAGGTTTTGCGGTGGCACTCACAGGACTTTCAGGTTCACAAGAAAAAAAAGGGAAAACTAAGTCCAAATATAAGCTGACGTTTCAATCTCCTTTATTGGAGATTTTCCCCTGAGGGAAATCAGGTCGGGTAGGGACTTATTTATGCAGCCTCTTTGGATTTAACTTTATGGACACCCATTAAGCACAATTATTGATTTTTTGCATTTGTCTTTATATTTATTTATTTTTATTCATAGCTTCATTTTTTGCACTTGTCACTTTATATTGATAATATAGTGACCTACTGTTCATGAGTTTTCAATGAATAATGCACAAATATTGTTTTTTTTTATTATTCTTATATTCTTATGGATTCATTTTTGCACTTGTCACTTTATATTGTTATTATATGGAGCTACTGTTTATTTATGTATTTTCAATGAATTGTATGTTTCCTGCAGAGTGGATTGCTGTTTTACATTGTATCAACTACTAATTATCTCTTTATTTATTAGCATCAGCACTTTATACTTACTGCTGTTAACTTTGGGTTTAGATTAGCTAATTTGCAACCCTTTAGCATATACCATTGTGTTCATAGAATAAGGCTGCATGATGATATGGATATAGACTTGGACCTTTGAACTAGAATCACTAACAGCGGTTCTAGGGTAATTATTATATTTTGCTTATTGTGTCACACAATCTTTTTTTCAAGGACCATTATGCTATTACTTTATTATTTATATTTTCATTTGGTTACTTTACCCCAGTAATTTTTAATAAACAGTAATAAAAGTTATTTTTTAATATTTTTTTTAGCTAGGTGTACCCAGTTTTCTTTTTTCCTCTGACTGAACTGCTTCAATAACTCATTGGGAGCACCCTGCCAGCTATTTGTGGCTTTCAGATATATATTATTGGGGTTCTCAGATATTATTGACATACTTTTTTTTAGTTCATTTGAAGTCTATCGGGAAGTGTGTACACATGCAGCAGAGGCAGCGGGACCCGTGGCCAGAAGCAGATGATGGTCGTTCAAGGTGGGTATGAACAATCATCATCTGCAGATAAATCGATCTGCAGATATTTCTGTGCAGTGTGTACCCACCTTTATAAATATCTTCTTTGTTTACTGTAATCATTTTTATAGTTAACACTCACCAGCTTTGTCGAGGTCCCTGGGACTGTAGGGAGACAAGAGATGAGGCAGCTACAGCACAGCCTCGCTTCTGTATAGTCAAACACTTCTTGCAGAGCTGGGGGTGGGACCACACCACAGGCAGTAAGCTGCACAGAAAGAGAGCTAATAGAGGCTTGCCTCTGAGTATGGTGGGGTGTGCCTTGAGAACTGATGGACACCTTGGATGTGTCACGTGACCAGGAAGTGCACTGCAGTGTTTAGAGGTCGGAGCTCAGTCAGCAGAAGCAAGAGAAGACACAGTAATGCAGGTAGGACAATCAGTGGACACTGAAGCTTAGTGCGGTGAGGGGAGAGTTACAGTAAGTAGGGGGTGAGACAGGCTCCCTGCACTGCACTGAGACCCATCCCCATGTGTGCCTCCCCAGTCATTGACCTCACTGCACGTCACTGCATATAAGGAATTTAAAGATGCATACATATGTGTGAGCATACATATTGTAATACTAAGATACCTGCCTTATTACAGGGTGAGTATGTAGGTCTA
Organism: Taudactylus pleione; assembly: GCA_031769625.1. Lineage (NCBI taxonomy): Eukaryota > Metazoa > Chordata > Amphibia > Anura > Myobatrachidae > Taudactylus > Taudactylus pleione. The sequence goes on from JAUIMM010000115.1 coordinate 6,833,957, forward strand.
AATGAATGATCAATACATTTCTAATTAAGACATGTTTAGATATAAACAAGCTAAAATATACTATTGTTGCAGGTAAGTTCAGACGACCAATGGGAGACTGAGATGATGCAAACAGATAAGCTTTTTATTCCAGGCTTGTAAAGGCAGTAAGTGTAATGACTTCTTACGTAAGGCAAACACAGTTCAGGAATAATAATTCAGCTTACATGAGACAGCAGTTCAAACGAGCAGAGTATTCCCAGCCAGTCATGGTTCGGATTGTCCAGCATAGAGAGAGCTGCTAAAGGTGCAACCTCTCCCTCACATTTCCACTGACTAACTAAACTTACCAGGTTTTTATACCTTAGCTGGTCTTGAGGTAAGGTTGTGATTCCTCCTTGGCAAACAGGGAGGTTAACTCTTTCCTCAGAATGTGGGAGAGACCCACTCTGTCACATACCTCCCCTGTTAAAGGGCGAACCTAAATCGCCCGCAGTGGAAGCCCGACTCTCCAGCCAATTTCAGGACAAAAAAAAAATCTGCATTCATATGTAGATGTCCCGGTCTGTGCCGGACTTCAAAAGAAAAAGGCTGGAGAGCCCGGTACCACTTTGTCAGTCTTGCGTTAGAATTTTTCATAGACTGTAACCATTTTAATGGTGCATGATCAGTAACCACAGTAAACAAGGCCCCACAAAGATAATATCTCAATGACTAAAGAGCCCATTTTATAGTGAGGCATTCTTTTTCTATCACAGAACACCTAGTCTCACGTGGGAACAACTTTCTACTAAGATATAGAATAGGGTGTTCAATACCATCAAACTCCTGACACAAAACTGCACCAAAGCCCACATCTGAGGTGTCTGTTTGTCCAACAAAAGGCTTGGTAAAATCTGGAGACTTTAAAACCGGGCCTTTACACAAGAGATGTTTAATTTTGGTGAACGCAGACTGACAGTCCCTAGACTACTCGTTTATTTGGAGCAGAACTTTTCAAACGATCTGTTAAGGGAGCCACCAAGGTAGAAAATTGAGGCAAAAACTTCCTGTAATAGCCTGCTAAACCCAAGAAGGACCTTAACTGTTTCTTGGTAGTCGGAACTGGGGCATCGACTAGTGCCTGTACCTTACTCACAAGACACCCACTGCCCACCACATACCCTAAGTACTTGGTTTCATTTTTACCTAGAACACATTTCTCAAAGTTAGCAGTTAAACCTGCCTCTCTCAAAGATTTAAGAACAGCACTAAGCCTATTAAAATAACATTCCAATGCTGACTATATATGACAATATCGTCTAAGTATGCTGCAGCATATATCTGATGAGGATGAAGCACCCGGTCCATTACCCTCTGAAAATAGGCCGGGGCACCATGCAAGCCAAATGGCATGGTTTTCCACTGAAAGAGGCTCGACGGAGTAGAAAAAGCAGTTTTCTGCCTAGTTTCCTCTGTCAGCTCAATTTGCCAAAATCAATTCGTAAGATCAAGGGTAGAAATACAGTCAGGTGCATAAATATTGGGACATTGACAGAATTTTCATATTTTGGCCTCTATTCACCACCACAATGGCTTTGAAATGAGACAAAGGAGATGTGCTTTAACTGCAGACTTTCAGATTTAATTTGAGTATAATTACATCCAAATCAGGTGAACGGTGTAGGAATTACGACGGTTTCTATATGTGCCTCCCACTTATTAAGGGGCCAAAAGTAATGGGACAAACTAAACAATCCTAAATCTAACTTTTACTTTTTAATACTTTGTTGCAAATACTTTGCAGGCAATTACAGCCTGAAGTCTGGAACGCATAGACATCACCAGACGCTGGGTTTCATCCCTGGTGATGCTCTGCCAGGCCTCTACTGCAAATGTCTTCAGTTCCTGCTTGTTCTTGGGGCATTTTCCCTTCAGTTTTGTCTTCATCAAGTGAAATGCATGCTCAATCGGATTCAGGTCAGGGGATTGACTTGGCCATTGCATAACATTCCACTTTTTAGCCTTATAAAACTCTTTGGTTGCTTTTGCAGTATGCTTCGGGTCATTGTCCATCTGCATCTGAAAGTCTGCAGTTAAAACACATCTTGTTTGTTTCATTTCAAAGCCATTGTGGTGGTGAACAGAGGCCAATTCAATAGCAAACTAAGCAGACGACTCAATTCAATAATAAGTCACTGAATGTTTCTTTTTATTTTTTTAAACTTTCTAACAAGAGATACTATGTATAAACCCTCTAGATCAGTGGTTCTCAAACTGTGCGCCGCAGCACCCTGGGGTGCATTGGGACACTTGCATGGGTGCCTCAGGTTGGTGGTCCAGCACCAAATCAAATTCTTTATGGTCAATGTAATGTAAATATGTGCACAAACAGAAGCACAAACCTGTCCACCACTATATAACCAAATAGGGTAAGGATGGCAGATAAGCATAATTTAATTCACTTTACTACGTCACTGCATTTTTTTCTGAATTTCTCAATAACAAACTTTAGGCCTAGGGGTGCCATGAAAACAATTCTGATGCACTAGGGTGTCGTGATTCAAAAAAGTTTGGGAACCACTGGGCTAGATAATAGACACTTTTCATGATTTTGAAAAAACAACAAAATCTCCTTAATAAGATGATGTATCTTTAGATAATATTATATACACCAATTGCACAATTGTAGTGCATATACAGTATCTGGAGAGAGAAATATCCAAACACAACTGGGTGACATTCTTATGATTATTCATTATTTGTGGGACATTGATAATACTCTTATCACTGAAAATACGCAGTAATTTAGGTCTAGAGAGGAGCCCCGAGCGGGCGGGATTATTTTTAATATACATAATTTTCTTTCTTTATCAACACATACTATAATTCTAATACTTCACTGTTTTGACCTCAATATTTGTTAGGATTGAAATAATAAAGGTTATGTTTTAAATATTGTGGATCGACCAGCGACATTTCTTTTTTCTCTTTTTTGTGTAATAATCTGCCTACCTCTAAGGGAGTCAGGTTGAGAGTCTTCATAATTTACTTCGCCAACCTTTCTAATTACTTCAAATGGCCCTTGGAACTTTGCTAGTAATTTGCTTCCCTGAAAAGGACTGTGAGCCTGATGCAGCAGGGCACGCCAGTGTTTGGGAATCTGCGCAAGTGCAGGACCCATTCTGTGAGTGTGCAGAATGGAGCCTGCTAACACACACGCAGACTGTCAGTGATTGACAGTCTGTTGCCGTTTGTGGGTGGGGGAGGGGGCTGCAATGCCCTACGTTTCCCGAAACTGAGGCGTGACGCCGCCGTTGCGGGGGAGGGAAGAAGCCAGGATCTCCGTCGATTGACGGAGATTTCCTGGCCTCTTCCTGTAAACTGCGGTGACCAATGGTACGCAGCTTATCTGATGGTGCGTTGAACAATGCAGCTCACATAAGTAATACACAGGAGGTATGATGCCTACTGCTGCATTACCATATCTGCAAGGGTCGCAATTGCAAAGCTGACATCATATATCTATAACCTGCATGCAGCTTTGCAATTATGATCCTTGCAGAATCAGGCCCTTTATCTCCAGGTGAAAAAACTCAAGTTCGAGCATTACGGTTATAAAGAAATCTTTGAGCCTCCTGTGCATTTACCAAATTTTACCAGGCCAATTGAAGGATGCTTTCACCCTCTATTGATTGTTCTTCCCATGCTTCCGGCAGAAGGTCGAGAACACCCCGTGGCTTCCTCCCATACAGAAGCTCAAAAGGGGCAAAGCCAGTAGAAGCCTGGGGCACTTCTCTGCAAATAACAAGTAGGGTAGAAGCTCATCTCATCTTTTTTCTGTGTCTATAAACTTCTTTCACATAGACTTTAGTGTACAGTTGAATTTTTTGACTAAGCCATCCGTTTGGGCATAACAACTTTAATGCCCCCTGCATTAACTTAGACATAAAGTCATAGTCATACCACAACTAAAATGAATTTATAGCCCTTAGACGGTGGTTCAATCTGACCCACTAAATTAACCCCTATTTTTTCAAAGAGGACCCCTACAATTGGGAGAGGGATCAGCGGGGCAGGAGTCGGTCGGTTTACTGTTGTCTTTTGACGCTCTGAACAAAAGGAACAGAACCATGAGACTTCAGCATAAACACCTGGCCAAAAAAACGGAAGGCTATCCTCTCTGCCGTCTTATCCCGTCCCAAATGACCACCCCAAGGAACTGCATGGGCCAAAACCAGAACCTGCTTTCAGAAAGGGCGCCGGAACCACTAACTGAAGTATCACCTCCCCCGTTTGTTTGTGCTTGTGTAGTCGATATAAAACCTCTAAGCAATACAAAATGGGGATATTTTACTTCTGTTACTTACATGTGACAACAGGACACCATCTACTGAAAGAACCTATTCAAAGGCCCTTTTTAAAGCAGGATCTTCCCGTTGGGCCTTTCTTAAATCTGTCTGAGGCACAAGGGGAAGTGTTAAGACCTCTTAATTAATACTACTTAATTGAACCTTAGTTTTATTCCCCGCACCAGGAGGATTAGGCGGGCTGCTAGACACATCAATGTTCCTAGAACTCTCAGCATTACCATGGACATCAGCATGCATAGGCACATTAGTAATGACAGGTTATCAGAAGTATCAGATACATTGACATGAGCAGGAACATCAGCATTTACAGGCACATTGTGAGCAGTAGTATTAAGGGAAAATAACTTTTTGTCTCAACAAAACGTCACGAGCAAGCCAGTCTCTGTGATCCCTTCTCCGTTGTATCTTAGATATAGGAGCCTTTACCCAAGACAGAATCAAATCAGGGGAGAATACCTGATGTGTCCCGAAAAATAATCCACGATAAGTGCTGTTTTTTCACCCCAAAAAAGGTGAAAACACATAGGTCTGCGAGCTTATTGTGGACCCTATGTGTTTTCGTGAGATATATCCTATTATTTCGTTCGAAATAATAGGATAGAGTGAAAAACACATCTGCGAAAAGTAGGGATAATCGGCAAAAAATCCAAGTTTTTCACCGACCGTGGGCATCAATTAGCGCCCGAACAATGTTCGGGGCTAATTGGATACCGCCCTTTGTCTTTAAACCAGCCCTGACTAGCATCATGTGAGGACTTCCCACAGCAGACACAGGACTGACTCTGACTCCAATGAATTGGATTAGTAGTACATTTTTGTCTCTTTTGTTGTAATTCTGCTGCATCCCTGGTTGCAGTCTCCATTTAAATAAATATGTATAGTGCTCACTCTAAGGTCAGTTCAGGCTCAGCCAGCAATTTCTTTTGTATACTTGCACTTGTCATCCCACAATCTAAACGGTCTCTTAGGGCATCTGGTAACCCTGCTCCAAACTCAGTGTTCAGATAACTTTCTCACTTCAGCAGACACACTTTCACTTTTATTTCTAAAAAACCTAAATCTTTCAGCAAACACTAATGCTTTAGGATTTAAATGCTTTTGTAAAATGTCCACAATGTCAGTGTATGACTTGCTGGCTGGCTGCTCAGGTGTTGATTAACTCCTCAGCAAACTGTATGTTTTGGCACCCATTACACTGAGCAACACAGCTAACTTCTTGGTTTCCTATACACTGTTAGCATTACAGTAAAGTTCCACTCTCTCAATATATGTAGCCCAGTCCTCTATAGTACTATCAAAAGCAGCTATTGTGCCAATATATCTTGACATTTTGCCTTTATGTCCTTTTTCCTCTCTTCCTTAGAGAAAGAATGATACAACTCATGTGCCCCTTTATTCAGGCTGGGTGATGCTGGTAGTCTACATGTGCTGCTCCTTTTTGCACCTCACAACTATGCTGTCAGTCCACTGGCGCTCCACTGATCACTGGAGCAATGCTGAAGAAGATTTGAAACCTTCTCGTCAGTGTTAAGTCTGTAAGTTATACTTCAATATAGGGATGTGCAGGCTCGGATAGGTTCGAGTTTACACGTAGAGTTCGGATTTTTCCCTCCAAAAAAACGGAACTCAGAAAGAGGCAAAACGTCATCTTACATGGACGAACATCATCATTCCTGGACTTTTGTCGATTTAAACTGTCCATAGGTATCAAGGAGTATCAGGTGTGATATTAGTGTGAACTTTATGATTGGGGTGTGATATCAGTGATAGATGTGCATAGTGATCAGTGACTAGCAACAGCTGGTGGGTGGATGAGCAAGTCTCCCAAATACCGTTGGAACAAGGCAGAGGCGTCACTAGGGTTGGTGTCACCCGGTACTGTAATGCACGGTGACACCCCCCCCCCCCACAAAACAAAATCGGGACCATGAAGCGCAGCTCCGCGAACTCTTCCCCCTTACCAGTCCAGCAGTCACACTGTACTCCTCACAGAATGCCAGGCGCACCCGGCAGGCGTGTCGATGCCACGCCCGATATTCTGGGTAGCAATGCTTAAAGTGGTCCTAGAGATGTGGTGGAACGACCCCCCCCTCCCCCGGCGATTTATCAATAAAAGGACAGCGTGCGCCTAAGGCGTGTAGTGCAAAAAAAAGGGCGTGATCTTGAAAGAAAGGGACATGGCCATACAATACTATCCCTAATTCAAATTACGCCACACAGTAGCACAATCTTATCCACATTACACCGCACATAGTTCTAGAGATTCACATTACACCATAAAGTAGTGTCCCTTATTTATGTTCTGACTCACAGTAGTGCCCATTTCACACAATGACCACGTTATTGACACTTATACACAATGCCCACAGTAGTAGTGCCCCTTATTCAATGCCCCCAGTAATAGTGTCCATTATGCAATTTCCCCTTTAGTAATACCCCTTTATGCAATGCCCCCTGTAGTTGTGCCCAATATGCAGTGCTTCCTGTATTAGAACCCATTATGCAATGCCTCCTATATTAAAGCCCATTATGCAATGCTTCCTGTATTAGAGCCCCTGATGCTGTGCCCCCAGTAGCTCCCCTTATGCAGTGCCCCCTATAGTGCCCTTATACAGTACCCCAGTAGTGCCCTTATACAGTACCCCCAGTAGCACCCCTTATACAGTGCCCCCTATAGTGCCCTTATACAGTACCCCAGTAGTGCCCTTACACAGTACCCCCAGTAGCACCCCTTATACAGTGCCCCCTAGAGTGCCCTTATACAGTACCCCAGTAGCACCCCTTATACAGTGCCCCCTATAGTGCCCTTATACAGTGCCCCCTATAGTACCCTTATACAGTACCCCAGTAGTGCCCTTATACAGTACCCCGCAGGAGCTCCCCTTATGCAGTGCCCCCAGACAGTAGTGCCCCATATGCTGTGCCTTCTATAATGCCCTTATACTGTGCCCCCTATACAGTACCCCCAGTAGTGCCCCCAGAACACCCCCAGTAATGCCCCTTATGCTGTGCCCCCTCCCCTGTGCAATACTACTTACCTATCTTCAGGATGTCCACTCCAGGCTGGCTTCCACCAGGAGGGTTCCGGGCGCGCACCTCCTTCTTCCTCATGCCGCGCGAGTGATGACGTCACCGCGGCCGGCGTCCAGAGCCACACACAGGCACATAGAAATGCTCTGTGCCTGTGTGTGGCTCTGGACGCCGGCCGCGGAGAGAGAACTAAGTCACTCCCGGCGGCGGCGGAGTGCAGGACCTCGGTGGAGAGAAAGGGGGTGTGCTGGCAGCAGGTGCGGCCCGCGGGTCTGTATGCTGCTGTTTTTGGTGTCACCCCCTTGAAGGGTGACACCCGATGTGGGCCGCACCCCCCGCACCCCCCTTCTGACGCCACTGGAACAAGGTAAAGTGATTTTTTTTTACTTCTGTAGCTTGTCCCTACGGTAGTGGATAGATCCCCTTCCGTAGATGTACCCTGACGTCAACAGTTACTGTCCAACGTCATTACCTACTATCCACGTGGACATATAGGGGGAATATAATCCTGTGGCTGGCAAAGTGAGCCACTGTGCCCGAAACGTGGCACGTTTCTTCTTTTGGTGGCCTTTATGGGCATGGAACAGCACTTCCGCCTTCTCTCCATGTCACTTCCAGGTACAAATACAGAAGGAAATCTATACACCACCTTGTCCCTACACAGGAGGGCGGGGCCAAAGCATCTGCTCTCTGAACTAATGGTCATGTGAACGCTAGCACCTGCTCTCAGGTGCATTTTTCTACAGCGCAGACATGGGAGGAAGCTGGGTCTGTTTCTCTGACAGAATACTTACAGCTGTTCCCCATTCCCTTGCCATAATGTAACAGGAGAGCCAGCAAGCAGTGCTGGCAGTGATTCTTTATCAAATAAACTGTTATTTAAAAAGTCAGGAGAGTGTAATATTTTTTTTTCTTTCTACCTCAGAGTCTGAGATGAAAGTCACTGCCAAAAGTAACCTCTCTCCTCTGTTCAAGATATAGAAATAAAGTTGTCTCTACCTGCTAGCAGTGATTTAAGCTGTTAATTATGATTAAAAAAATATATATTATTCTGTCAATTAAGTGAAATGCATTTTTTATTCACATGCCTGTTCAGGCAAAAATAGACTCTTCCCTGACAACAATGGATCCTTCACTGAAATTGCCCCAAGGCAGCAAAGCATGAGGTGCAAAAGTGAATGTGGAGGAAAATTCACACAGGATGCATGTTCAGGCACATATGGATTCTTCCCTGAAATTGCCTGAAAGTGGCAAAGCACCAGTGTCCACACCAGACACATTTCTCCTGCCCATAGCTTGCACAGTACCTCTGCCTGATGCTGGCACCATTAGGACACTCATTTAAGACAGAAGGGTCCTAACACAATGCTCCACTATTAAACTCTCCTGATTATGTATGTCCACCATGTCCAACAAGTACCTCTTCAGTGGATTGTGAGTCAGAAGAGATGACTAGGTCCTCAGAGGCAAGTATAGCGACATACAGATGGCCAGCGTGGCACTAGCAGGTAAGACCTTCCACCAAATGATATACCTCACATTGTAAGCACAGTGAGATATATGAGGTATACAAGTTTGAGCAGCTAGTCTGTAGAGCAGCAGTGGGTGGCCCTCTGGTTCCTGTAGGATTGCGTAACCCAGCATGCCCTGCCTCAGTTTTGCTATCAGGGCATGCTAAGGGTGTGGTGGGGCTTGTGGGTTGTGTGGTTCAGCAGCAGCTGGGGAGCCGCTTATTGCCCACCCCTACTGTAGAGCATCTCTAATCAAAGATGACAAATGGGTTTTAAAAAGTTATACATGGCTCCCAGTTGCACCCGCACTATTTGCCCTGAAGTTGACTCTTCTTTATGTTCACATGAGAATAACAGGTCTCAAAGTAACCTCATGGACTCAATGGTAAGGCAAATTCAGTTTTAAAATAGCTGATGCTGCTGGTCCTTTATTTGTTGTTCAGGGTATTTCAGGGTCTAAATCATACATTTCCGAACAGAAATGTCAAAAAGAAGCATGCAACACTCACTGTGCCCAGGTTAATAAGAAAACCTTATTGAAGTATAAGTTACAGACTTAACACTGGCGACAAGGAATAAAATCTTCAGCATTGCTCCAGTGATCAGTTGAGCACCAGTGGACTGACAGCATAGTTGCGGGGTGCAAAAAGAAGCATCACATGCAGACTGCCAGCATCACCTAGCCTGAATATAGGGGCATGTGAGTTATATCATTCGTTCTCTAAGGAAGGCAGGAAAAAGGATCAGGATAAATTGACACAATAGCTGCTTTTGATAGTACTGTAGAGCAGTGCCGTAGCAAGACTTTTTGGTGCCCTGTACAAGAAAGAGCATTGGCGCCCCCCTTATTTTTCAAAATGACATGATGCACCCAAAAAAGGGGAATGACCTCATGGGGAAGGGCCAGGGAAGAGATAGGGGAGGCCAGGAGATGCTGGGGATGAAATAAGAGGAAGTTATAAGTGAGAATGAAAATAAACAGAAATTTGACAGGCCCAAACAGCACCCCCTGACCTGTGGTGCCCTGTGCGATGGCACCGGCCGCACTACCCTAGCTACGGCCCTGATAAGGGGCACTACTACAGTGGGCATTGAATATGGGGACTTAGCTAGCAAGGGGCTGCATATTTTAGAAAGGAGAGGTAATGGAGATATTCAAGACTATTTGAAATTATTTTTAGGAGCCACCCATCCAGAGCACTGACATGTATCACACTGCTTAGCTTCCCATGGGTGCAGGGTGTGTGGGGAACACGGGCCCCTGGGTCCAGGGGGGCCCCACACCACACACCCTGCACCCATAATAATACTTACCTCTCCGGAGTCCCACGTCGGCCTGGGGGCGTCCGGCGCTGTAAACGACTGGCCGCGGCGGCCATTTTCCTGTCGTTTGCGCATGCGCAGTACAGGGAAAATGGCCACCGCGGCCATTTTTCCGGTTACCTGTGCATACACTATAGACTTTGGGCACATTCTAGTGCCCAGAGTCTATAACTCGGCGCTGGCCGCGCACAGCTCAGTGCACTGCCGGCCGCCGGGTGGAGAGGAGGGGGCCCGTGTTGGAGACTTATATATCCTCTCTAGAAACACCCCTGCTGATCGCATTGCAAAAGCGATCATTGATAAATGGGCCCCTAAAAGTGATGTCACAAAACAGTCTACTGCACTTCTTTGAATCGTTGAAATGCTGCAAAAAATTTTTTGAATGTGAAGAACGCTACTTTGAAAAAAAAAAATGTTCTGATCCTGTGCTTTTATCTGATTCTGAATAAAAAAATCAGTCTCATTACTTTTCAATCAGCCCTCGTATGAAGAAGGCCTTGCATCAGCCACCATCTGCCATTAGCTTCAGTTCTTTCCTTTTTATCATCAGGGCTAACTGAAGACATATTTTACCATCGCTTAATCAGAATTCTTTCCTTTCCAGCGCTATTAATTCACAGTATTCTAGTACTTGGAATATATAACCTGTCCTAACCTTCTCAGCTGCTTTAGCCACAAGTTCAGAGAGTGTTCTTTTATTTAAAAAATAACACATGATTACTAGATATAGGCTTAGCGGCCAGGGGTGATGGCCAAATTGTAATTGTGAGCCCCACAGCCAGTGGTAGATCTGGGGGGAGGGCACAATCAGTATGTTTGCACCCCCCGCCCCCGCAGAGGAGAGTTCGTGTGTTAGGCTGCTGATGAGAAGCCGGCACCATTGGGATTCTTTCTCATCTCCCCGTAGGCAGGTGAAACAAAAACCCTGATAACTGCCATTTTTTCGACCGCAATCGCGAACACACATGGTTCTTGGAACTTATTCCGGATCGTGTGTGTTTTCGCCCGAAAACGGGTCATTTTTCGTGCATAAAAACGGAGGGTATTTGAATTGCCCGAAAAACAAAATTGCAGTAAAGTCCCGTTTTTACCGTACAAAAAATTATCGTGGGCAATTGAATTCCCCCCTTCGTTTATATGCTCTCTGGCTCGAACTATAGGACACAACTGATGTTAATAAAGGACAGTGTGTATGGTAATGATGAGTTAAGTTTGTCACATTAACTTATAATATGAAATGGTTAGACAGGATAATGTATGGGGTCACTCACTCGGCAATGGTCTTTTAATTAGCGTGGAAATAAGGGCCTGCTTATGTCATTTGTATGTGTTTGCATATTTTGAAAGTGTTTATAAAATGTAACAATGATTGTTTAATTTGTAAGGGAAATATAGCTGCAGCTGAAGCAATCTCTCACAAAATACTGTTTTTTTTATATCAACTACACAATATATACTAGCACATTTTCTTTTGGTAAGACAGACCATGATGTTGCCATACTTGTGATGAAGATGTGGCAGAAATTATGAACAGGATCAGGCTGATATGAAGCTGCATATCCTTTTTGCCTGGGTTAGCAATATTGCACCACACAGCTACATATCAGGGCACTTCCGCACCCTGGCCAGGGGCCCCCGCCACCACCAGCACATGTGAAGTCACAGAAGAGTAGACCAGGGTGTGCCCTTTTCAGTCATCCACAAGCCGGAGACAGGTGTCTTGTGCCCTGGGCAGTACACCAATCCCACACCCCTAGTTATTGCTCTGTCACCATATCGTAGCAGCTTTTGCCAATATCCTGAAACCTATTGAATGAGTGATACTCTAATGCCCACTTTGCTTAATATGTTGTGAGAGTTCTGCAGAGTGGTAATAAATAGGCCATTTGAGACTCTGTATGTGTTACCTGATGAAATGTTCCAGATTGCAGTTTTGTCTGCAACATTTCATCAATCAAAGATCGCTTACACAAGAGAAAGAACAGTTATTTTTAGCCCAAACTCGTTACAGAGCAGAGGGAATATAGTAAGCAGTAAGTTATTATGAATACTCTTTGTTTATATAATGACAACATACTGCATTATGCTGCACTGTGTACTCTTTCACATCACACACTGTCCCAATGGAGCTTACAATCTAACTTCCCTACCACAGGAACATAAAAGAACACACGAGGGCCAATTTAGTTACACATCAATATGATGAAACAAGAGCACTTAGAGGAAACCCACAGAGACAGGAAGAACATATACAGATGTGTTCTCATGCACTATTGCTGCAGTCAAGCAAAACAGCTCCTCTCCGTGCACCAAAAATGCATCTTCGTCGCAATTGGATGCGCCAAACTGCTTCACGAGACTGAACTGATTAATTTTCTTATGCAACACTTATATATCTGTGTGCAGCTGCCACAGCATTTTCGCACCAAAGTTCTGTTGTGCTAATTATACAGATCGCACACAGATATACCTTGTTGTATAAGGACCAGCAGTGGCTCCTGCCCTCTTACCTGAGGGCTGCTGCTGCTAGTCTGTCTGTGACCGGCTAGGTCCCAGCGCCTGCACAATGAATCTGGCAGGCGTCGGGACCAGCGCATGCACATACCACTGGCTACTGTGGACTGCATTGTTTTCAGCCCCGAGAGGCCCTGTAGGGCTGCCGGAAAGGCAGAGCAGCGGCTTCCAATGGAAGCCGCTCTCTGCTAATCGCAGCCCGGACAAGGCAGCCCCAGGGGGAGGAGACACCTCCCTGTGGGGCTGCCTGTCCTGTGTGTGACTGGCAGGTGGTGCTTCCAATGGGAAGCAACCTCCAGTCACAGTGTAGCCAGTGCACTCACTTAAGTGGCTGATTTTATGGGGGTGGGGGGGGGGCTGCAGCGTTGCAGCCCCTAGGTAAAATCTGCCATTGATAAGGACACATCTGTAACCTGTCATTTTAGCTATCAAGAGTACCAAAACCTGTTATAAACCTGCCACTACTTCCCAGCATGCCTTGCTGTTGACACGTTGGGACTTGCAGCTCTCCACAACAGCTGGCAAAGGTAATATTATGGTGCTCACAAACGAGCACAATTCAGTATTAAAAACAGCAAAAACCTGTAAACTTAGATGCTGGATTGTGATTAAATGAATCAGGAATTTTGAATGCAATATATTTCCCAAGATTTTTATACAATTTCTGTAATTTCATTTACCTCTTTTAATTGTCATTTGAGGTGTATCAATATCTAGCCCTCCTCTGTTTTTGCTCATCACTATTTTTTTGTAATAGTTTTTACAATATTTGTCAAGTGATCAACACATTTTTGTGTATATAACTACTGTATAATAACTTTACATATCCCCTTTGGTCTAGACCCACAAAGAGTAAACCCAAAGCGTTTTAACCAACCCCCTGTTTAATCTCTAATGGATGATTATAATAAATTTAAATGTTATTTTTCAACCCCTAAATGGAAAAAAAATAATATTTAAAGGTGAACTGATTTTTTTTAATTATTATTTCTTGTGAAAGTTCAATTACTTTTTGCTTTACTAAATGTAATGAACAATAATTCCCAGGCTCCAGGTGAACAGTGACCTAGTTATTATGAAACATTATACAGTGCTTTTTTGTTTATTCACAGTAAGTTTTGGACAAAAGATTTCTTGGACATTCTGGGGACCCCTATTGCGCCAATGATGTACATTCCTGGATGTTGAATTCTTCAGAAGAATGTCAGGAAAAGGTTCAGTTATTGGAAAGCTGCCTAGCTACATGGCTTTAACCAACAAGGCAGCTTTCTGATTATTATGTGCTGTAGGCTGGAAGCTCTAGTAACAAAAAGCACCACATACAGTATGATGCTATCATTAAAATCAGGCTAAACTAAGGCACAAAGTCTTATGGAGACCCCATGGACGGATCCTCTACAAGTGTGATATACTGAGTAACAACAGGCCATAGCTCCCAGTTTATTCTTACTAAGCAAATGCTGACTAAACAAATCAATGAGCGTATAGAGGTCAGGGTCATTTGCTGTTTCAAATAAAATATATTATACAACGCTAGGGTCCAGGCAGGCCGCACAGGTCCATAAAGAAGTAACAAAACAAAGGTCAAGGTCAAATGCAAGCAAGCCAGGTTCGTACACAGTGAACAAACAGAATAACATGGAAAGTACAAAGTGCTCAGGCACCAGTTAGTGTCTGAGCAGGTATAAATAGAGACAACATGAAAACATACCACAAAGAGCACCTGATCAGGAGCATCAATAAAACTAGCTCCTATTCAGCACACCTATACAGCTATTTTCACACACAAGAGGCGAAGAGAACAGGAAGCCAGCGTTTTAGAATGTGCAACCTAAAATATAGTTTTGTTACAGTCACAATAGGGGTCCTCTACTGTTCTGTAAGTTAGAGGAAGGGAGGAGTGCTTAAAATAGGAAAATATCCTTTTCATGTTAATAGACAGTGATTACACACATAAGGTATTACAAATTTGACCATTTGTTAACTCTTTGAAAATATAAATAAACCCTTTTTAATAAACACTTTACTAATATCTAGTTTTTACTGATTAACAATGCACTATTTTCAGTTGTAGTACAGCAACAGTTAAATGCAGTTTCCAAACAAGCTTCACTCTGGAGAATATTCTCTTCACAGATATCACATTCCAAGCAGTTTTACTGTGAGCGACTAAAGTAAAACATTTAAGTACAACAGAAGCTACTGCAACAGGTTGAAGCAGTGTGAAAATGTAAATTCCCCACAAAATCTTGCTAATACATTCCTGTACACTAGCTGCAATTTCAACTCACACATGCTTGGCTTCCATTTCTAGGTGTATTTTTCCTTCTTAGGACGTTAATATATGGTAACTGTATGACACCATACACAAGAAGTGGACCTGGGAGAATACTTAGATGAAAAGTGAATCTTGCAATGTCAGGTATCTGAGCTCTACAACACTATGTAGTCACGATACACATGGTACTAACACTGTATTTCTATTCTGTATGTTTGTCAGAACCATGAGAAAAAATACTGATGCCCTGATTGTGATCTGTTTCCTGTTTCATGGGGGTTGGGTATGAAATCCCAGCTGTCGGGATGCCGCTGATCAGAATCCCGACAGCCAGAATCCCGACACCCTTAGGAATGCATGTAAGTATTTTCCTAATCCCTACCCTCACCCTCCCTCCCTGGTGCCTAACCCTACCCCCCCCCCCCCTAGTGCCTAAGCCTAACCTCCCCCTTCCTGTACCGTAAACCTATGTCCCGCCCCCCCCCGGAGCCTAAACCTAACCTCCCCCTCCCCGCACCCTAATCCTAACACTCCCTCCCCGATGCCTAACCCTAACTCTCCCCCTAATGCCTAACCCCACTACCTAACCCTATTCTCCCCCTAACACCCTGATACTTAACTTCGGGATGCCGGCGATCGAGATACTAGTGCCGGGATCCCGACCTGTCTGATGGGGCAGGTACAAACAAAACTTATTCTTGCTCACATGCAGGAATCTAACAGTACTTGAATACAGCACATATATCTCACTATCATTACGGTGCAGAGTACTCGACTACAAAATTAAAGAGATTGTCCACTTTTAGATTAGCCCCACTTGATGCAACCAGATCTAGCAGGGATGCAGTCACCATTTAGACAGTCATAATGTCGACACCACAATGTTGACAGTTATGATGCCAACATTGTTGATATGTCGACATTTCACATATCGACATCTGCAAAACATCAACATGTGAAATCCCGAAATTCTCAGAATGTTGACATTAGGATTAGGCTGTGGGATGGGAGGGTTAGGATTAGGCTGTGGGATGGGAGGGTTAGGATTAGGCTGTGGGATGGGAGGGTTAGGATTAGGCTGTGGGATGGGAGGGTTAGGATTAGGCTGTGGGATGGGAGGGTTAGGATTAGGTTGTGGGATGGGAGGGTTAGGATTAGGCTGTGGGAGGGAAGAATTAGGTTGTGGTATGGGAGGGTTAGGCAGTAGAGGGAGGTTAGGGTTAGGCTGTGGGGTGGGGGGGGTTAGGTAGTGGGATAGGAGTGTTAGGATTAGGCTGCGATAGGAGGGTTAGGATTAGGCTGTGGGAGGGGAGGGTTAGGATTAGGCACAAGGGGGAGGGGAGGGTTAGGCACAAGGGGGAGGGGTGGGTTAGGATTAGGCACAAGGGAAGGGTTAGGATAAGGTTGTGGAAGGGGAGGGTTAGGTTTAGGCTGCGGGATAGGAGGGTTAGGGTTAGACTACGGGATAGGAGGGTTAGGGTTAGACTACGGGATAGGAGGGTTAGACTGTGGAGGGAAGAATTAGGCTGTGGGATGGGAGGGTTAGGATTAGGAACAAGAGGGAGGGTTAGAGTTAGGCTGAGGGAGAAGAGGATTAGGGCAAGTACTGGGAGGGTTAGAGGCATTATTCACCGCCGGATGATAGTTGGAGCTCACCATCACATCGCTGGACCCATAAGACACTGCCGGAGCCCAGGAGGACGGATAGTAGGTCAGTCAGTACTGTTTTGTCGTAATTCTAATCATGTCAACATTTCATATGTGTCAACAAGATGGAATATTGAAATGGTCAATGTTACCATGCTGTTGATATTACGACCATGTTGACATTCTCATGACGACATTATGAATGTCAAGGAGCCAGTGTAGGGATTTGCAGAGGCGCTGACAGAATCGTCGGGCCCAGGTGGAAGGGACGTGGCCTTATTGCGGGAGATGTGGCCACGCCCCCTTCATTTTTGCAGCGCCGCCAGAGAGGGGTGCGCTGTGACCCCCTCATCCCGGCTCAAAGCCAGGGGACGGCGCGATCAGTGTGAACACCCCCCCTCACAAGCATAGAGACTGCTGTGTCTCCCACTGCAGCCCAGCACAAAGCAGCATGTGCTGGGTTGCTGTGAATGAAGAGGAAGGGGGGTGCGGCGCCAGACCTGGGCCCCCGCTGGACCCCTCCAGGAGGCCGGTCAATTAGTACCCGCGCCCCCCCCCTAGAAAGATAGATAGCTTTCCTCCTCATACAAAGAACATAAACTTACAAATGATAGTTTTTACTTCAGATATATATTTATCATACACTTAAACATTACATAATATCCACTAAACAGCAAGCACATGATACATACTACAGAAACAGATAATTTTTCTTACTTTTTGTTTTAATTTTTGTTTTTGTATTTTTCCCTAACATTGTAACCCACAGAGAGCTGAACACCGGCATCTGTTCTCCTAAGGAATATTACATACCTGCTATTCTGTTCAGTGTCACCCAGTAATGTTCATCTGGACTATAAGTATCCTTAGACCATTTCAGTAGATCCACTGCTCTCTGGTCTTTCAGAACAAATGCAGTAAAATCCCTTGTGAGTGCAACGTATGCTGACCCAAAGTAGATGGTGATATTATGCGGAGGGGGAGGCTTTAATACATTGGTCCTTAGCACATTGGAATTGACTATATCCTCACGATGAACATATTTGGTCCGGGGAATGGCATGGTCTGGAGGTAGCACTCCAGGGGTGATGTTTTTCCCTTTAAAGTTTTTCAAATGCTGTATAATCTCCTTGTTTGTCTTTAAGGGAAAATCCTGCCCACAAGTATTGATCACATATTTCCACTGTACCTCTGATTCCAGCAGGTCTCTCATGCAGTTCAGATCAGCCAGGAGTCTGGATATTCCAGCATACACCACAGGCTCCATTTTTGAGGCGAGAAAAGCATTAGGGAAACAGCTTATTAAATCATCTACTGCCTGCAAGTAACCAGCGCTCGCCTTCTCATCCACATGGATACAGTATATATTCTGAGGCATGTAGATCGCTCTAAACAACCTCTCAAATGTGTCAAATTCCTTGTGCACTGCCATCATGTAAGCTATAGGAAAATCAGCTTCTTCCTCCGAGAGGGGAGCGGTGATGTAGTGGTTCTGCTTTACATTCTCTGGACAGTTAGATCTGTGAAAGGAACTGGGCAGTGTAGCTTCATAGGAAGGTTTTCTCCCATGTAGAAACGCATCACATGCTTCCAGCAGCAGAATTCTCTCTTCCGTTGCGTTATACCTATGGAAAGCTTTCCACTTTATCAGGCTGCTGTTGTAGTATAGCAGCAAAAGCGTTACACTCAGTATAGGGATATGAAACAAACAACGCATCCAAGTATTCATCATTAAATAAATCAAAATATTTACAAATATACTTCCAATCAGATGCTTGTTTCGCCCACTGCACACTCCCAGGTACCTGAAAAGTGCATGGTGTTTTCTTTGTGCTGATAAAACCCTGTTTGTAGCCTTTCTGGTAATGTGTGTTTTGTCATCTCCGTGTTCTGCAGCAGCACCAGGCAGCCACAGCTTGTGTGATCTCTCCCTTTCTTCTTCATATGAATCTGAGAGCTGCTGTTACATGAGGCTGTGACGACCTTCTCTTCACTTTATAATTTGCATATGAACCATTGAGTACAGTGATTGGTTAATGCTTCAACAACCACCAGCATGTCACTAACTGCTTCTACTCTGTGCTTCCTTACACAACCCTACTGACTCAACTTTATTAGGAAATATAATAGTAGCAATAGATTAGCAGCAAATAATAATAATAATAGTAATAATAATAATAATAATAGTAATAATAATAATAATGATATTATTAATAATAATGATAATAAGTCATATTTATGATGCGTCGTACAGGGTATATACACAGTAAGAGTAAAACATGGCAGATCAATGTACAGTAAATGTACAATGACATATTGTTGGACAATACCGGGCAATAAAGCAAACTTGGTGGGCTGTGGACTAGAGAATGAGGGATGGGGACTCACTGGGGTCAATCCAATTAGCCGCGAGGGGTGCAAGTTGCCGTTGCAACTGCGTTAAAACGTCGGCACCAGACCACAACCTCGCACCCTTCACGCCCCGCTCTGAGCCCTTATGGGACTGCAAATAAAATTCAACGAATCCAGGCTCCCGTAAAGTGCGGCCATTGCCGCGATGACTCACGCCTGGCGAGATCATAGCGGCTAATATGATCGACCCCACTGTTTCTTGACAGGCAAGTGGAGGTGAGTCATTGGAAAGGGAAGTCACTCAGTGAACCTGTTCCCATCAAAGAGAAAAGACCCAGAGACAAAGTCACTGAAAGGAACAAGGTGGATGGGTTTTAGACTTGATAATTATAATTTCTAATCACCTTTATTTGCAACAATAAGAAATTATGTTCTGCCTGGGTGTATCAAGAAACACATCCAGGGCATACTTGCCAACTCTCCCTTATTATCAGGGAGACTCCCTGAAATATTAGTATCAATTCCCTGCATTGGTTATAAGGCACAATGGCCCTCATTCAGAGCCGTTCGCTATTTGCGGTCGTTCGTTTAAAAACAAGGGGTGGCTATTCAAATGATCCGTACGCACATTGCAGTCTGTTCACACCTCTAAGCCTGAACGAACGAGCAAAACATACGCTCGTTTATTTGTTAAAAAAAAAAACCCCTGGCCGCTCGCACCATACGTCAGGTCCGCTATTTATTAGATTAATCGAGTACATCGACCAGCGTATGAACTGCTCGCTATTCTTGTGGTTGGTGTTTGCTACCACAAATTTGCGAGCAGTTCTGGCTATAAAATAACCCAGTGACGTGGTCATTGACGCTGCTGTTTTAAATATACACACCCATAAAACGCCCGTTTTGACCTTTAAGCACGCCTGCGTTCGGATCTCCACTCCCCATTTTCAAGCACCTTCCCCTGTTACCACCCACATACACCTCATTCTGTCACTCAAAATAGCAGGCACTCGCTATATAGCGTACAAACGATTTTCGGCCGCACTGACTGGTTCGCGCATGCGTACTAAAAAGCGTACGCATGCGCAGATGTGCAAACATCGCTCGGAACGAGCGTACTGCCGCTAACGAGCGGCTCTGAATGAGGGCCTATGATCCCTATGCATTTTCTGAAAAGTATCAGTGTGTTTTCATGAACAAATAGAACTCACTAACTGCTATTGGGTTCATTTACATTTGGATGTAAGTAAATTTTATGGCACGCCTCTCAGACGTAGCAATACATGCCACTTTACTGCTGTGCTCATGTAGCTTTCACAATCTTCCTGAAATGCTTTTTCAAAAGTAGGTAAGTATGATCCAGGGACAGGGGCTCTGATATCAGAGACCGTCACAGCGAAATATAAACTGAAGTAATCACTGATGCCATCACTTTACTTTGTGCTGCAGGACCTCCGGGATGCTACTTCAAATGCACGGTCATCAGACTACCCATGTGCGAGAGGCCATTACCAGTGAGGGATCATGGTAAATTGTGTGATGTGACCAGTGGTGGATTTTACCTAGGGGCTGCAGAACCCTCAGTAAAATCTGCTACCTCAGTGAGTCAGTGCAGTCCGTGACTGCACTGGCTACACTGTGACTGGCAGTGGCTTCCTATTTGAAGCGCTACCTGCCAGTCACATACACAACAGGTAGCCTCAGGGGGAGGTGTCTCCTCCCCCTCGGACTGCCAGTCTGGGTTGCTATTTGCAGAGAGCATGCTTCCGGTGACATGTGCATGTGTGGTGCCCCGCCGCTACTGCGCATGTGTTGGTCCAGGCACCTGTCAGATCCATTGCGCAGGTGCCAGGACCTGATTGGGAGGCGGTGTGTGTTTCTTCAACCCCCGTTATCTAAGAGGGTAGG
This sequence comes from Taudactylus pleione, assembly GCA_031769625.1. Taxonomy (NCBI): domain Eukaryota; kingdom Metazoa; phylum Chordata; class Amphibia; order Anura; family Myobatrachidae; genus Taudactylus; species Taudactylus pleione. The sequence continues at coordinate 6,854,851 of JAUIMM010000115.1, forward strand.
AGCCACCGCTGGATGTGACCAGGAGCAAAAGTACTGATCTGTAGGGAAAGAAGTTCTGGCAATGAGCAGTCAGCAGTTCCTAGTCTAAATAGGACACCCTTAAAACTGGGTAGGGATGGCATTTGACCATCGATGATTCATGATCATCGATGGTTTATGGCCGATGTCTAATGCTTTTGCCATTGATGAGGGAGAACCAGATGGTTTCCTTCCATAGATGTCTAAGCATAACCGAATGGTCTTTTTTAAAAATATTTTTTACAAGGTGCCGGGACCAGGAAGAGCATAGCTCCGCCCCAGGCACCCGCAAAGCCCTGTCCCCAGGTTCTGATTGGCCCACGGGCCAGTCAGTCACAAAACAGGGATGACCATCAGTTTGTAAAACCATCAATGGTCATCCACTGAATAGTTTGTAGCCATCGATAGCTACTTGCTATTTCTATTTTGCTATCAATGTTAACCATCGATGGTAACACCACCGATGGCCATCCCTACTGACTGGCTGGATAAGTCATGTGACTAGAGTTGCTGGAGACTGGTTTGTCAGGACAGATCATGTGATACTGTACAAGATGGTGGCGCCCATGAAGCAGAACACCAGGAACTGCATGTTTACAGATGAATGACCACATGTCTCAGAGATGCCGCAGGCGTCCAGCAGGGACAAAGATGGCAGTACAATGACACCACCAGTAACGGGGTCCCAAACCCTGATGTGTGACAGTTAGTATGCAGGCTGTTCGTATTTTTGCCACTGCTGAGTGCTGCACATTATTGCACATAAGTCAAAAGTAATGTCTATCCAAGAAAGAAGCTCCAATAGTCCAGGAATACAGTTAGTAACACATATTCATGGCCATCCAAAAATATATATAAAAATTGGTTTCTATTAGTTAAACTCACATATGTAGCCATAAGGTTCTTGTACTGTGTAAATAATGGAAGTTTCTTACCTCCCACCTGCTGAGACTTCCAATAATGCAGCCTGTAGGAGGATTTGTTTTATAGTGTCTCACATAGTGGAATATTATACAATACCTGCGGAGAACCTATATTTCAGACACTGGACTGACGTTGTGAGGTCTGGGGTGCTTTACGTGTTTCTCCACCTTCCAACTGTCAGCGGCTTCCTCAGAAGATATCAATTCGTCGTCCAGGCTCTTTCTCATAGCCTACATCTAAATACATTTATAAAATTATACTTAAAAATTATTACATATTCACCCCTATGAATAATAACAGACCTATATATATATATATATTTTATTAAAATTTTATTGAGGCATTACAGTACACACAAAAATAAAGTACAAGACAATAAAGTATTGCAAATACAATAAAAGGTAGGTGTACTAAGCCTTGGAGAGAAATAATGTGGAGAGAGATAAAGTGCCAACCAACCAGCTCCTGTCATTTTTCAAACACAGCCTATAATATGACAGTCACAAGCTGAGTGGTTGGTACTTTATCTCACTCCACTTTATCTCTCTTCAAGGCTTAGTACTCCCCCCCCCCCCCCCCAACAGAGAAGAGAAAGCGTTAACTCAATAAAATAACTGACTAATTCCAACAATATAATAATACTTACAAATAAGCAATGGGTAATTCAAATTTCAATAATCAACAGTGAAAACATTTCAGTTTGAGGTACACATCTTTTCCTTTTTCTTTATAAAAGGGAACATACTGTACATAGAAGTTCAGTTAGAGGGTTTGTCCATACAAACATAAACCTATATTATATGATGTCATCATTAATTGAAATACTACCACCTATCTTATGAAATTATATTATCATTAATATCCTAAAGCATAATATGTTTTAATTTACATAGCATAATACTGTTTAATTCTAAATTAAATCTTATCACCCAAGATAACATACAAATAATTAGGGGTGTGCACCGGCCACTTTTCGTGTTTTGTGTTTTGGTTTTGGATCTGGATCTTTCTTCGTGTTTTGGATCTGGATTGGTTTTGCCAAAACCACCCTTCCGTGTTTTGGGTTCTGGGTTTTGTGTTTTGGATCTGTATTTTTTTTAAAAAAAGCATAAAAACAGCTTAAATCACAGAATTTGTGGTTTTTTCTGCTCCTATGCTATTATTAACCTCAATAACCTTCATTTCCACTCATTTCCAGTCTATTCTGAACACCTCACACCTCACAATATTGTTTTTATGGCCAAAAGATTGCACCGAGGTAGCTGGATGACTATGCTAAGCGACACGAGTGGGCGGCACAAACACGTGGCCCATCTAGGAGTGACACTGCAGTGGCAGACAGGATGGCAGTTTGAAAAACTAGGCCTCAAACAGTACATACTGCAAAGAAAAAAAAGAGGTGCAAGATGGAATTATCCTTGGGCCCTCCCACCCACCCTTATGTTGTATAAATAGGACATGCACACTTTAACAAACCAATCATTTCAGCGCCAGGGTCTGCCACATGACTGTGGCTGAAATGATTGGTTCGTTTGGGCCCCCACAAAACAAGCTGGCAATTAATGTGCCCCTGCACAAACTGGCTCTACGGAGGCAAGATGTCGTCCTCATCCTCCTCATCCACTGATTCCTTGGATAAAACAGGAAAAAGGGATTTAGGTGTCCCTGGACTGCTTACGGTCTTAGCCAAAGTTTCTGAACTTGACAGTAACTTTTTATGAACGCGCTGCAGGTGCCGTATAAGGGAGGATGTTCCTAGGTGGTTAACGTCCCTACCCCTACTTATTTCACCTTTACATATGGTACATATGGCAAGACAGTTGTTGTCCGGATTTGGATAGAAATATTGCCAGACCAAAGAGGTGGAATGTTTGGTCTTCTGCCCAGGCATGACCGTGATGGGCTTTTTCATCCCACGGACAACAACTGTCTCCCCCGGAGACTGATTTAAACAAACCACATCACCATCAGAATCCTCCTCGCCAACTTCCTCCTCAGTGCCAGCTACACCAGTATCCTCATCCTGTTGTACTTCAACAGTGACATCTTCAATTTGCATATCAGCAAGTGGACTGTGGGTGCTCCTTTCAGCACTTGCAGGGGGCGTGCAAATGGTGGAAAGAGCCACCTCTTCCCATCCAGTGCTGGGAAGGTCAGGCATCGCAACCGCCACCACACTTGGACTCTCCTTGGGGATTTGTGATATCTTCTTAGAACGCACAGTTCTTTGCTGTGCTTTTGCCAGCTTAACTCGTTTGTTTTTTTTAGCGGGAGGAGGGCTTCCATCGTCATGTGAAGCTGAACCACTAGTTATGAACATAGGGAAAGACCTTAGCCGTTCCTTTCCACTCCGTGTCGTAAATGGCATAGTGGCAAGTTTACGTTTCTCTTCAGATGATTTAAATGTTTTTTTCAAGGTAATTTTCCTGAACTTTGTCATTTTGGAATGTATGTGCCCTCTACTATGACATTGGGCATCGGCCTTGGCAGACGACGTTGATGGCATGTTATCGTCTATGTCATGACTAGTGGCAGCAGCTTCAGCACTAGGAGGAAGTGGTTCTTGATCTTTCCCTATTTTATTTTTATCGGAGAAAGTTTGGTCCTCCATTTATGTTATATTGATATATACGTGCGGCTAAGGCGCACACAAACACAGAAAATATTTTTTTATTTTTGTTGGAGACTAGTGCACTTTGTGGGTTACACCACCCTTTAAGAAATGAGCCAGCCGGCCCTTTACTTATGGGACACAGGCGCACGCTTGGCTCTGCTCCTTTGTTGATGCACGTGCGGCTACTGCGCACACAATTCACAAACACAAAAAAATATATTTTTTTATTTTGTTGGGAGTGCCCTTTGGGGGTTACAGCACCCTTTAATGGACAAGCCAGCCGGACTTTTACTTATGGGACACAGGCGCACGCTTGGCGCTGCTCCCTTGTTGATGCACGTACAGCCACAGTGCACACAATTCACAAACACAGAAATTTTTTTTTAATTTTGTTTGGAGTGCCCTTTGGGGGTTACAGCACCCTTTAGCGGTCAATCAAGCCAGCCCTTTATTTATGGGACACAGGCGCACGCTTGGCACTACTTTGTTGATGCACGTGCGGCTACTGCGCACACAATTCACAAACACAAAAAAATATATATTTTTATTTTGTTTGGAGTGCCCTTTGGGGGTTACAGCACCCTTTAACGGACAAGCTAGCCGGCCTTTTACTTATGGGACACAGGCGCATGCTTGGCGCTGCTCCTTCGTTGATGCACGTGCAGCCACAGTGCACACAATTCACAAACACAGAATTTTTTTTTACATTTTGTTTGGAGTTCCCTTTGGGGGTTACAACACCCTTTAGCGGTCAATCCAGCCGGCCCTTTATTTATGGGACACAGGCGCACGCTTGGCACTACTTTGTTGATGCACGTGCGGCTACTGCGCACACAATTCACAAACACAAAAAAATATTTTTTTTTATTTTGTTTGGAGTGCCCTTTGGGGGTTACAGCACCCTTTAGCGGTCAATCCAGCTGGCCCTTTATTTATGGGACACAGGCGCACGCTTGGCACTACTTTGTTGATGCACGTACTGCTACTGCGCACACAATTCACAAACACAGAAAATATTTTTTTATTTTGTTAGGAGTGTACTTTGGGGGTCACAGCACCCTTTAACGGTCAAGCCAGCCGGCCCTTTACTTATGACACAGGCGCACGCTTGGAACTACTTTGTTGATGCACGTGCGGCTACTGCGCACACAATTCACAAACACAGAAAATATTTTATTTTTTTTTGCACTTGGAGGGAGCACCCCTGATGGACAGAGCACCCCCTGGACAACACTACAGCACCCCTTTAGGACTGGGACTCTGCACAGGACTTTGGAGTGGACACAGCCCCTATGGACAACTGACTGCACAACACAGTCCAGCCAGCCCCTATGGACTTTGGAGGAGTGGACACAGCCCTTATGGACAACAGCAGCACAGCGCAGCACAGCACAGCACAACACTACACTGCACTACACTACACTACACAGCCCAGCCAGCCCTAACTCCCACCATCCCTCTTCCCTGTCCACAGCCAAGTGAGAAAATGGCGCCGATGCGGGTACCTTATATAGGATCCAAATCCCGCGAGACCCGGAAGGCGGGATGATGACGTTTTGCCTCGATTTCAGATCCGAGTCAGGCGGGAAAAGTCGAGCCTGTCTTGGATCTGCCTCGGATTGGGGGGGGGCTCGGGGGGGTTCGGATTTCAGAAATCCGAACCCGCTCACCCCTACAAATAATACATACTATAAATATATATATTTTAAATAAATAAATAATAAACATAATAATCTGTAAAGGATAATTATATATTATTCAATGCTACCATATCATTCAACCCATAGGGCATAAGTGTCCTACAGCAGTAAATTCTACAGGCTTCCTGGTAAACAGAATATAAAAACGTTAGTCACTTTTATTTGTTCAATGGCTTTTATTACTTCATTTTTCATAGAACCATCTTGGGGGCCTGATTCATTATGTGTCGCTATTGCAATCGCAGCTGCGATTACGCACGCAGGTCTGCTGCGAAAATAACGCCTGCAATCACAAAGCCGTCACACAGCCAGCACCGAAACGCCCACTACCGCTTTCGCACATCCATAATACTTTGCAATCCTGCGTATACATCGGGAACATCAAGTAACATCGGCCCCTCACACACGATTACAACAAGTTTGACCTTACTCAGAAATTGATTACCTCGTCGCATGCAGTGAGTACTCAAGCTGCGTATGGCGTCGCATTGACTAATTTATGCACGCCTTTGTAAGGGTGTTCAAACGTACTGACACGCCTACGTTTCGCTGACCCCTGTCATCACCCCCAAACGCTCACTTTCTGTCAATCACTCTGTGATGGGTCTGCATAGTCTCTGTGATCGCAGTACGATCATAGTGGAGCATTCGAGCACGCTCACTGCGCTGCTTACACATGCGCAATACGCAACAATTGTCCGTCTGCCTGCATAATCACAATAGCCATCTATAATGATTTAGGCCCAATGTGTTTAGATAATGGAGGAGTTTTTAATCCTCTTTGTACATTTCTTCTGTGTTCCATGAAGAACCAAGAGGTGGTTAATTACACTTGTAATAAATGTTAATACTGTATGTAAAAAGAATTGAAGGCATAGCCTATTACAATGAGTACAATGTATTGTTCATTTTTAAAGCATGACTGATGTTGCTTTGTGCCATACAGTTTAAAGGGGGATGGGTACATGATGCCGGCACTCGGGTTCCCGGCGGTAAAATTCCCAAAGCCAGCATCCCAACAGGGTTAGTATACCGACACCTGTCGGTAGGTATCCTGACCCTCCCCCTCTCCTTACCCCTACCCCTCTCTCTCTGGTGCCTAAACCTAGCCTCCCTCCCTAGTGCCTAAATCTAACCTCCCCCTCCCCCTCCCCACACCCTAAACCTAACCCTCCCCCCTAATGCATAATCCTATTCTAAGCACCGGCATCCCCTGTGCCGGGATACTGAACGTATCTCGTTTAAAGGTATATTTCCATAGGGATGCAGTCATAAGGCCAACGTTCACAATTTTGACATTCATAATGTTCACAGCCCAATGTCGACAGGCATGTTGTTGACATTTCACACGTCGACATCTGCAAACTATCAACATGTGACATGTACATTCTCAGAATGTCGACATTAGGATTACGCTGTGTGGTGGGAGGGTTAGAGTTAGACTGCGGAAATGGAGGGTTAGGGCTAGGCACTAGGTCGACTATAAAATCGACGTTTACAAGGTTGACATTCATAATGTTGACATGACAATGTCGACTGATATGATGTCAACATTGTTGAAATGTCAACAGGCAACATATCGGCACCCTCATAATGTCAACATGTCAAATACTGTCATTCTCAGAATGTCGACATTAGTATTAGGCTAAGCATGTCGGCATGCTGCATATCAACATTCTCAACCTCATATACCACACCCATTTCCATATACTATTTTGTATACTGGTACTGTCTCAGGAGATCAGTAGTAGCAACTAATGTGTTAAAAAAATTCTATTAGATGGTTAACTCAAAATATTAATAGAATAAGTCAGTGTATATACATGACATGGTTAAAAATATTTGTCCAAAAATAATACAATTTGGATTGCAAACAGATGTACGTATGATGACACAATCTTCCCGCATCAGTTTCACACAGGCCTCAAACCTCTTCTCTGTACTGTTAGAGGACCCTGGGCCTGATTCACTACGGATCGCTACTGCGTATGCAATTGCAATTAGGCACACAGTTCAACTGTAATAGCTTGCTAATCCATTGCGATCGCAATGCAAACTCAGCACTACATAAGGACGCCCACTTTACATTGCACAAATCTGTAATACTTAGCAGAATGGCAAAACCATCGGTACACTTAAGTACCATCGCAGCCTCACTCACACTTGCACAAGCTCTGACCTTACTCTCCATCGCAGCGGCCGGTTTGCACATGCGCACTGAGATGTGTATGCATACGCAGTGCAAAACAATTGGCCGATTGTGTACGTATTCGCAGTTGCATGCGGTAGTGAATCAGGCACTTAATTCATTCTTTCAGTTTAAGAGTAGCATTAACATTAACAACCAATCTGTATATTAGAAAAATGGTTACAATAGACTGCAGATTTTATTTATTTACCTTTTTTATATAGCTCCAACATATACCTCAGTGCTGTACAATTGAGGACAAACACAGTAGTATTACAACACCGGTGTTACCAGACACACAAAGAAATAAGAGTGCCATTTTCATGTTTACAAAGTACAAACTTAAAGGTAAATTTGAGTTTCATACATGAGTGCATTTTGCATAACTGTATTATTTCTGAACCAGAAATAGGAATAAGGTATAGCTGCATCAAAATGAGGATTTGAGCACCCCCAAGGCAAATGCCTAGCACTCGCAAGCTGCCCCTTCGGCAAGTCCTCTTCTTCCAGGTGGAGTGTACACCATTAACAGGTCCACATGACACCAGCTAACTGTTGATTGGGAAAGACTTGTCCACTGAGGACAGAGGACCTCATTCAGAGACGCTCGCAAAAAGCGAGCGCTCGCTCTGAATGAGGGCAGCCGCTTTTTTTTTTTAAACCGGCCTCCTGGCCTCTCACTAAGCTGTGGGTGACCACCCACAGCTTTTGCGAGCGGCCAGGTGATAGTCGCGATTATTGCGACCATCGGGTTTGCGACGAGACCCTTGTGGTAGGGTCTCGTCTTCCGCAAGCCCCAGTGAGCTTCCTGCTCAAATAGAGCAGGAAGCTCACTACTGACATCACGAGTGATTGTCAGTAGAGCCGCCCACAAATGGCAGGCGTTCCTTCAGGAATGCCTCCGTTTGTCCAGCCACCCTCCTCCCCACCTACAAAACGGGGCGAGCTGGTGATCAACATCGACAGCCGCCCCGTTTGTAGCGAGCCCTGGAGCGAGTGAATTTCTCACTCGCTACGGGGCTTGCGCACGAGCGGTGCATGCGCAGTACCCCACCATCGACCCGCTTGCGAGCGGGTCTGAATGAGGTCCAGATTGGGGTGGTATAATCTAGTAGATTAGCCTCTGATGGGTAAGGAGATGGTTCAGGGTTGGCTATGGGATCCTGGTGGTTGGGATGCTGCCGGTCAGAATACTGATAGCGGCATCCTGACAGTTAGAATCCTGACACCAATAGGTAAGTATCCTAACACTAATGGAGCATACACACGGTCAGATTTGTCAGATGAACGATATCGTTCAACGATGAACGATTTTGTCAATGATTTTGTCAACGATTTGAACGACTTTTATGAACGATGAACGATTTGAACGATATTGGACAAATCTGACAGTATTTAAAATCAAAATGAGAATGATTGGTCCAAACAATGATTGACAGGTGTATGTGTGTGTGATATGGTGGGTGTGGCTATCCTGAGGGAATAAAAAGGTGGGGGCCATTTTAAAACTTTGCATTTCTTGCTCTGTGGCTAGTTTGGCTAGTTTATACCAGCTAAACGTCGTTGCATTGCTAATTTGCTCCGCTTTGTTTTTGGCTTGCCTTTTACAAAGTGTGTTTATTTTGCTATTGTGACATGGAACCCATTCGTCAGTGAATGATGGTCGCCTACGCAGGAGTCGCAATTTTGTCTGAGAGGGAGAGGGCTGAGAGGAGCAGGAGGAGGAGGCCTCGCTCTTGCTAGACAAAGGAGTGGCTACTGCGGAGGGATACCATGTCCCATATGCCTTTGTTGATGGAAATCCGTGAGAATAATCTGGATGACTACCGGAATTTCTTGGCGATAGACGACGTGGTCTTTCAGGAGTTGCTGCAGCTTGTGACTCCTGTTATCCAGTGACAGGATACGAATATGAGGAGGGCCATATCGGCTGAGGAGAGGCTGGTGGTTACCTTACGATATTTGGCAGATCCTTGGCTGACCTGAAATTTGGTTCCCTCATTTCACCACAGGCTTTGGGCGTCATCATACCGGAGATGTGCAAGGCCATATACCAGGCCCTCAAGTCCCAGTACTTAAAGGTAATTTAAATTAGTACTTTTTGTACTGAGTTAATTGCATGTAATGACACACTGTGGATGATTTTTTACAAACTATTGTTTTTTTTATTTTTTTTGTGTGGTAAACTATAATCGGTGATCTTATTTTTCACTGCCAAAATGTATCCACATATTAATTTCTTTAGATAATTATGTGGTGAGGTAAATCTTTGCAAAGAAATTGCATTAATTCCTTTGCGTATCAATGGAGTTATGCAAAAAGTGCTGTATTTGTGTTTGGGGGTTAGAAATGTTAGGGAACCCCATGCAGCCCAGACCCGCAAACGAAATATGTTGTATTTCAAATCACCTGAATAACTCCAGTAGTAAAGACAACAGTACATGTGGCCCTTTTTTTGCAATTTCCCTAGTCATGGTTCACCCTAATAAGTAGTGCCTTTTTTATTAGTACCCCTTATGCAGTGCCCACAGTAGTATTCCACCCCTATATAGTACCCCCAGTAGTAATCCACCGTATGCATTGCCCCCAGTAGTAGTGATCCTTATGCAGTGCCCCCAGTAGTGGTCCCCTCTATGCAGTGCCCCCAGTAGTAGTCCCCCCTATGCAGTGCCCACAGTAGTTTTTCCCCCCTCCTATACTGTGCCCCCATTAAGTGGAACTCCTATACAGTCAGCCCTATAGTGGCCACCCTGTACTGTGATGTGTGTTTTTGCACCCCCCCCCTAATGTAGTGACAGTGACCTCTATCACACGCATCAAAAAAACTTAACAAAAACTTACCTCAATTCCCGCACCTGACACAAACATAAATGACCACTCTGAGACTCAACTCTTGCACTACAGTACGGGTGAAATGTCATGACGTCTTTCCCATTAGCCGTTTCCTGGAGAAGCTGGATTGTGAGGCAGCTGGTGGCTGGGTGTATGTCATTTTTTTTTGTGGGGCCTGCGCTCCCCGCGGTCTACACTACACAAGCGGAGGGGACACTAGCGGCAGGTGCAGACATGGGCCGCTATTTTGGGGAACCTCTGTGTTTGTGGGCCCATGTATAACCACTCCTCTTACCCCCCCCCATTAATCCGGCCTTGCTAAGTGTTTTTTTTACGATGCACTATTTTGGCCACAAAGTTTTATCATATGTAAGAATGGCATTCAAACAGTTTCCCACAGTCATTTTACAAACACACCAATTGGCTGGCACCTTATTGTTTTTTCATTCTGTCTCTGAAAACACTGCGTAGTAAATAGACCCTTTTAAATAGTCATTTTTTTGTCATAAAATTAATAATTAATTTGCTGACACATATTTTCTGTTTTTAATTTCAGTTCCCTGCTAGTGTTGCTGATTGGCAGAGCATTGCTGCGGATTTTGAGAGGAGATGGGACTTTCCAAACTGCGGTTGTGCCATTGATGGCAAACACATCAGGATTACCCAACCCAGCAACAGTGGCACCTTGTACTTTAATTACAAGGGCTATTTCAGTATTGTGCTAATGGCGATAGTTTCAGCCAAGTATGAATTTCTCTTCATTGATGTTGGAAAGAATGGTCGAGCCTCCGATGGTGGATCATTTAAAAATTACTACATTACTAAAGTACTATAAAACTACATTTTATGACAGGATGGACAAGACTTTAAATCTTCTTACTGCTAATGATTGTTCCCATAGTTTATCATTTGTTTTTGTTGTGGACAAGGCATTTGCCTTGCACGAACATGTCCTTAAACCATTTGCCCAATGGACACTGACGCCAGAAAGGTGTATTTTTAACTATCGGCTATCCCGAGCCCGAAGAATAGTGGAGAACGCCTTTGGGATTCTGAGTAATAGATTTAGAGTTTTCCACACGCCAGTGGCGGAACTAGAGAGTGGTGGGCCCAGGTGCAAGAATATGCTTTGGGCCCCCCCTGTCCATTCCTGGCACCCCGCACCCCAACATTTTTTCACCACCCCCCATCCCGTAATTAGATCCAGTGTCTGCCCTGCTGTCCAGCCCTGTTTTTTCACCACCCCTCACTGCCCAGCTAGTCTGTAAATCCAGTCTGTCCAGCCCCACTGTGTCAGCCACATTCTCTCCCCCAGCTCCAGCGACTCATTCCCCCCAGCCCTAGGGTGTCAGCCTCATTCTTCCCCCTAAGCCCCAGCATGTCATCCTCATTCTCCCCCCCAGCCCCAGCATCTCAGCCTCATTCCCCCCCCCAGCCCCAGTGTGTCAACCTCATTACCCCCCCAGCCCCAGCGTGTCAGCCTCATTCTACCCCCCAGCGTGTCAGTCTCATTCCTCCCCCAGCCCAGTGTGTCAGCCTCATTCTCCCCCCCAGCCCCAGCGTGTGACCCAGCCCCAGGGTATCAGCCTCATTCTCTCCCCCGGTCCAAGCCCCAGCGTGTGTCAGCCTCATTCCCCCAGAGTGTGTCAGCCTCTTCCCCCCCAGCCCCAGTGTGTCAGCCTCTTCCCCCCCCCAGCAACAGCATGTGTGTCAGCCTCTCCCCCCCAGCATGTGTGTCAGCATCTTCCCCCACCCACCTCAGTGTGTGTGTCAGCCCCCCCCCAGCCCCAGTGTGTGTCAGCCTCTTCCCTCCCCCCAGCCCCAGCGTGTGTCAGCCTCTTACCCCCAGCCTCAGAGTGTGTCAGCCTCTCCCCCCCAGCCCCAGCGTGTGTCAGCCTCTTCCCCCGCCCAGCCCCAGTGTGTGTCAGCCTCTTACCCCCAGCCCCAGTGAGTGTCAGCCTCTCCCCCCCAGCCCCAGCGTGAGTCAGCCTCTTCCCCTAGCCCCAGCATGTCAGCCTCTCCCCCCCCCAGCCCCAGTGTGTGTCAGCCAATCCCCCCCCAGCCCCAGTGTGTGTGTCAGCCTCTTTTCTTCCCCAGCCCCAGCGTGTGTGTCAGCCTCTTTTCTTCCCCCGCCCCAGCGTTTGTGTCAGCCTCTTTTCTTCAATTAGCTAATCTATAAACACAGATTAAATGCACTCTAAACCTTTATAACAATGGTATAGAGCAAATGCCAATATATGGCTAATGGCAAATATATGCGTGTATATAAGTGATGAGATCAAGCTAAATGTAATAAAGAAATTTAATGAATAAAGCAGAGTTATACAAAGACTTGGAGTAGTGACCGTCCACTGAATAGACTAATGGCAGTCAAAGTTCATATACTATACAGTACTGACTGTTAAACAGTGTTCAATGGCTATTCATATAGAATGCTGAAAAAAAGAGACTGTAGAAAAAATCCACAAATAGAAAAACAAAAAATTAAAAATCAATAAGGGGAAATCAAGGTCTGAATTTGTATGTGGGAGCAAGGACCGGAGACTCTGGAGCTCCTGATAGGAGGTGGCAAGTATTGTGGAAGTGTCAATGTTGGTGCGGCGTCCCGCACTTTAGCTTTAGGTAATTGCTGCTGGATTGCAACGGGTGCCGATGATGACAGTGGTGTTCTCGGGGTAAGTAGTACGGAGAGCGGCCTGAGTGTATGGAGGTGTGGTGCCAAGCCCGTGTGTAACCGTGGGAGCGCTTGATGGAGCTTAAGCTGGGGTCACCAGGCAACCTCCGGCGCGTCTCGTCGGCCCACAGCTGGGTGTACAGAAGGAGGGGGAGGAACGGTTGTGGTGCTGTGCACCAGACGCCGTACTCCCTTCCCCGACTGTGGACTCACCTCCCAGGGACTAGGCAGAGTCCGCTCTTCCCCTAGCCGGCTTGTTGCAGTCGCTCCCTTCCTCTCGTCGTCACTTTCTTCCGGGTCCTTCGGCAGATGAAGCGGCTCGTCAGGTGCTCGTTAGGTGCTGTGAGTCAGATGGTCGCAGGGTGAACTATCCGGTTCCGGAAGAAAGTGACGACGAGAGGAAGGGAGCGACTGCAACAAGCCGGCTAGAGGAAGAGCGGACTCTGCCGAGTCCCTGGGAGGTGAGTCCACAGTCGAGGAAAGGAGTACAGCATCTGGTGCACAGCACCACAACCGTTTCTCCCCCTACTTCTGCACACCCAGTTGTGGGCCGACGAGACGCGCCGGAGGTTGCCTGGTGACCCCGGGCTAAGCTCCGTCACGCGCTCCCACGGTTACACACGGGCTTGGCACCACACCTCCATACACTCAGGCAGCTCTCCGTACTACTTACCCCGAGAACACCACTGTCATCATCAGCACCCGTTGCAATCCAGCAACAATTAACTAAAGCTAAAGTGCGGGACGCCGCACCAACATTGACACTTCCACGATACTTGCCACCTCCGATCAGGAGCTCCAGGGTCTCCGGTCCTTGCTCCCACATACAAATTCAGACCTTGAATTCCCCTTATTGATTTTTAATATTTCGTTTTTCTATTTGTGGATTTTTTCTACAGTTTCTTTTTTTTCAGCATTATATATGAATAGCCATTGAACACTGTTTAACAGTCAGTACTGTATAGTATATGAACTTGACTGCCATTAGTCTATTCAGTGGATGGTCACTACTCCAAGTCTTTGTATAACTCTGCTTTATTCATTACATTTCTTTATTACATTTAGCTTGATCTCATCACTTATATACACGCATATATTTGCCATTAGCCATACATTGGCATTTGCTATATACCATTGTGATAAGGGTTTAGAGCGCATTTAATCTGTGTTTATAGATTAGCTAATTGGTCTCATTCTAGGAGGGCAGACACCCTTCTATAAGTGCAGCTCACCCTCATCAGTTAGTTTGAGTCCAGTGCGCAATATCTCTCCACCGTATTTTTCTATTACAAGTAGGGGTGAGCGGGTTCGGATTTCTGAAATCCGAACCCCCCCAAGCCCCCCCGATCCGAGTCCGATCCGAGTCAGGCTCGACTTTTCCCGCCTGACTCGGATCTGAAATCGAGGCAAAACGTCATCATCCCGCCTTCCGAGTCTCGCGGGTTTTGGATCCTATATAAGGTACCCGCGTCGGCGCCATTTTCTCACTCGGCTGTGGACAGTGAAGAGCGAGGGTGGGAGTTAGGGCTGGCTGGGCTGTGTAGTGTAGTGTAGTGTAGTGCTGCTGTTGTCCACTACTTCAAAGTCCATAGGGGCTGGCTGTGTTGTGCTGTGCTGCTGTTGTTAATAGGGGCTGTGTCCACTACTTCAAAGTCCATAGGGGCTGGCTGGACTGTGTTGTGCAGTCAGTTGTCCATAGGGGCTGTGTCCACTCCAAAGTCCTGTGCAGAGTCCCAGTCCTAAAGGGGTGCTGTAGTGTTGTCCAGGGGGTGCTCTGTCCATCAGGGGTGCTCCCCCCAAGTGCTAAAAAAATAATATATTTTCTGTGTTTGTGAATTGTGTGCGCAGTAGCCGCACGTGCATCAACAAAGGAGCAGCGCCAAGCGTGCGCCTGTGTCATAAGTAAAGGGCCGGCTGGCTTGACCGTTAAAGGGTGCTGTAACCCCCAAAGTACACTCCAGTCCAAACCAACAAAAAAAATATTTTCTGTGTTTGTGAATTGTGTGCGCAGTAGCCGCACGTGCATCAACAAAGTAGTACCAAGCGTGCGCCTGTGTCATAAGTAATGGGCCGGCTGGCTTGACCGTTAAAGGGTGCTGTAACCCCCAAAGTACACTCCAGTCCAAACCAAAAAAAAAATTATTTTCTGTGTTTGAGAATTGTGTGCGCAGTAGCCGCACGTGCATCAACAAAGTAGTGCCAAGCGTGCGCCTGTGTCATAAGTAAAGGGCCGGCTGGCTTGACCGTTAAAGGGTGCTGTAACCCCCAAAGTACACTCCAGTCTAAACCAAAAAAAAAAATAATTTTCTGTGTTTGTGAATTGTGTGCGCAGTAGCCGCACGTGCATCAACAAAGTAGTGCCAAGCGTGCACCTGTGTCATAAGTAAAGGGCCGGCTGGCTTGACCGTTAAAGGGTGCTGTAACCCCCAAAGTACACTCCAGTCCAAACCAAAAAAAAAATAATTTTCTGTGTTTGTGAATTGTGTGCGCAGTAGCCGCACGTGCATCAACAAAGTAGTGCCAAGCGTGCGCCTGTGTCATAAGTAAAGGGCCGGCTGGCTTGACCGTTAAAGGGTGCTGTAACCCCCAAAGTACACTCCAGTCCAAACCAAAAAAAAAATAATTTTCTGTG
Source organism: Taudactylus pleione (assembly GCA_031769625.1). NCBI lineage: Eukaryota > Metazoa > Chordata > Amphibia > Anura > Myobatrachidae > Taudactylus > Taudactylus pleione. The sequence continues at coordinate 6,870,433 of JAUIMM010000115.1, forward strand.
TTTGTGAATTGTGTGCGCAGTAGCCGCACGTGCATCAACAAAGTAGTGCCAAGTGTGCGCCTGTGTCATAAGTAAAGGGCCGGCTGGCTTGACCGTTAAAGGGTGCTGTAACCCCCAAAGTACACTCCAGTCCAAACCAAAAAAAAAATAATTTTCTGTGTTTGTGAATTGTGTGCGCAGTAGCCGCACGTGCATCAACAAAGTAGTGCCAAGCGTGCGCCTGTGTCATAAGTAAAGGGCCGGCTGGCTTGACCGTTAAAGGGTGCTGTAACCCCCAAAGTACACTCCAGTCCAAACCAAAAAAAAAATTAATTTCTGTGTTTGTGAATTGTGTGCGCAGTAGCCGCACGTGCATCAACAAAGGAGCAGCGCCAAGCGTGCGCCTGTGTCCCATAAGTAAAGAGCCGGCTGGCTCATTTCTTAAAGGCTGGTGTAACCCACAAAGTGCACTACTCTCCAGCAAAAATAAAAAAATATTTTCTGTGTTTAGCCGCATGTATATATCAAATCGATATAACATAAATGGAGGACCAAACTTTCTCCGATAAAAATAAAATAGAGAAAGATCAAGAACCACTTCCTCCTAGTGCTGAAGCTGCTGCCACTAGTCATGACATAGACGATAACATGCCATCAACGTCGTCTGCCAAGGCCGATGCCCAATGTCATAATAGAGGGCACATACAATCCCAAATGACAAAGTTCAGGAAAATGACCTTGAAAAAAACATTTAAATCAGCTGAAGAGAAACGTAAACTTGCCAATATGCCATTTACGACACGGAGTGGCAAGGATCGGCTAAGGTCGATCCCTACTATGTTCATGACTAGTGGTTCAGCTTCACATGACGATGGAAGCCCTCCTCCCACTAAAAAATCAAAAGAGTTAAGCTGGCAAAAGCACAGCGAAGAACTGTGCTTTCTAAGAAGATATCACAAATCCCCAAGGAGAGTCCAGGTGTGGTGGTGGTTGCGATGCCTGACCTTCCCAGCACTGGACGGGAAGAGGTGGCTCTTTCCACCATTTGCACGCCCCCTGCAAGTGCTGAAAGGAGCACCCACAGTCCACTTGCTGATATGCAAATTGAAGATGTCACTGTTGAAGTACAACAGGATGAGGATACTGGTGTAGATGGCGCTGAGGAGGAAGTTGGCGAGGAGGATTCTGATGGTGATGTGGTTTGCTTAAATCAGGCTCCGGGGGAGACAGTTGTTGTCTGTGGGATGAAAAAGCCCATCACGGTCATGCCTGGGCAGAAGACCAAACATTCCACCTCTTTGGTCTGGCAATATTTCTATCCAAATCCGGACAACAACTGTCTTGCCATATGTACCATATGTAAAGGTGAAATAAGTAGGGGAAGGGACGTCAACCACCTAGGAACATCCTCCCTTATACGGCACCTGCAGCGCGTTCATAAAAAGTTACTGTCAAGTTCAGAAACTTTGGCTAAGACCGTAAGCAGTCCAGGGACACCTAAATCCCGTTGTCCTGTTGTATCCAAGCACCTGCAAACCACACCGTCAACTCCCTCCTCGTCAATTTCCTCCTTAGTCAGGATCGGAAGTAGTCCTGCAGGCCATGTCACTGGCATGACTGACTCTCCTATCCAGGATTCCTCCGGAGGATCCTGCATTGCTACGCCTACTGCTGTCGCTGCCGCTGCTGCTGTTGCTGCTGCTGGGAGTCGTTCATCATCCCAGAGAGGAAGTAGGAACACCACTACTTTTACTAAACAATTGACCCTCCAACAGTCCTTAGCGAGGAGGATGAAGTACAATGTGCGTCCGGTATCCGCCATTAGTGCAGTGGGATTTAGACAACTGATGGAGGTGGTGTGCCCCCGGTTCCAAATCCCGTCTAGATTCCACTTCACTAGGCAGGCGATACCGAGACTGTACAGAAACGTCAGAAAAAGTGTCCTCAGTGTCCTGAAAAATGCCGTTGTACACAATGTCCACTTAACCACGGACATGTGGACAAGTGGAACAGGGCAGACTAAGGACTATATGACTGTGACAGCCCACTGGGTAGATGTATCACCTTACGCAGCAACAGCAGCAGCGTCACAAGTAGCAGCATCTCAGAAACGCCAGCTCGTTCCAAGGCAGGCTACGCTGTGTATCACCGGTTTCAGTAAGAGGCACACCGCCGACAACCTCTTAGAGAAACTGAGGGAAATCATCGCCCAGTGGCTTACCCCACTTAGACTCTCCTGGGGATTTGTGATATCTGACAACGTCACCAATATTGTGCGGGCATTACATCTGGGCAAATTCCAGCACGTCCCATGTTTTGCTCACACAATAAACTTGGTAGTGCAGAATTTTCTGAAAAGCGACAGGGGCGTGCAGGAAACGCTTTGGGTGGCCCGAAAAATTTCTGGCCACTTTCGCCATTCAGCGACTGCATGCCGAAGACTGGAGCGCCAGCAAACACTCTTGAACCTGCCCCGCCATCACCAGAAGCAAGAGGTTGTGACGCGGTGGAACTCAACCCTCTATATGCTTCAGAGGATGGAGGAGCAGCAAAAGGCCATACAAGCCTATACATCCACCTATGACATAGGCAAAGGAGGGGGTATGCACCTGACTCAAGCGCAGTGGAGAATGATTTCCGTGTTGTGCAAGGTTCTCCAGCCCTTCAAACTTGCCACACGTGAAGTCAGTTCAGACACTGCCAGCTTGAGTCAGGTCATTCCCCTCATCAGGCTTTTGCAGAAGCAGCTGGAGAAAGTGAAGGAGGAGCTAAGACGGAGCGATTCCGCTCGGCATGTGGGACTTGTGGATGAAGCCCTTCATTCGCTTTGCCAGGATTCCAGGGTGGTCAATCTGTTGAAATCAGACCACTACATTTTGGCCACTGTGCTCGATCCTAGGTTTAAAGCCTATGTGGTGTCTCTCTTTCCGGCTGACACAAGCCTGCAGAGGTGCAAAGACCTGCTGGTGAACACACTGTCAGCTGAAGCGGAACGTGACACGTCAACAGCTCCTTCTTCATTTTCTCCCGCAACTGGGGCTGCCAGGAAAAAACTTAGGTATCCTAAGCAACCCGCTGGCGGTGATGCAGGGCAGGCAGGACCAAGTTTGGACATCTGGTCCGGACTGAAGGACCTGGCAACAATTTCTGACATGTCTACTGTCACTGCATATGATACTGTCACCATTGACAGAATCATGGAGGATTACATCGGTGACAGCATCCAAGTAGGCATGTCAGACTGTCCATACCTGTACTGGCAGGAAAAAGAGGCAATTTGGAGGCCCCTGTACAAACTGGCTCTATTTTACCTGAGTTGCCCCCACTCCAGTGTGTACTCCGAAAGAGTGTTTAGTGCAGCCGGGAACCTTGTCAGCAAAAGGCGTAGGAGGTTGCTTCCACAGAATGTGGAGAAGATGATGTTCATCAAAATGAATTATCAGCTCTTCCAGGGAGACCAGCCTCCAGAACATACAGAGGGACCTGTGGTGGTGGATTCAAGTGGGGACGAGTTAATACTTTGTGAGGATGAGGATGTACACACTGAAGAGGGTGAGGAATCGGTGGATGAGGATGACATCTTGCCTCCGTAGAGCCAGTTTGTGCAGGGACAGATTAATTGCCAGCTTGTTTTGTGGGGGCCCAAACGAACCAATCATTTCAGCCACAGTTGTGTGGCAGACCCTGGCGCTGAAATGATTGGTTTGTTAAAGTGTGCATGTCCTGTTTATACAACATAAGGGTGGGTGGGAGGGCCCAAGGACAATTCCATCTTGCACCTCTTTTTTTTATTTGCATTATGTACAGTTTGGGGCCTAGTTTTTCAAACTGCCATCCTGTCTGCCACTGCAGTATCACGCCTAGATGGGTCACGTGTTTGTGCCTCCCACTCGTGTCACTTAGCATAGTCATCCAGCTACCTCGGTGCAACCTTTTGGACATAAAAACACTATTGTGAGGTGTGAGGTGTTCAGAATAGACTGGAAATGAGTGGAAATTAAGGTTATTGAGGTTAATAATAGCATAGGAGCAGAAAAACCTACAAATTCTGTGATTTTAGCTGTTTTTATGCTTTTTTTCAAAAAAATACAGATCCAAAACACAAAACCCAGAACCCAAAACACGGAAGGGTGGTTTTGGCAAAACCAATCCAGATCCAAAACACGAAGAAATATCCAGATCCAAAACCAAAACACAAAACACGAAAAGTGGCCGGTGCACACCCCTAATTTACAAGCCTCTTTTCTTCCCCAGCCCCAGCGTGTGCTTTCTCCTCCATACTACCGAAACTTACTTACCTGATATCCTTCCTCTTCTGCTCTTCTCGATCTGCGGCTCCTCTCGATCCTCTCCAGCAGCCCGGCCCCTTGTTATGACATGGCGCCCGTGACATCATGACGTCACATGCACCGTGTTTTAACAAGGGGCCGAGCCGTTGCAGGTATCTGTCATATTGGAGACGGAGCGGCCGGAACGTGCCCGCTTCGGCCGCTCCTGCTCCAATATGACAGACAATTGACAGGCAATTTTTGTTAATGGGGACCAGGTCGGCGGGCAGCGGCGCTGTCGGATGTAGGCGGCCATGGGCCCCTGCACCACAGCGGGCCCCGGTGCAAAGGCACCGGGTGCACCGCCGCTAGTTCCGCCCCTGCCACACGCCTATAAATCTCCATGTTGACAAGATAAATTGGGTGGTTCTGGCAGCTTGTGTATTACATAATCTATTGCTGCGTAAAACCCGAGGACAACTCAGTTTGACAACTGGAGTTTCCAGTGAACCTGCACTTCAAAACTGGCCCTCTGTCAATCCTCCTTTGCTTACCCAAGGTGGCACAGCAGGGGCAAAGCAAATAAGGGAGCGATACCTGTCTTATTTTTTTTTTTTTATTCATTTATTGAATATAAATGGTGGCACAGTAATTTGTACAAATGACGTGTTGAACAAAATTATTCAATAGTATATCAACAATAGACAGGTAACGACATTTGCCACAGAATATATGAGTAATTAACAATCAAAAACCATTTATAATGTGAGTATGGTGGAGTAGAAAAGGAATTAGTAGAGGGTAGGATAGAGGGTAGGATGAGGATGAATTTATATGAGGGGGAGGGAGGGAACAAAAAAAAAAAAAATGGGGGGAGAGGTGTAAGAGAATAAGCCACAAGTAAATAGTGTATTCACGTATAGTTATATGAGAAGCGTTGGGACAAAACTAACCAAGGCCTGGGAGAGGTGAATTTTGAGAGGTATACCAGGGATTCCATACGGTATGAAATTTCCGAACAGCATTGTTTTGTAGACTGGTGATATATTCCATATTTGCTATAAACCAAATTCTGTTCATTAACTCCTGGCGGCTGGGAGTGTGTTGAACTTTCCAATTACGAGCGATTTGAAATTTGGCTGCGCAGGAAATATGAAGGATTAGTTTATTTGTAGTGTTGGGGATGGAATCGATTGGAGTGCAGAGTAGAAGAGTAGCTGGGGTAAGAGAGATCGGAATGGTAACAATTTGGGAAAGTAGGGTACGAACCATGTTCCAGAATGGGACAATCAGGGGGCATGACCACCACGTATGAAAATAAGTTCCGAGTTGACCGCACCCTCTCCAGCAGAGATTAGAGGTGCTGGGATAGATCTGATGTAGATGTTCTGGCACTAAGGGGGTCATTCAGACCCGGTTGTTAGCGCTGATGTGCTCGGACCGGGTCGATGGCCCCCCCACAGAGCATGCGCACGATGGTGCCTGCGCCGTTGTGCACATGCGTGAGACCTGCTACGACCGACAGCGCCGGTCGTAGTGGGTCTTGATCCAAAGGGGGCGAGCTGTCGATGTTGATTGACAGCTCGCCCCATTTGGAAGGCGGGCCGGGGGGGTGGCAGCCCCAACGGGGGCGTTCCCATAGGAACGCCTACCATTTGGGGGCGGCCCCACTGATATCACTAGTGATGTCAGTGGAGAGCTTCCGGCTCAGACAGAGCCAGAAGCTCTCCGGGGCTTACGACAAGGGAGACCCTACCCTAGGGTCTCGTCGTAAGCCCCGATGGTCGCGATGGTCTTGACCATCGCGACCATCACCTTTTGCGGTCGTAAGGCTGTGGGTGTTAACCCACAGTCTTACGACCGCAAAGGAGAACGTCTTGAAAATTCAAGAGGTCCTCCCCTCATTCAAACCGACCGCACGCTCTGTGCGACCAGCTCTGAATGAGGTCCTAAGTTCCATCTGGTATATACCTTGTATGAGTTCTCGCGGATGGCCACACTGATGGAGCATTTAGAAATAGTCAAGCGTATAGTGTCGCATGCTTCTTCCCCAAGAGAAAGGCCCAGATCCGATTCCCAAGCCTGCTTGTGTGGTTCGAGCGGGGGAGGCTTCAACGCCAGTATGAAGTGGTATAGGTGCGAAATAGCTCCTTTGTCATTAGGTCTATACATGCATAGTCTCTCTATAGGTGTGGGGTTAGGAGGGGAGCGAGTGGAGGGATTTGAGCTAGCAAAGTGGCGGATTTGTAAATATTGATAGTGAAGTTTATTGGGAATTTTATGTTTGTCTTGAATGTCCGGGAAAGATCTAGGTGAGGATACTTCAACTATATGGTGAAGCCTAGTAATGCCTGCTGAAATCCAGGGGGAAGCCACTGTTTGAGATTGACCAGGGGGGAATGCAGGGTTGTTCCAAATGGGGATTAGAGGGGAAGGGTGTGGAGAAAGATCCAGTTTTTTATTAAGGGAGTCCCAGTTATTAAGTGTCAGTGCTATAGTGGGGAATAGAAGAGCGGATCTAGGTCTATGTTTACGGGGCATCCAGGGTAGATAAGAGACTGAGTGTACATCCACTAAGTCGCTCTCCAGATCAACCCATCTCTTAACATGGCGGGTTGAGTGCCAGGCCGCCAACTGACTTAATCGGGTTGCATTATAGTAGCGGTGTTGTGAGGGTAACCCCAAGCCTCCATCCCAGGAACGCTTAGTGAGTATATCTCGATGAATTCGGGGTTTGCGGTAGTTCCAGATGAATTTACAGAGTGCAGTTTGAAGTGTGTTGAGGGTGTGGGAGGGAATAGGAATAGGGAGAGTTTGGAATAGGTATAATAGTTTGGGGAGAATGTTCATTTTCACGGCGTTGATACGACCTACCCAGGAGAGAAAGTGTGTGTGCCATTGTTGTAGGTCTCTCTGGATTGAGCTGATGAGGGGGGGGGGGGGGTAGTTGGCTTTACATAGAGATTCATAGGATTTAGTAATGAATACTCCTAGATATTTGAGGGAATCTTTTTTCCATATGAAATTAAAATTTGATTGCAATAATGACTTCATATTGCCGGGTAGATGTATAGGGAGGGCTTCGGATTTGGTATGGTTAACTTTGTAACCAGACAGGGAGCCATACATAGAGAGTTCTCGAAACAGATTGGGAAGAGAGGTGAGTGGTTTTGTTAGCGTAAAAAGTATATCGTCTGCGAATAGAGATAGGGTATATTGAGAATGTTTAACCTTGACTCCAGTAATATTGGGATTGGCCCGTACACGAGAGGCGAGTGGTTCAATAATAAGGGCAAATATGAGTGGCGATAAAGGGCATCCCTGTCTGGTCCCATTTGTTATTGAGAAGGAGTCGGAGAGCAGGCCTCCTGCTGAGACCGTAGCAGAGGGATTGGAGTAGAGGGCTTGAATGGCTTGTAAAAACTGTCCTCAGAATCCGAATTGGCGCAATGTTTGGAAAAGAAAAGGCCAGGAGACCCTGTCGAAGGCTTTCTCCGCGTCCAGAGCAAGCACCAGAGAGGGGAGTTTGTGAGTATTAATATAGTGAACTAGATCGATTGTGCGTCTAGTATTGTCCAATGCTTGTCTGGATGGGACAAAGCCCACCTGATCGGGATGGATTAATGAGGGAAGGAGGGGGTTGAGTCTATTTGCAATTACCTTGGCAACGAGCTTTAGATCAGTATTAAGTAGTGAGATGGGACGGTAATTAATCACTAAAAGGGGGTCCTTATTAGGCTTCGGGATGACGGTTATAGTAGCTCTAGTCGTGTGCGGGTGGAATGAGGAACCTTCTAAAATACAGTTGAAAGCCACAGTAAGGTGAGGTATCAAGGAAGTTTGAAAAGTTTTATAATAGGACATTGGAAGTCCATCGGGACCGGGCGCCTTCGAAGATTTTTGTGTTTTGAGAGCTGAAACAATTTCTTCTGCAGAGATAGGGTCGTTTAGCGCAGAAGAGGTGGCGGTATCGATTCAAGGGAGATTACAAGAGGCCAAATAGTCCGCGGTTGAGGTGTCAGCGTTAGTGTCATTTGTTGGGGGGAGATTGTAAAGGCGTTCGTAATAATTTTTAAATAAGGAATTGATGGTGGATGGACTATAGTGGCTGGTGCTGCGGTCGTCATTTAATGCTGGGATAGCAGTCCTGGCCTTCCAAGCCTTCAATCTATTGGCCAATAGGGAATCAGCTTTGTTGCTCTTTTCATAAAATTTTTGGTTGAGCCAGCGTAGGGCCTGTTCAGTCTTTTCAGCATTAAGGGCAGTCCTGGAGGAGGTCAATTGGGCGTATAGTGAATTAGAGGGAGTACATTTATGAGGGGTTTCAAGACGTTGAACCTCTGTGGTCAGGGATTTTATTTTGGACCTATGTTCTTTATACCAAAGGGGTGCAAGTAGGATCATTGTTTAAAGAACAATAGTCCTCAAGAGCGGACTTCACCTTTTCCTGAAATTTTGGAATGGTAAGCAGAGTTTCATTTAAACGCCACGGGGGTCGTGAGGGTGGAACATCATAAAAATCGAAGGACGCGGTGACGATGGAGTGGTCTGACCAAGCGTTAGACAAAATAGAGGAGTCAACAAGGTGTTCACTGGCTGATGTACTACATAAAATAAGATCTATTCTCGAGTAGGACTGGTGGGGTATCGAGAAGAAAGTAAAATCCTTGGATGAGGGATTGAGGGCCCGCCATGTATCAAATAGACCCGATTCACGGAGGTGGTTGTTTAGAGAGCGAGTTGCTGGGCAGGGTCATGTTCTGGTAGGGGTAGTACCTTTATCAAGCTCGTGGCTAAGAACTGCGTTGAAGTCTCTTACGACAATGAGGCTACCTATCCTATTTTGTTTATTTTAGAGAAAACAGACTTGAAGAATGATGATTGATCTGAGTTGGGAGCATATATATTAGCAATTGTGCATTCTAAACTGCCTAATTTGCCTGTCAAAATAATATACCTCCCGTCTGAGTCTGTATATACTGTGTGTAAAGAGAAGGGGATTTTGCTATTAATCAATATCGCTACTCCATTGTGTTTAGATCGACTAGAAGAATAGTATGCGGTGGGGAAACTTTTAGTGTGTAGTGAGGGATGTGACTGTGCTTTAAAGTGGGTTTCCTGGATCAGATTAACCCCAGCCTTGAGATCTCGGTTAGTTCGAAAGACCGATGAGCGCTTCTGAGTTAGCGGCATTTGGCTGGAGTGTAATACTCAATATGGATAATGTATGTGGAATATTCCTGATTCGTTGAGAGGTTGAAGGAAAAAGAAAATAAAGACAGAGGGGGAATAGAAAAAGAAAAATAAAGAAATGAGAAATGGAGAGGGGTTAAAAGTGCGGAAGACAAAGGGGAGAGAACCGGATGGGAATTCCCTGTGTCCAGCAGGGGAAAACACACTCGGAGAGTAGGACTAAGTAGTCCAGGAAGGTAGTAGGGAGGGGAATCCGAACTACCTTTAGGTAACTAATTAAGATAGGTTAGAAAACAAATAATTATATGTACTGAAGAATGCTGAGTATGTATAGAGGAGAGAAATGAGGGTGACAGAGAGCCTTGGCCCTCCATTTGTGGTTGTGTAGTAAAGGTAAATGAAGACCTTGTGACGATTGAAGAGAAGTCAATGTGAGTTGTCAGAGGGGGGGGAGAGAAAGCATACAGTAGAAAAGCCCAGATAAGGGTATACTTATCAATTACAAAGTCAATTATAACTGCATATAAAACATACATAAACATTTCAAATATGTTAGTCAGATATTCCTAGAAACAAAGAAAGAATAGGATAATATTACTCGCGTGGGACCTGCATGCGAAGTCCTGATGAGCAGAGCGTTCCAGTAGCTCTGATGAAGTGGTAAACTACTAAAGATACAACTACAAGAAATAAAGTTGACATATAGCCAAAACATTCTACTATGAATCAATAGAACAGGTAAAACAACTACAAATATCTTAACACATAGTAATATGACTTAAGAAAAAGGATATGAGATGGCCGTCTGTGTAGAGATTTAGGACCAAGATTAGGATCCCATGGCGGAGGAGGGTAGTCTCCGCCCAGTAGTAGTATGTTTCTCAGAAGTGTCCAGGTATCATGAGTGAACCCAAATGGGAAAAAGAAACAACATGTAACTTTAGTCATATTATATGTCCTCTGAAGCGATTGGAGAGGGGCCGGAGTCTTCCAGATGGAAAAGAAAGTCTTTGCCTTCTGTAGGGTTTCTGATGATAATTATTTTACCGTTGAAGTCAACTATTAGTTTGAAGGGGAAACCCCATCGATAACGGATCCCCCGTGCTATTAGTGCTCTCGTTAAATCTTGAAGTTCTCTGCGTTTCAAAATTGTAATGGGGGCTAGATCTTGGAAGAATTGTAATTTGATGTTGTCATAGAGAATATGGGGTTTTCCATGTGTCGGGGCCAAGACTTTTTCTTTGTCCTTAAAGCTTAGGAAGTGTATGACTACATCTCTTGGGGGTTCACCTTCTCTTGGTTTAGGTCTCAGGGCTCGATGGGCTCTTTCAAGGGGTAGCTGATGGGGGGTTAAGTCAGGGAGAATGGAGGAGAACATGTTATGGAGATAAGTCTCTAAGTTATCCGGAGACACCGATTCTGGAATGTTTCGTATGCGGAGATGGTTTCGTCTTTCTCGATTCTCCAGATCCTCATTCTTGGTACGGAGATCAGCGAGATCCTGGACAATGTGATCAATGTCCCTATGAGTCTCATTCTGGAATTTTGAAGGGTGTCTTGGCGTGATTCTAATTTAGAGGTTCTTGTAGAAAGTGAGGATAGGTCTGATTTGATCGAGGAAACTGCTTTATCCAACTTGGACTCTAGAGATTCTTTAAAATCTGTAATAAGGGATCGCAGTGCCATAATGTCCTCTTTTGTGGATAGAGCTGAAGAAGGTGTATCCTCTCCCTCTATATGGGGAGGACTGGGGGAAGGAGGGTCGACAGCCGCCGATGACTTGTCACCTTTAGGGAAATGTTGGGAGATCCCCCGTGCTATTAGTGCTCTCGTTAAATCTTGAAGTTCTCTGCGTTTCAAAATTGTAATGGGGGCTAGATCTTGGAAGAATTGTAATTTGATGTTGTCATAGAGAATATGGGGTTTTCCATGTGTCGGGGCCAAGACTTTTTCTTTGTCCTTAAAGCTTAGGAAGTGTATGACTACATCTCTTGGGGGTTCACCTTCTCTTGGTTTAGGTCTCAGGGCTCGATGGGCTCTTTCAAGGGGTAGCTGATGGGGGGTTAAGTCAGGGAGAATGGAGGAGAACATGTTATGGAGATAAGTCTCTAAGTTATCCGGAGACACCGATTCTGGAATGTTTCGTATGCGGAGATGGTTTCGTCTTTCTCGATTCTCCAGATCCTCATTCTTGGTACGGAGATCAGCGAGATCCTGGACAATGTGATCAATGTCCCTATGAGTCTCATTCTGGAATTTTGAAGGGTGTCTTGGCGTGATTCTAATTTAGAGGTTCTTGTAGAAAGTGAGGATAGGTCTGATTTGATCGAGGAAACTGCTTTATCCAACTTGGACTCTAGAGATTCTTTAAAATCTGTAATAAGGGATCGCAGTGCCATAATGTCCTCTTTTGTGGATAGAGCTGAAGAAGGTGTATCCTCTATATGGGGAGGACTGGGGGAAGGAGGGTCGACAGCCGCCGATGACTTGTCACCTTTAGAGAAATGTTGGGAGATATCACCCCCCACTCGTTTTCTGGTATTAGTATTTGACCTGTTCATAATGGCGGTGAGGAGGGAGGTAGTTAGGGGTAGGTATGGTGACTGAAAGGACTCTGTGGGCCTGGTTTATCAGCGACAGAGGACCCGAGATAGTGGACATCTGCAGATATGCACAAAGTGTAATTGTGCGGCCTTTGTCTAGAAAAGAACCACAGGAGGGCACTGCTCCAACACTCTCAGGGGGTCATTGCTTCAAGTTGTAAACACAGTTATTTCAGTATCATAAAGCGGTTTATAGGCGGCAGTGAAGCTCTACTGGAGTCGGATGTGCATGTTCGCGTCAGAGCTACTTTTCAGCCCAGCCAATGGTGATGGAGAATGAAAAAGTTTAGGGACATCTAGCAGGTGCGGATTTTATAAGAAGAGGTGCAGTCTGTGTGATATAAAGTGTGGACAAATCAGAATCTGCACTTATCCATGTCTGCTTAGCTTGCCTGCCAAGCCACCTCCCCCACAAAATCCCTTTTTATATAATCAAATGTTCAGTTTATCGTGAATACACTCACCCTTCTGATTAGTAGCAGGTAACCAAGCAATGTAACCGGGGTGGGGGAGACCCGTGATGTTAGAACACTGTGCACGTTGATGTAGTTGGTGAACCGCAGGTTGTAAAAGGGTCTGCCAGTGTTGTAAGGATTGTCAATCCAAGGTGATTAACACAGAAGGGGAGAGGATTACAGTGGAGGAAGGGTCCAGCAAGGAAGGTGAGTCACCTGGGGGCCCACACGCTGCAGGGCAGGGCAGAGAGGCTGATCCGACAGGAGGGAGGCAGCACAGCAGGGAAAAAGTGATCAGGAGAGGTTGGGAGCAGACTGGTGTGGTCTGAGATGCGGCCGGGGTTACTGATAGGGGACCTCCGGGCTATATATCACCCCTCCACATATCCCCGCACCGCCAGGGGAGTCCAGGGAGACGGCCGGAAGGTAGCGCTGGTGGTTGGAGCTAGTCGCGGTGCCGCCGACCTGCGGAGCTCCAAAATTGAGCCCCCGGCTTCTGGAGGAGGAGTAGGCCGCGATGCTGCTGGAGCCGGATAACACTCCCGGAGCGCAGGTAAGAGTTCAGAGGGGTAGTATGAGGTAGTAGGAGGTCAGGAGGTGTGAGGAGAACCACTGGGACAGCCGGGGCAGCAGTATTGGGGTGATTTGAGGCAGCTTTCTGGGGTGCTCCGGAGAAACACAGCCTCTCCACTTGCTAGTCAGGCCACGCCCCCGATACCTGTCTTATTTTAATGCTGAAGGTGCCGTTCCTTGGCAGGCAGACCGTGCCTAAAAGTTTGTAAACTATTATCAGTAAAACTGTCATTAATTTGAAATTACAAGGAACAGTAAATTAAACACTGCTTTGTTATATGTTTTCCTGTGTTGGCTTTGAATTCATGTCTCTATTTAGTTCTTGTACATTACCAAATTCAATAGACCAGGGTGTAATGCCAAAGCTTTAGAGACCCAAACTCCTGGGCTCTAGGTCCAAAGCATTACCACCCTAAATCAGTTAGCGTAAGCCGGGTATCCCGGGGGAGTGGGGAACCCCCCAAAGAAGGGTCCCCCCCGTACACCCCTGGATTACGCTGAAGCCTAGGACTCTTCCCCTTATCCCTTAGAGCGGTGTGTATGGGGGTAATGGGGTGGGAAAATAATCTAAATCTATTGTATATTACAGTGGAACTGCAAGTGCCAGCATGCCTGCCATTTTGCACTTGTGGAACTACAAGTGTCAGCAGACATGCAGCACCTGTAACTTCACTGTAAAATAAATAGTTAAATAAGGACAAAATACGCTATTATTTTTTTTTTTTGGGGGGGGGTGGACCCTATGTTGTTTAAATATTTATAACGTTTTATTCTGATTTTGTTGCTGGTTAATCAGGAATTTTGGTGAGATATTGCAGGGACCCCCTAAAGATGTGTAGACATAGAGGATTACTAAGGGTACCCCCGTGTTTATCTCTTGAAGGAAGACGGGGTTTCTAATAGCCGCGCCAGGTGCATAAATGTAGCTTTGAAGTAGGTGAAGCAGAAAAACATTTTTAATTTTATTAAGGGAAAAATAACTATGCCCATCATATTTGGGGAACTTGAAATTAGGGATCAGTATATTTTTAAGTTGCTAAAGTCATTAGAAAAAAGTGTGGAAAACCCCCCTGCCGCAAACAGATGCAATTATAAAAAAAACCAGGGCCATATTTCGGCAACCCCCCAGAGTCAAGTTGGCTAGTTTTTAACTTTGTCCACCAACATTGTTTTTTTATCACCCACAAATTCAAATTTTTTATTTTGGGGTATACCAATTTGCTTTGTGAATGCTTTTAAAACTGTAAATATCCCAATTTGTGTTTGCGGCCTACTATTTGAAGTATGCTAATGAAAAATACACACAGATATCAAATGGACAATTCAATAAAAAGGTCTGTGTCCCCGAGGAGGCATTGTGTTCTATATAATTCTTTATAAAATAGTGAGGGATTGGAAACAGAGATGATACCAGGGGCAGAACTATGCGAGACAATGGAGGCGCCTGTCGCCAGACACCAGCACTGAAGGGGCACCTACTCCATTGCCCACAATATATTCACCCCACTTAGCGCTATTTTATATTAGTGTTTGTGCATATGTGATAGACAGATAGATAGATATGCACCATATTTATTTTCCCTTTTTTGTTAGGGGGGGCACCAAATTATAACTTGCCTCTGGGCGTCTGGGATGAACTTACGCCACTGGATGATACTGACTTGGAAAAAAAAAAACTACTGCAGCGTGAACTCTGCTAGCAAGAAAATGTCTCGGGGGAAGTACAAAATACCGCTGTCTGTGGGTTCAACATCAATTCTGTACAATGCATATACGCACCATGGAGATTTATGAATTTGGATAGGTCCCGAGAGAGGTGTGTTCCTGTGACCCAATGTCCTCTGTACTGAGGGGGAGAGATACAGGAGCACAGTCCATTACCACCCAATATGTTACTTTGGAGCTCCATTTTTTCAAAATAATTGTTTGGGAAATGCAATCAGGGCATGCCAGTAAAGCCCCTGATTGCATTGCAAAATGCAACATTAACTCCTTGATATACTATCCTGAACATGCAGAGACACTGGCCTTGATTTAGAGATGGATGCTCTTTCAGAGCGCTCGCTCTGAATCAGGACGGCATATTTTTTTTTAAACCGGCCTCCTGGCCGCTCGTTAACCTCTGGGTGACCACCCAGCAGCTTTAGCGAGCGGCCAGGATAATGGTGGAGACCATTGCGACCATCGGGGCTTGCAACAAAACTTTTGTGGTAGGGTCTCGTTCCCGCAAGACGCAGTGAGCTTTCGGCTCAAATAGAGCCAGAAGTTCGCCACTGACATCACTCGTGATGTCAGTGTAGCCACCCCCAAATGTCCAGCGTTCCTTCAGGAATGCCTCCGTTTGGACAGCCACCCCCCTGCACACCTCCAAAATGGTGCAAACTGTCGATCAACAACGACAGCCGCCCCGTTTTGGTGCGAGACCCAGAGCAACGGAGTGCCCGTCACCGGCATGCACATGCGCAGTGGGGGAACATCAACCTACTTGCAAGCGGTGTGCGCTCATGAGCGGGTCTGAATCAGGCCCACTGTCTGGTCAATGATTTCAAACATGTTTTATTTTTTCAAATCCAAATACATTAATAGTTTGCATAAAAACATTTATGTAAAATATGTTAAAAAATAAAGACAATTTTTTTTTATTTCAAATGAAAAACTTTATAATTTTTCTTATAAATAAAATAGCCCTGGAATACTGGACAGGATCTTCTGGGTTTGCCAAGCCAATGAGTGCCTTGAAAAAAAAGAATACTCAGATCGGGGCAACAAGGCTTCATCAGCTGCTGCTGAAGTATTGCAGGGGCCAATAAACAAATGCACCCATAACTGGGTAAAGCAGAAGATACAATAATATTCCGAACAATGGCCCTCATTCAGAGCCGTTCGCTATTTGCGGTCGTTCGTTCAAAAACAAGGGGTGGCTATTCAAATGATCCGTTCGCAAATGCAGTCTGTTCACACCTCTAAGTCTGAACGAGCGAGCAAAACATACGCTCGTTTATTTGATAAAAACGCCCCCTGGCCGCTCGCACCATACGTCATGTCCGCTATTTATTTGATTAATCGAGTACATCGTACAGCGTATGAACTGCTCGCTATTCTTGTGGTTGGTTTTTTCAACCGCTATTTTGCGAGCAGTTCTGAGTTTAAAAAAACCAAGTGACGTGGTCAATGACGCTGCTGGATTAATTATGCACACCCTTAAAACGCCCGTTTTGACCTTTAAGCACGCCTGCGTTCGAATTAAACTCCCCCGTTTTCAAGCACCTTCCCCTGTTACCACCCACATACGCCTCATTCTGTCACTCAAAATAGCAGGCACTCGCTATATAGCGTACAAACGATTTTCGGCCGCACTAACTGGTTTGCGCATGCGTACTAAAAACCATACGCATGCGCAGATGTGCGAACATCGCTTGGAACGAGCGTACTGCCGCTAACGAGCGGCTCTGAATGAGGGCCAATGTCAGCGGAAGTCAACACAAAATATGAAATGCCAAACATTCTGAAGCAAGTGTCCAACATCCTGGCGAAAGAGAAGGAGAAATCGGGCTAAAAAATATTTAACAGACATGCCATCAAAAAACGTGTCTAAAAAAATTAGGTCTCCAAAAAATCGAGATAGGGTGGCCAATGCACTCCCAACAGCAGAGTGAAGGCCAATTGAGGAAGGCCCAGGAAGGTTGGATGGTGATGTAGGGGATCCCGACGCAGAACAGGGAGACATTTGCGGAGGAGGATTTAGGGGAATCAGCGCATGACTTGTACTGGTCGGTGACTTGTACTGGTTTCCGTGGGTGCATTTTGCAGGGGTATGTATGGGCTTATCATTGTGGTTTCATCCACCTCATCTGCCATACCACGTTAGATAACCCCATATATAAGCCGCCTACAAAGATGTTGGGTTCGGGGCTTCATTTTCCTCAACTCATTGCCCACGTTGAGACCAAAAACTGTTAAATCATCCGAACTTGTCTGAAGAACCTCCTCAGCACGGGTTAAAACATTTTCAGCCCGACCCGGTCCGGAATTGAGGCTTGCGCCGCCTTGCCTGCCGACCTCCGTTTCTTGGCCGGTGGCTGGGAGTATGGTGTTGGTGGTGGCGCCTTAACAATGCTCGCCTCAAGTTCCGCTAGCTCACTGGTTGGAGGTCCAGGATCCACTTCCTCCGTTGGATGAAGCTAGGAGAGAAAATAATAATTATTATCTAATTAAAAAAAAAAAAAAAAAAAACTTGCAGGATAAAATGTTGTTTGCGGTAAAAAAAAATTCAAGTGGTACCTACATCACTACATACTATCTGTAAACTATATTTAACTGGTCCTAAAAATGATTAAAATACCATATAATAGTGTATCTACTTATGGAATCCTGAGTCTCCGGTACTTCAACAGGAGGATTCACCTCCACGTCCTTATCCAGTGAGCTAACGGACCGAAGGACAGGATGTCATAATACCATAATGTTGGTTTCTTCACATTATCTGCCCCTGCTCCCGAACGTTTGGCACTCTCATATTTTGTGTGCTCCCGCATGAATGTTGTTCGGAAATTATTTATCTTCTGCTTTACCCAGTCAATGGTAGCATCTTGCTTCAGGCGCCTGCAATACTCCAGCAGCTTGGCGTATGCCTTGTTTTTCAAGCACCGATCTAAGTATTCGTTCAATTTCAGATTCCACAGACACTCATTGGCTTGGTACAGTTCCAGAAATTTGAACTGTTTTGCGAAGAAGCAGAAGAACAAATTGAGTCTTTCTGGTGCACTCTTGAATAATAAATTTTTTAATTTTACATATAATAATACTTAACCTTTAATTTGATATCATAAAAATATATATCCTTAAAGTGTGAAATAAATACACTCCTTACTGTCCGGGATCACCAACAGTAACCAATCATTAAAAATGTAGTTCCATAAATAATACAATATTATGAAGTTATGGCGAAAATATTATTCTCTCAAAGTTCCGTAATGTAATCATATAAACAAATATTTGTCAGAGAACCCGAGTGGATACATCACCTTTGTATGATACAGAAATATTCATGAGACTGATTCAAGTACATCAAAGGTCTGAGCAGCTGTAATTTCTGATTAGATATTAGTGCTTACATATCATATAATCATAATACCACTGATGATTAAATTAGAGCACATACAGTACAATTTAGTCTAGGCTAATAGTTGTCGCTGATGTCACTAATCATACACCCTTTGACAGGTATATACACTATCTCCTGATAGAAAACTATCACATTGCTGTAAAACCTAAAACAAAAAACAAAGTAATGTCCCTGGGGTAATTGGATAGGCATACAATTGTACTGTATGTAATTGTAATTGTACTGTACGCGCATCGTTCATCGTCCATCGTTCATGGTTGCACTCATGAACGATTTTTCCATCAGATTTGAACGATTGAATGATTTTAAAATCGTTATCGTTCAAATCTGATAAAAAATCTGACCATGTGTATGCTCCATAACCGTTACCCATAACCCTCCCTCCCCAGTGCCTGAACCTAACCTCCCCCCCTAGTGCCTAAACCTAATATCCCCCAGCCCGCACCCTAAACCTAACCCTCCCCCCAGAGTGCCTAACTCCTCCCCCCCTAGTGCCTAAACCTAACCCTTCCCCTAACCCCTGATACTTACCTTTGGGATGCTGGCGGTCGGGATTCTGGAGCTGGGATCCTGACGCTGTTGGGATTCCAGTGCTGGTGCTTTGACCGTCAGCATCCCGCATGCTGGGATGCTGCCTATATCCGTGTTTAGGCATGTTATAAGCTTGCCTGAAGAGCAGAGTTTTCAGTGCATGCTTAAAGGTTTGGAGGCATTCTGCAGTGTAGGTGCAGCCAAAATAGAAAGCCCTGTAACCAGGAATGGAAATGAGTACTGAGCAGGGCCGCCATCAGGGGGGACTGTCGTGACTGGAGTCCCGGGCCCAGAGAGAGAAGGGGGTCCGATTGGCTGTGGTGTGGATTAGCACCAGGTTGGCAGCTGGTTGAAGCTACCGCATCAGCAGTCACCCATGGAGAGACAGCGCGGATGCGAGACAATCTGAGCTCGCAGACTGGCAGCCAATCAGGCGTGGCCACAGCGACAGCTCACGATTGGCTGCCGGTCCGCAGGCTCCTATTGGCTTGCGTCCGGTGACAATTCGAAATGCCGCTGGAGATGTCTCTCCCTCCATAGCTGTCAGCCTGTCTGCTACCATCGCCTCTGCCTGAGAGTAGTAATTCTCTGACATGGAGGTACAACAATAGCCGTTCAACCTGCAGGGAAACAGGGCAGATTACAACAGAAAAAATAGGACACAGGGCACTTTTTTAAAAAGTTCCAAATATATGGTAAATATACACACATGATATATATAACCTCAGTGCTGCAAGCCCAAGAGAACCTACTGCAGGGGTTCCAGAAAAACCAGAAAAAAAGACGTATAAGACTTGCGCTGCTGGCGACTTAATCACCGTTTAATAATAAATTCCACATGGAATATCAAGGTATAGTATTCTCAATAAAAACACATATATAGAAAACAAAAAAATAAATAAAAAATAATAGAAATATAGAAGTCTACACGTGTAGATTACGAGCAAAAAAATTTAAACAAATTGACATAACACAAATAAAGAGATAATATGTTTCAAAATTTAACCTTGGTTAAATAACAGTGTATCATTATCTGAAAAAGATCAGCTGATAGCTAAAAATTACAGTAGTTCTGTTAAACAGATAGTGTGCCTCCTTTTACGGCGGAGTCTATGAAAGGTTTAAAATGTAATCCCTATATAGGGCAAATAGCTCAGTTGACACACTGGATAGTCCCGCTATTTATATGCTTTGCAGTCACAGTAGGTGGTCACGGTGTGTCCGTTAATCCCTGGTGTTCAATGAGAACTGATACGACCTGCGCTGTATAGGTAGCATATAGGAGATCAAATGTCTGTGCACAGATAGGTACCTGATCCGTCCGAGCGTCCTCGGAGCTGAGCGGGAATCAGACTGTATGACCGGCTGTGAGGAAGTGTAGCAATGGTCCGACTGGACAAGTGTGCAGCCTGACACAGCAACGGAGAGATGCAGTCTCTCAAAGCAGGGATCCAGGAGCTCCGCTCACTTCCACAGCTCAGGTGAAGCATCCTCGAAGCTGAGCGGGGATTGGACTGCACGAGCGGCTGGATGGGAGTGCAGTAATAGTCCAGACTGGATGAGTGTGTAGCCTGATAACAGCAACGGAGAGATGCAGTCTCTCAAAGCGAGATCCAGATGTTCCGCTCGTCACCACGGCTCAGGCGGAGTTCAAGAAGTGGCACTAACAATCAGGTGCTCCAGTGTGAATAGAAGTCAAATAATGAAGAAGCCCTTAACACGTTTCGTCACGCTCATGTGACTTTCTCAAAACGTGTGGCTTCAGATGTGCCTTATATGTAATCCCAATCAATATTCACAGGTGTAAAATTAATCAGGCAGATGGTATAGTTTCTTCGTAAAGGGACATAAGACAAAATAGATTATCTCTAACTATGCCAATGATTCCACAATTAGAGTTCACAACCTGGTATTACAGTCAAAGAAATTGATTAACTGATTGTGGCAGAAACAATAAAATATGGAAATAATATCAATAAAATTAAATATAAATAATAATAATAATAATAATAATAATAAATATAAAAACATATAAATAAATATAGATGCATAAAATCATTAAAAATAATAATAATATCATTCAAGAGAGGAAGGAAAAATAAATTTTTCATATCTATTTAAATGGTCAAAGATTCATAGTGTAGTCATAGCCATAAGCTTCTATTTAAATCGGATAAAATTTATTAATGAAGAAATATATACAATTGATATTCAATGATATACATCTCACATATCCAGCAGTAATTAGAATAATTGGTACACATAACCCAATTATACTTGACTTTTAGTATTCTATATTCATATTCATCTAGTAAGGTAGAGGTATGTAATTTAATACACGTATTTAAAAAAGAAAGAAGAAAAAAAGAGAATTAATCAGATGTTTGTAAGTCAAAAACTCTATATACTTAAAGGAAGGCAAATCTAAAAAGACCTGTCATTAAACCAGAATTATATATAAAGGAGTCGAAACTTAACCTCCAAAAGGAGGAAAGAAAAAAAGAAGATGGAATGATAATGGTAAAACATGATCTATCTCATAGATCCATTGTATTCCAAAGGGTATCCCATATAGGGAAACATCAAGACGAATCCACAATGCATATTAGGGATCAAATTCTATACATTCATTTAGTCCCTCGGGAACGAGGGTCCTAAGTTTATGTATCCAGAAGTTTTCCCTGGTACACAATCGTTTGAATCTATCACCTCCCCGAGGAGTATGTTTGATCCATTCTATTCCTACCAAAGATAGTCCATGTGAGTTATTCCCATGAGATTCTACAAAATGTCTAGAAAACCCAACGGCAAGAGAGAAACTCTCTCGCTCCGGAGCTCACTACAAAAGGGGTGGCTGTCGATGTTGATCGACAGCTCGCCCCGTTTTGTAGGCGGGGCATGGGGGTGGCTACACAAATGGAGACGTTCCTGACGGAACACTTGCCATTCTGTGGGTGGCTGCACTGACATCAGCAATGATGTCAGTGGGGAGCTTCCTGCTCGATCAGAGCAGGAAGCTCCCTGGGGCTTGCGGCTGCCGAGACCCAACCTTAGGGGCTCATCGCAAGCCCCGATGGTCCCACAGCTTAGCTAGCGACCAGGAGGCCGCACTAAAAAATAGAAGCGGCAGCCCTCATTCAGAATGAGCGCTCGCTTCTTGCGAGCGCCTCTGAATGAGGGCCTTAGTGTGGATGAGAAATACAGGTTCTGGCCAGACTGTTGACATGGACAGAAAGTCAACATTTGACATTCACAATGTTGACAGTGACAGAATGTCGACATTATCATAATGTTGACATTGTGAATATCGACTGCAGATTATAGCATCAGGGTTAGGCTGCAGTTCTGGTTAAGGATAAATGCAAAATTAATGCTAAAGCATGCTGTTGACATGCCGATCGACAACTTGATGTCAGAATGAAATATGACATTTGACATCATCTTGTCCACATTTATCCACAGTTTATCTGGCACTTCTGGCAAATGCCAGAAGGGCGATGGCCTCAGGGCTGGCTCGAGGAGTATGACTGCCGCTGCACAGGGTGGTAGTCACCTTCCGGACTTAGGAGGTGTGCCCGCTCTCCATCCCCTCACTGGAGTTCATGGTATGAGCTCAGGGGGAGGAAAGGGGTGGCAGCAGTGCAGCGCCCGGCGCACATGATGAGCCGGTAATCTTTGTCGAGCACCACCGCCTCCTGATGCTCTGCTCGGCCGGAATACTAAGAGATTGGGGAGTGCTGCGAGGCCAGGCCCCCCGTGACTCGTGCCACACCCCGTGAAACTTAACCACGCCCATATTGCGATTGCGTTCACAAGGAGGACTGCCAGGGCTGAAATACAGCCCCAGTCCGTCCCTGTACCACACAATATAGAAAAGGAAAGCACCCTGATAGTTACCTGACCTTAATTGTACTCTATTAAAGAGAAAGATGAGGTTAAGTTCAGTATCAAGATATTTTTCAGCTGCAGTAGGACTTTCCTTGGCCATCTTAGGGAGAGTTGACATTATATATATATATATATATATATATATATATATATATATATACACAGGCTTGCCTTGATGTCTTTTTAATCAGGGATATATGAATTACACAGGTTCTGTGGCTGGCTACCTTCAAGTCTGGATTTCACCTGATTTCAATCAGCCAAAGAGCCTGCGTAATTCTTCCTATTAGGACCCGGGTCAATGTCAGCAGACCACGCCCCCATTGTTTCGGCATCCGGACACTCCCAGCAGACAGTGAGACACCTTCACCACTATTCTAATCCATAGATATACAAACAGGGACGTAACTAGGTATTTGAAGGCACCATACCAAAAGGGCCCCTATGTACCAGCCAATGGTGAAAAATTTATATAACACATGTAACTTTGACAAGGTAGATGGGCAACTCTCAGCTTTGGGCCCCATAGCAGCTGCACCCCTTGCACCAGGTGCGTAACCAGTGGCATCCCTCCCCGCAATGACACCTGGTGCAGGGAGGGATGCCTTGTGCGCAGCGAAGGGGCATGGCTTCAGAAAGGGGGCGTGGCTTCAGAAAGGGGCATGGCTTTGCCGACCGAATCTGGTCCCCGGCCCATGTATCTCTATGGAGTGGTGGGGGGTGCCGGAGGTGCGGGCACCGCAAGCTCTCTTACTGTGACAGGAGCCGAGTGCTGCACTTAATTCTACAGTGCAGCACCTAGCTCTTGTCACTGAGGGGAAGCCTGCACCTTGGTGTCAACTCTCGGCGGGTGACACCTGGGTGCGGCCCGCACCCCTCACACCCCCCTTGTGACGCCACTGGACATAACAAGACCACAGCAAAATTTCTACGGGTCCCATAGGTCCCCCGCCCCCACTGCGGCTCCACCCCTCCCCCTCCTCGACTTACCTCTGGTCCCTGGTTGTCCTCCTTCAGCATATGTTGCCAAGGCACGTGGGAACTGTCAGTAGCCGGAGTCAATCAGCGGCTGCTCTACAGTCAGCGTGGCCGCTGATTGGCTGACGAGACATGGAAAGCCCGTGCAGTCCCGTCAGCTGGCATCAGTATGTGTGGCAACACACATACTGATACCCGGTGCGTGGTTCGGTAAGAACGTTTTTTTGTTTTCAAAAGTCCATGGATTACTGCAGGGAGACCAGTGCCAGGATATAGGTGAGTATGAAATCTTTTTTTGCAGGGCCAGTCAATACGGATTCTACTGGAGAAGGCGACTGAAACATCTGGTATAGGTAAGTATGTGTGAATGGGTAGGCGTGTGCAATAAAGTTATATAAAGTTATACTTGGCACGGTGTGTGTGTTTTGTCTTTATTTAACTATTTATACAGTGGGGGTACAGGTGCCGCCCGTCTGCTGGCACTTGTAGTTCCACAAGTGCCAAAGGACAGCATGCTGGCGCCTGTAGTTCCACTGTAAAATACAATAGTTTAATTATATTTCCCCACTTCACTATCCCTGTACCCAACGCCGGCTTTGCCTGCTAATGTTTTGGACCTGGAGCCCAGGTGAAAGGGCCGTTTTGGGTCTGGTGCTGGTTTTAAATATATGGGGGACCATGCGCAATTTTTTCCCCCCTATATTTAAAATCAGGACTGGCCCTGCAGCCTGGTGTTGGTTTCTAAATTACGGGGAAACCCTACACATTTTGTTCCACGTAATCTTAGAAAACCGGGACAAGCTGGCAAGCCTGAGGCTGGTTAAGCTTTAGGGGGGGGCCCTATGTAATTTTTTTTCTGATATTTAAATTAACTTTCTATATTTACAGGCAGAAACATACATGGATCACAACAATCTGTGTATGTTTCTACCAAACTCTCAGATCACAGGCAGGTGTATTTTTTTCACAAGTTTTTACAGGAGAGTTTGCCCATCTCATGAGAGTTTAGAAACTCTCTTCTTGGTAAATTCCAGAATCCTATCTTCACCAGTGAAAAGGTTCTCAAGTTTTGCTGATGGTGAATTGAAGAGAGTTTGCTAACTCTCCAGTATTTTCCCGTAGCAAAGGAGATCTCTCTCCTGAGTTTGACATTAGTAAATTTGAGAGTGGGAAAAAATGCCCAAACTCGCCAGAGTTTGCAAACTCTCCCAAACTCTCAGTTTAGTAAATTTACCCCTAAGTGTAATAAATTGCCCTAAACCCAGAGCACCGCATTAATCATCTAAGGAAACAAAAAATGCATGATTCTCCATAACACAGTAAACCATTAATGGTTATTATAGCAAGGGGTCAGAAAAAACTTCACATACTGTATAAGCATTAAAAGTCAAATTATCATTTAGTCCATGGGGTCTAATTCTGCCCAAAATAATCCATTTTGTTTCCAACTGTAACAATTTTTTATGTCTGTCACCCCCTCTCATACTCTGGGGGGCATGGTCAGTTATTACATGCTTAAAGGTAGATAGACTGTGCCTGAACTCGGCAAAATACCTAGCCACTGCTTGCTCTGACACTTCACCAATAAGGGCAGCCCCGATGGCCAAGCTATGGAGAGCATACTCTCTTTAAATAAACGTATGATATTTCCGATGTAACAAAGGCCACATGGGCACTTGATCATATATATAGTAGTTGGACATGTCAGTACGTGTCTAATGTCATGTTTGCAGCCAGTGTGGTAATGTTAATCATACAGCTAGGTGCATAAATATTGGGACATTGACAGAATTTTCGTATTTTGGCCTCTATTCACCACCACAATGGCTTTGAAATGAAACAAACAAGATGTGCTTTAACTGCAGACTTTCAGATTTAATTTGAGGGGAATTACATCCAAATCAAGTGAACGGTGTAGGAATTACAACGGTTTCTATATGTGCCTCCCATTTTTTAAGGGGCCAAAAGTAATGGGACTATCAACTCAAAAGCTATTTCATGGACAGGTGTGGGCTATTCCCTCGCTATTTCATTATCAATAAAGCAGGTAAAAGGTCTGGAGTTGATTCTAGGTGTGACATTTGCATTTGGAATCAGTTGCTGTCGACTCTCAATATGAGATCCAAAGAGCTGTCACTATCAGTGAAGCAAGCCATCATTAGGCTGAAAAATCAAAACAAACCCATCAGAGAGATAGCCTTTTACCTGCTTAATTGACAATGAAATAGCGAGGGAATAGCCCACACCTGTCCATGAAATAGCTTTTGAGGCCAAAATATGAAAATTCTGTCAATGTCTCAATATTTATGCACCTGACTGTATATTGGCATCCTGCACATTTATAACGGGAGGTCGTTAAATCCCGGCTGGCGGGATGCTGGTGCTCAGAGTCCCGGCGTTGGTATCCTGACACCAGTCAGAATCCTGGCACCGGCATCCAGACGGTGAGTAGTGGGGTTAGGGGGAGGGTTAGGATTAGGCACTAGGGGGGAGGGAGGATTAGGGTTAGGCACTAGGGGGGGAGGGAAATAAAAGATACCAAGCAAGGTTCCTTTGCAGGCGCTGATATGGTATGTTTAACCAAGCATCTACTTAAATAGGGGTTAATCAGACCCCTGGAGATAGATGCAATTTGCAAAACACAAGAACAAGAAGTAGCACTATATACAACATAGAATAGTTAATCTCGTTATTTGTATGCATTAATACTACATTCATTATATAAGAAACATTGTTAAAATGTAATTGAGATATAACATACAATGTATATTTGAAAGATCATATATTAATGATATGAGTAAAAACCTCACCCTTGGAACTGTCCATATATATGGATGGTTGATATTGAGTCCTGTTAAGAGTCTGTTCCTACAAGCACTTCAGGGACCAATTGCACAAAGTTAGGCAGGAAATGAATATCCACAGGTAAGTCCAATGATTTTTGATTAGGACTTCAGTAGCTAGTGGTTACTTCTTGTGTTTTGCAGCTAGTGGTGGAGGGTTAGGTTTAGGCACCAGGGAGAGGTTAGGTTTAGGGTGCAGGGAGGGAGGGTTATGGTTATTCTTAGGATACTTACCGACAGGTGTTGGTATCCTAACCCTGTTGGGATGCCGGCATCGAGAGTCTGACCCTCGGGATCCCAAACGCTGACATACTGTAGCCAACCTATTTATAACATCCACCTGGTTTTCTCTGTATCCAGTCGCTGGCAGCTAAATGTTTTGTGATGTCCATTAACACTGTCCAATCTCTAATATTTTATCCTCTCTCTCTCTCTCTCTCTCCCAAGTTGTCTGGACCGCTTCCCACAGCTCCCTGATATTTGTAGGTTCAGAATGTTGGCTGCAAATGGACCTCTCCACCAAGTCCCATAAATATGCTCAATTGGGTTCATGTCAGGCAAATGTGGTGGCCACATTATTAATCTGAACTCTCCAGAATACTCTTCAAACCAATTCTGGACAATTTGAGACCAATGATACAAGGCATTATCCTGCTGGAATATTCCATCGTTGTGGGGGTACATGAAGTCCATGAAGGGCTGCAAATGATCATTAAGCAATGCAACATAGCAGTTACTGGTCAATGACGTGTTCAGGCAGGCCAGCAGACCTAACCCATTCCACGTGAACATGCAGCCCACACCATTATGAAACCACCACCAGCCTGCACCGTGCCTTGTTGACAAATGGGATCCATGGCCTCATGGGGTCTGCTCCACGCTTGAACCCTACCATCAGCCTGAAACAACTGGAAGCATGACTCATCGGACCACAACATATGTTGCCAATCCTCCAGCGTCCAATTAGTGACGGCACACTGTGTCCAGTGTCCGGTGAGGTTCTGTGTCCGGGGGTTGTAGTGTTAACAGGTGCACTCTGGTGGGTCTTCTGCTCCCATTTCCCATGGAAGCTAAAGAACACTCCACTGACCTGCTGGACATGCTTTAGTACCTACTGCATTGAATGTGGATTTGATTTGATCGAGTGCCGCTTGTCTGTTACCACAGACAATTCTGGCCAGATGGAACTGGTCACAATCATTAAGCACTCATGGTTGGCCACTGTGCTGTCAAATGTTGAATGTCCGCACAACTTCGGAAAAGGAATGTTCCATCTGTCGGGCCCGCACTATCATGCCCCATTTGAACTTTGATAATTCATGTCACCTTGCCATGAGCAGCCTAGCCAATGTTCAAACTGACTCATGAGATGTCAGATTACAACTGATGCAGGTCTGGGCATTTCCAAGTTGTCACAGCATGGTGACTCTACCTAACATTACCTTTACATACTGCTATCCCATGACTTTTGGCACTGCAGTATATATGTCTAGATATAGATATAAATATTTATCATACTTGCCTACTTTTAAAGTCTCTGCTCCGGGTGAAGCCCAGAGAGGAGATGCATCATACCAATTTAGGGTGCAGAGCTGGCCTTTCATGTCATTAGGAGATTCACGTCATTTTAACTCTGCTTCCCCCTACAGACCAGCGATTCACAATATAATCCTTTCATCCTGCTCACTTCACTAGGAAGTAGGTGGGGTGCGGGAGATCTGGCCAATCCTCCTGGGGTTCGGAGGACTACCCGAAAAATCGTGAGTCTCTCTCATTTAACCGGGAGAGTAGACAAGTACGATATATATGTGTGTGTATGTGCAGGACTTGCAGTAGGAGAACTGACATTAACCTGATTGCCCAAAAAAATGGGCATGGTCACATGCCACAAGGGAGTGTCCACTGAAAAATGGGGTCAACATGACACACCACTGTTTCTCATCACTCTGGGAACATTCCTTTCCATTCCATGTGCACTTTAATGCCACTAGTAGTAGTGTCCCTCTTGCAATGCCCATTGTAGTAGTGCCCCTTATACAATGTCCTCAGTAGCAGTGCCCCTTATGCAGTGCCCCCATTAGAAGTACCCCTTATACAGTGCTCCAGAAGTGCCCCGAGTAGTGACCCTTATACAGTGCCCCCAGTAGTGCACCCTTATACAGTACCCCAGTAGTGCCCCTTATGCAGTGCCCCCAGTAGTGGCACTTATGCATTGCCCCTAGTAGTGCCCCTTATACAGTGCCCCCAGCAGTGCCTCTTATGCAGTGCCCCAGTAGTGTCACTTACACAGTGCCCCGTATACAGTACCCCCAGTAGTGCCCCTGGTAGTGGCACCCTCTATGCAGTGCTCTCATGCTCTCAGCAGTACACCTTATACAGTGCCCCCAGTAGTGGTCCCTCCTATGAAGTGCCCCTTATACAGTGCCCCCCAGTAGTGCTCCCCCTATGCAGTGCCCCTAATAGTGGTCCCCTCATGCAGTGCCCCTTATACAGTACCCCCAGTAGTAGTCCCCCCTATGCAGTGCCCCTTGTAGTAGTCCCCCATATGCAGTGCCCCCAGTAGCAGTCCCCCTTTGCTGTGCCCCCAGTAGTAGTCCCCCCTATGCAATGCCCACAATAGTAGTCCCCCCTATGCAGTTCCCACAGTAGTAGTCCCCCCTATACAGTGCCCCAGTAGTAATCCCCTTATGGAGTGCCCACAGTAGTAGTCCCCCCTATACAGTGCCCCAGTAGTAATCCCCCTATGCAGCGCCCGCAGTAGTAGTCCCCACTATGCAGTGCCCCTTACATATATAGAACAAAGACACACACAAAAAAACAACAACCCTTACCTGAATTCCCTCTTCTGCGCCCGCTGCCATCTGCTCCTCTATCCTCCCGCTCGGCTATGGAAGAGACATCATGACGTGCCCTGCTCGACCCACCCTAGTTACGCCACTGCATTTGTATATATATATTGTATATATAAAGTTGCCTTCCCACTGCCTTCATGACCCATCACACACATTGCATAAACACTCCTAACAAACGACACAAAATAGGTGCTGGACTTCTCTTAGCTTGGTAGCGGTAACTAAGAAACCAATGTATAAAAATACAAATGTACAGAATATATATATATATATATATATATATACACAATCACGATAGGCCTGGCACTCCAAATGGCACACTGTATGTAACTGCTGCCAGTGCCCTCACAGAGGTGAGTAATACAACATACAAAGGTGCAGCACTCAAGGCATAATAATAAAGAGATGACTCTCGGCTTGTATGATCATACAAGCCAAGAGTCGTCTCTTTATTATTATGCCTTGAGTGCTGCACCTGAGTGCTGCACCTTTGTATGTTTTATATATATATATATATATATATATATACACTGTATATATATATATATATATATATATATGTATATATACGTTTATAAGGTTTGTAGAGTGCCAGTAATTAGTGATGTGCCTAGCGATAATAATTTAAATCAAATATGTATAGCACACAAATATCAAGTAGCCTCCCCCCCCCCCACAGCAACGGGGTGTCAGCTCAACCTAATCCGTGAATAAGTCTAGGTCAAAGACTTCTACAACAATATGGAAACAAGGTGATCAGGTCAGAGCGTCTTAAAGTGCTAAAAGTGCATCAAATAAATATAAGTGACTGATGTTTACCAGTTAAGAAACATAAAACTATGGTTTAAAGTGCAAAGTAGAATATAACCAGAAATATATATGATAAAAAAATAGATATTTAATATGAACAAGCATAAAAACATAGATAAAAATACAGTAATAATGACAATGAACAAATAAAAATGGATAGTTGATGAAATAAGTACAATGGAGATTCGATAAAAGTGCATATGAATGGATATCTTATCTTAGTTCAGGTATATAGGAAGATATAGTCAAGCAGGGTACAGGCCTCCAACGCGTTTCGTCTCCAGCGTTTCGTCTCCCCTTGACGAAACGCATTGGGATACTGCCGGCAGCCATCAATATGGAGGAAACTGGACCCTCCAATAATTATCTTACCAGAAACAAGCACTATCAGGCGCTAAAGCAGTTAATTGGTTTGATATGCAACTCAATATTCTGAAATATAAAATAAAAATACACATAAAAATTAATAGAAACATAATTAAGCACATACAGCATAAAAATACACATTTAAAAGAAAAGGATTGAGAACAGTTTAGCAGTTAACTTCCCTAGATGGATACTTGGTAAAGCATAGTTCTGAATACACAGGCATTTGGTATGGAATCCCGGCTGCCGCATGACCGGCAGTTCAATTCCCAGCAGCGGCAGCCCGACAAAACAGCAGAGCCCGGCAGCGGAAGCCCGACAGCGCTGGAAATCCCGATCGTTCCTAAGGTAAGTAAAAACTAACCTAACCAACCCCCCTAACCCTCCTTAGGGGTGCCTAACCCTAACCTCCCCCCCCAAGTGCCTAACCCTAACCTCCCCCTCTAAGTGCCTAACCCTAACCCCCCCTTCCATGCTGCCTAAACTTAAGTCCCCTGGGAGGGTGCCTAACCCTAAGTCCCCCCCCGGGGGTGCCTAACCCTAACCCTCCCTCCCCCTAGCCTAATCCTAACCTTCCCGGGGGGGTGCCTAACCCTAAGTCCCCCCCGGGTGCCCTAAACCTACCCCTCCCCCCCGTGGCTGTCCGCTCGCCGCGCCCGGCATCCCTTTGATCGGGATGCCGGGCGCCGGGGAAATGTCAGGCGTCTACATCTAGACGCCCGGCATTTCACCCTCGCCGGGATATGACAGTCGGGAAGCCGGCGGTCGGGATTGCGGCCGGCGGCTTCCTAAACGTATCCCATACACAGGTATTTGAGCCTCAGATATAAAATTTTCTGGTTTAAGCAACATTGGGCCTGATTCAGACCCACTCGCAAGCGGGCGAACGTACGTTAGGCGCACGTACAAAAATATTTAAATTCAAGGGCTCGCTCGTATTTTCGAACGCATCTAAAAATCCTCCCCAAACTCAGACGACCCCTCCTCTAACTAACGAGCGTGCGAAATAGCGAGGGTACATCCCTAAAATGGCTTGAAGGGAACGCACGCATAAGTATAAACCGGAAGTGGCCTTGTCAGATGTCGATTACCTGCTCCTTTATTCTGCCTACCTCCATCAATCGTATCATGCCAATCAATGTATCAATTAGCTTAATTGTTTTTTTTTTTTCAACACAATGCAAGAAACTTTACTCTTGTCCGTGTTTGTGTTTTCCCGCAGAATACGTACGGCTTAAACATTCGCTTTTATTGCTCAAAAAACATGTTACCCACAATTAAACAATTGTTCTATTGCTTTGGATCCCCGCATATTTCCCGGGGTTCATTTCTTTATTTAAATTTGCTTACGCATGTCACTGCATCAAGCCTATCATAACTCTCCAGAGATTTCTGGCCCTGTCGAACACATGACTCATACACTAACCAATAGAATTGCTCCTGTTAATTTCCCAAATACATTAGCCAATCAGAAATTTTTTGGCCACTTTATCAAAAATGAATTTTAGGAAAAACACCATTGCCATCATGAGAGCCTCCGCATTCACCAAGCGCGAGCTGCTGGTGCTAACGGAGGTGATAGATAGGCGTATCACCAGCCAGCCTCCATCCATCACCAACCGGCAGAAGCGTTCCGCATATGCGGAGGCACGGGCCCGCCTGCGCTCCTTCGGCTCACGCCGCAACATCGGCCAGCTGGAGCGCAGGTGGTCGGACCTGCAACGGCGAATGCCCCGCTTGCTGGCATGCTTTCGCATGCAGATTTCAGAAAGTAAGTTTTATGTATTTTGTTTTTCATGTTTGTCTTTGTGGCCCAAACTGCGTGTGCATGTTTTCATGTCTGTCCTATTTATTCATTCTCCTCATATTTGCCTGGCCATGTTTTCCCTCTATTTCATAATTATTCCTTCTCCTCATATTTGCATGGCCATGTTTTCCCTATATTTCATAATTATTCCTTCTCCTCATATTTGCATGGCCATGTTTTCCCTCTATTTCATAATTATTAATTCTACTCATATTTGCATGTTTTTTGTTGGTGGGGGGTGATTTTAAATTGTTTTTTGGCCAGGATTTGTGCTGAAACTAACCACAATTTGTTTGACATCTTTTAGGGGGACAGCCAAGACTACGCCGTCACCGTCCGGCCAGACGGTGGTCACGCCCACTCTCCCCAACCCCCAGCCAACACTCCACCCCCAATAATTCCCCTATTCCCCACTCCTCCCCAGCCTTCCAAGACCCTCTCCCGGAAATGTCGGGCCTCCTTCCCCTCCGTCCCACTTCCCCCTCTCCTCCAACCACCCCTCTTCCAATTACCCCCTCCCCGGAGTCCGTAATAACCCCGCCCCGATCTTTGGGGAATGGAGGGTCCTCCGAGGAGGACGATGGTGGGACTTCCGGAGCTGCCGTTTTGTCAACCGGTATGTTTTTCTTTCGCCTTTTTTTTAAGCACAAACTGTTTGTATGTAATCATGTGTCGTTCCTTTATTCGGGGTTTTTGGGTCGACTTTTGTGGATTTAGCAGATTGCCTTTACCTGTTCCTGCTGATTTCAACATACACATATCACACCTGGGGGAATTTGTACATAGGCCTTGTATTTTTTGCAGCCCCCATTTTTTTTTTTTTTTGTGGTTTTTTTTTTTTTGGAGTGATTTCGTTGTTTTTTTAAAATTTTAATGTGGTTTCCCTATTGTTGTATTAATCCACACACTTTTCTCACCCACAGAGGAACAGAGGCGTCGTCAAGAAGTACAAGACTGTGTGGCCCAGATGCGCCAACATATAATTGGGGTGCTCGTGGCCCTTGACCGTCTGTCTGGCATCCTTCGCCAATAGTTTTATTTTTGGTTGTTTTTTTTCAAAATAAATTGTATTTTTCAAACATACGTTCCGGCTAATTTGTTTTTTCAAACCCAAAGATTGTTTACCCTGACATAAGTAGACTGTTCCTGCAAGGATTTCCATTTTTTTAAAGTAAGATTGTGTTTTGTATTTGTATGTAAAACAGCCACAAGAAACACATAACAGTCACAATGTCATTTCCCTTTTTGGGTGTAGTGTCAATTAGATATTTCTACATTTTACAGGTTCCTAGTTGGTGTGCAAGCTGCTTAGGCCAATCTTACAAA
This sequence comes from Taudactylus pleione, assembly GCA_031769625.1. Classification (NCBI taxonomy): domain Eukaryota; kingdom Metazoa; phylum Chordata; class Amphibia; order Anura; family Myobatrachidae; genus Taudactylus; species Taudactylus pleione. The sequence goes on from JAUIMM010000115.1 coordinate 6,904,030, forward strand.
GCCAAATGATTGTACAGGCTTCCTTTTGGTGTGGGTTTTGAACCTGAAAACATATTTCATTTTAGCTCAACTGGCGACAGTACTTAGTCAAATGTACCGTGTGTGAACCTGGTTACACTTGCTGGTAACGTCCAAAAAAAGGAAGAACATTTCACTCTACAAACATTTATTCACAACATAACTGATAAATCAAAGTGGTCACTCACAAAAAAAACACACAGTGATAATCTCAAATACAACACATACCAAACAAAAACAAACCAAAAACAACAAATCAAGAACTGGTTGACGAAGGACCATGCCAACATGATTCCACAAACATGGCGTTGCGATATGGGTTCCATAATATATTCCCAAAATGTCCAGATCCAGGTTTGGCAAGGGTAGCAGGAAGTAGTGAGCGTTGGAGTGCCAAAGATTATGTGAACAAACAGAAGATGGTGAAAAAAACAACAAAAAATTAGAGGTTCGCAAACAAACCCAAACACATTAGGTATAAACACTGTTGTTTTGTAAAAACTTACCTAAAAAATCTGGCCACCACATCATCGCGTATGGCCCCCCCACATACTGACCTCCGACCAACCTCAGGGGGGCCATCCTCAGGTAAGGCATCCTCTGGCTGCATTGGGACACCACTCCTTATGGCGATGTTGTGAAATATCCCACACAGGACCACAATTTTCGACACCATATCCGGCAAATACATGAGCTCGCCACCAGAGCGGTGGAGGCATCGGAATCGGCCTTTTAAAAGGCCGATACAGCGCTCCACCACTTGCCTGGTGGCTGTAAGTGCGGAATTATACGCACTTTGTGGGCCTGGTGTGGGAGCCAAATAAGGAGTGAGCAGCCAGGACATGCAAGGATATCCACTGTCTCCTGTGAAAAAGAATAGACAATATCAGGAACACTGTGTATCAAGCTTAACATTGTTATGTACTAAAGGTCTCCACTTACCCAGAAGCCACGCATCACCAGCTTGTAGGTTGATTAATTTGTGCCATATCCCTGATTGCCGGATGACGAAGGAGTCATGTGCACTTCCGGGTAATTTAGCATTCAGGGACAGGATCTGGAGGGAGGCATCACATACCACCATTACATTCAGGGAGTGATAGTGTTTCCTGTTTCGAAATATGGCCTCCAGCCGTGCTGGAGGCTGAAGTGGTATGTGAGTACCATCCACAACCCCTATGATGTGTGGGAAGCCAGCTATTTGGTTAAAATTGGCCTTGGCCACACTAAGGGCACCCATATCCAAAGGCATTTGAATAAAATGATGGAGGTGCTTGAAAAGTGCCTCCATCACTGCCCTCAGGATCCGGGAAAAGGAGGATTGGGAGATGCCCGCCACTATTCCCACCGTTGTTTGAAACGATCCTGAGGCACAGAAATGTAACACCGCCATAAATTGCGTAAGTGGTGGTATTGCTGTTGGACTGTCAATTTGCCGCTCAAGATCACTTTCTATTAATGAGAGAGTGTCTATGATGATTTTGGGAGGTAGACGGTAGCGTCTTAAAACCTCATCATCGGGCATTCCAAAAAGGGTGACACGTGTTCGAAATATCTGGGGCCTTGCATGCCTACGATGCCTACGCCTGGGACGAGATTGAGGTTGGTCGGCTTCCGGGAGCATGGCCAGAACAATCCGCCCCAGATCTACCTGAAATTCAAAGATTTCAATGTAAGGCTTTTGACCCACCCCAAAAGTAAATTAAAACAACTTAGCTTGATGATACCATCCATTGCTGCTTACATGCCGGGGTATTGTCATGATACGTCCAAACTGAAATTAAACACAAAAAATATTTGACACATTTCACTCTATGCATTTTTGTTTCTAAATTTTGTGCTAGACCAAACTTAAAATATGCGAAACACACATTTGGCAAAACAGCAAAACGACATTTCACACAGTACATCAAAATGGGTTGAAATGTTTGCACAAAAAGCGAAAGGGAAACCTCAAAAAAGTTAAAATGATTATTAAGCATTTAAAAATGCGCTAATTAGTTCGCAAATACAAGTCACAAGAGTAAGTAGTAAAAATGCGCTAATTAGTTCGCAAATACAAGTCACAAGAGTAAGTAGTAAAAATGCGCTAATTAGTTCGCAAATACAAGTCACAAGAGTAAGTAGTAAAAATGCGCTAATTAGTTCGCAAATACAAGATAAAAAATGGACTTACCAAGAGCAAATATATAAGAGTCCAAATCAAAAGGTCTTTTGGTTCGAAAATAATCAAAAACTAAAATAGAAGAAATTATGGATCCAAAATTAAAAAAAAAGAAGAAACACAATGAAACAACAATTGATCAAAAGTTAGACTTCACAAAACTTACCAAATCAAGAAACGAGGTTCCAAAAATATAAACCAACAAAGAGAACGGAAAATAAAAACGCAAATCTAACCAACAAAAGAATCTCCAACCGCCAACTCCTTTATACGCAATCAATAAACTCCAGCCAAGGTAACCTCCAACAATCCAAAAACGCCACCTCGACTTGAGACACACCAAGCCATAAATAGTGTTTCGTTTCCCGCACAAATTAAGGAGGGATCACAGGGACGCACAATCAATGATGCGGCCGCAAAATAAGGATGCATGTATAAATACGTCACGAAAACACATTAAAATTCTGGTGTATTTCTTGTTTGGACCTCAGACATGGCGACAGACCAGGGAAACAATGCCCAAGAGTCAGGCGGTAAGTCTTTCATGCATTTTGTATCAATGATTAATTTGAAACATAAGATTGGGCAAGTTGTGATTTTGTGAATTCTGAAAATTTACACAAATAGGTGAGGAGGATGACATGGAAGAGGCTGCTGGGCCGAGTATTCCGGCCAAAGCGGCCAAAAAAAAAAGGCAGCCACATTTCACAAGAAAGGAGATGGAGGTTTTGATACAGAAGTGTGTGGACATCCTGCCACAGGCAGACAGGAATATGAGTCTAAGCCAGAAGTGGAGAATGTGGGAAGAGGTAGCCGTTGCTGTCAGTAGGGTGGGTGATTATGTCCGTCTAGCCCGGGATGTCAAACGGCGGTAAGTAAACCCTTGCCCCCCCTAAAAACAAACACCATTTTAAACCAAAGGATAATGGCTTCCATTTTTTCCCACAGATGGGGCGACTTCAAATATCGCCTAAAGCAAAAACTCGCGGACAGGGCTAGGCATGCAAGGGGGACAGGTGGGGGTCCCACCCCTGTGTCATTGGAGTTGACGGATTTAGAAGAGCTGGCACAGGGGTGTGTGCAGCCTGTGGAGGTGTTTGGCGTGTCCAACATGGATACGGACATGCCAGACTTTGCGGCTCCTCATGTTGTCCCAGGTAAATCTTTTGATGTCATCAACTCAGAAATGTTAGTGTGCCAATATGTAGATTTTAATGTGAGGCTTTTCTCTTTTTTCCTAACAGAGACACAGGCGGATGAGTCTGCTCCAGAGGGGAGCCTTGGCCGCCGAATTTCTGCTGGCTCGGCAGGGGAGGAACCAGTACATCCGGCTGAGGACCCTGCAGAAGCCAGTCCAGGGCAATCCCCCTCGCAGGCAGTGTCCCTCCTCACAGAACTCAATTTCAAATCGGATTTCCATACGGAGATTCTGCAGAGGATGGACGCCAGTCTGCTACGGGTGGCTGAGGCCCTGGAGCAAAATGCTGCGGCCAACGTGACCATTGGTCAGGCCCTGGCGGAAAATACCAGGGCCAACATCTGCATCGCCATTGCCCTGGAGCAGCTCGTTCGCCAGCACATGGTGGAGCCGACCTCCCTTCCTGCCGGAACATCAGGATCCTCCACCTCTGGCACAACATCAGCCACTAGCCCTGTGCCTAGTCCAGAGGCCACAACATCTGCCTCTGGACAGGCCAGCCAGATGACATCCCGGACCCGGTCTGGCGCCCTCCCTTCCCCATCCAAACGGGTGAAAAAACGGTGACAGCAATGGTGACTTTTCCCACAATCCTTCTGTGCTTGGCTCATATTCCTTTCTGGTCAAAACTTCCCTCTCCTTTCTTGTGAAATGTTTTTATTTTTTTGTTGTATGTTTATGTCAACAGTTATGTTGGGCCAATTTGTTTGATTTTGGAACATATCTTTGGCCAAAAAAGATGTCCCCAATATTTTATTTTTTATTTTTTTTGTTTGAGCAATAAATTGAAACAAAAAATCTGACATTGGATTGTGAAATTATTGTACAAATGGGTTACATTTAATCCTGGACCAAAAGGCAAAAACTGGCCCCCCCCAAAAAAAAAAAAAAAAAGGGCTCTTTAAGGAACGTTTAAAAATTCATATAACGAGGAAAATTCAAGAGGCACAAATAAAATGGTGCGAAAATTAAAACATGATGACATTATTGTTACAATAGGCCCTAACCACCAAATTGAGGGCAAAATAAACCCCCACAAATGTACGCAAATTTATTGTGTCATCCTGACATTAGCAGCTCTGAGTTCCACCTGCGTACGGTTTTGTGCTATCCCAAAAAACTGATTTCAAAACACATACCAAGCCGGTTCTCAATCCAACACTAATTGCTTTTCTGCCCTCCCGCGATTAATCGCAACAACATCGTGGAGTCCCGGGACGGAGGAGAAGGCCATCGCCAATGTGGTCGAGTAATCCAGACCCTAAGCTGTGCGAGCATTTTGAAGTGAAAGAGGATCATCCAGTGACGTATGAGTCGGTCCGAACACATTTTACGCTCGCATCTGCTAATGTATGTACGCCCCAAAAACGCCTCGCCACGCCTGCGATTTTCCATCTCCACCCCCGTCAACACCCTAAAACGCCCTGTTCTGTCAATCACATTTGACATGTCACTTCCTGTACGCTATTTTAGGAACGAGTCAAAAAAAGCTCGCAATCTGCCGTACGCACATGCGCAGTGTAACACCGATGCATGCACGGTTAGTCAACATCGGAACGCAACGAGCGTACTGCTGTTAACGAGCGGCTCTGAATGAGGGCCATTGTTTTCTTGGAACTTACATAATTGAAGCAAAATTGCCACAGCAGCTACGAATCATGTGAATATATTGTGGCTTTCAAAATATGAGAAATAGCTACAACACTGAATGCTGCTACAGTAAGTGTTGATGAATTCTGTGCTCATACTAATATGTATTAATATATGCTTTTATGAAGAGGTTAATTTTGTGCCTATTAACTGCTAAACTGTTCTCAGTCCTTTTCTTTAAAAGGTGTATTAATTTTATTTCTATTAATATTTATGTGTATTTTTTTTATTTTATATTTCATAATATTGAGTTGCATATTAAACCAGCGCCTGATAGTGCTTGATCTGGTCTAGAACCAGCCCTGTGCCCAGCATGTATGTGTCTGCCCTCCGAGCTTGTCATCAGATGTATAGGAGGGGTATAAGCAGCATGTATGGGAGGGGCGTAAGGAGTATGCATAAGAAGGGAATAAGCAGTATGTATAGGACCCCTTTCTGTCACGTGGGGAGCGACAGCAGTGGGATTTGACCTTCTGGTGATGCAGGTAACCAGCAGTGCTGTGGTTGTCCTTCAGGGCTTCAACACAGATGGAATAGGAGGAAGCCTCTGGTGTGTGCTCTTCTATCTGCAGCCCTCCTTCCCCTCTGCTTCACAAGGATCCATCCAGCTGTCAGCACTACAGTAGCAGCACAGCAAATGTAAGTGCTAAGTGCAAGTGCTTGATGCCAGTCCTGTCTATGTTCCATACTTAGTGTCTGCTTGTCCTGTCTGTGTTCTATATCCTGCGTCTGCCTATCCTGTCTGTGTTCTATATCCTGCGTCTGCCTATCCTGTCTGTTTTCCATATCCTATGTCTGCTTGTCCTGTCTGTGTTCCATACTTAGTGTCTGCCTATCCTGTCTGTGTTCTATATCCTGCGTCTGCCTATCCTATCTGTTTTCCATATCCTATGTCTGCTTGTCCTGTCTGTGTTCTATATCCTGCATTTGCCTGTCCTGTCTGTGGTCAATATCCTATGTTTGCCTGTCCTGTCTGTGGTCCATATCCTGTGTCTACCTGTTCTGTAATTTTTCCATATCCTATGTCTGCCTGTCCTGTCTGTGTGCCATATCTTATGTCTGTCTGTTCTGTCTGTGTTCCATATCCTACGTGTGCCTGTCCTGTCTGTGTGCCATATCTTATGTATGTCTGTTCTGTCTGTGTTCCATATCCTGCGTGTGCCTGTCCTGTCTGTGTTCCATATTCTCGGTCTGCCTGTCCTGTCTGTGGTCCATATCCTGCTTCTGCCTATCCTGTCTGTTTTCCATATCCTATGTTTGCCTATCCTGTCTGTGTTCCATATCCTTAGTGTCTGCCTATCCTTACTGTGTTCCATATAGAGTGCCTGCCTGTCCTGTTTGTTTTCCATATCAGGTGCCTGCAAGTCCTGTCTGTGTTCCATATCCTTAGTGTTTGCCTGTCCTGTCTGTGTTCCATATCCTTAGTGTTTGCCTGTCCTGTCTGTGTTCCATACCATGTTTGTACTAACTACATTCCCCTGGTGGCCTCTTCATGTCCCAGTCTGACACTGGCATGCAATGAAATTAGCAATTCAGTCAGTGCTTGTGCATGTGACTGTGCTGGTACTCAATGTTACTGATGGTTTTGCAGTCTTGCTATACATGACGGATATGTGTAAGGTAAAGTGGGCGTCCTTATGTAGTGCTGCGACGGCATAGCGATCACAGTGGATTAGCATACTATTGCAGTGAGACTGCGAACGTAATCGCTATTGCAATTGCAGCTACAATCTGTAGTGAATCAGGCCCACAGGACATACAAATATCACCCATTAAATTGATCAGTGTAATTTACAGTAGCAAAGTAGTTTTGTCACTTCCAGTTGTTTTATTTATGCGAATAAGATGCACATTTTGAGCGAGAAAGAGGCTTGCCAGGACCTGATATGCTGAGAGGGGCTATCTGTCACAGTGCATGAGGATACATCTGTAGCATTTAAGCTTTATTGATTTATATTTTTACAAAGTCCTGTAGCAGATGAGGAGAGGGGCAAAATCTGCTAAAGGGTGGTTTTGATTATTGGTCTTATTCAGATATGTATGCTATTGCCATTACCACTGCAACTGCGATCCCATGCACAAATGTCATAGCCACTGCGATATATATTGAGACGCCCACCAGGATGCTTGCAAATCCAAACATCTGCATACAAAGACGCAGCATCGGTCTCAGATCATTCAATGTTAGCAGTCTTTAGTAACTTATGGTAGCGCAAAATGGCTGCAGCAACAGAGATGCCAGAGCCTTGTTTACTGCATACAAGACCGCAGACTTAGGATGTGATGCATCCCAGAAATGGCTGTGACACATCTGCGTTTTTAACCGACACTCCACATTACCACCCTCAAACACTCCCTGACTGCCAATCGCACTGTCAATAAATACTTGCTGCGAGCGACTACGGAAATGGTCATTGATGCATGCGCAGTGCGACTCAGATGCATGAGCAGGCGGCTGATAATTGCTCAACTGCGAAAACATCAGCATCAGCGTACAATTCTGAATCAGGACCTATGTTACGTGCTAGAACACAGGTGCGCTGGTAAACCAGAAGATACTCCCTTGAAAAAACAGAGCAGCTCACACAAGCGGGTTCTGCACCTGCTGAACAATCAGACCGACAAGAAAAAATTGCAGAGCGCTGATTCAGTCAAGTGACCCCACTGATTAATTATATGCAATTTATTACAAAAAGGTAAAAAACAGTAAAATATATAAATCACACATCTACATAAGAACACGGATAATGCTACATAAAGGATATGTGGGAATAAATCATGGGACCACTGGTTTGGTCCTAACTTAGGTGGATATCCACAAATGAACTCTACACAAATCCAATTAGTAATCAAATGTCAGTATAATAGTTATTTGAGCAGCAATAGTGGCATGAAATTAAAGTCCACATACATTGGAGTGTAACAGTCACCTGTATTATAGTTGCCAGTTGTCACGCTGAATGTATTAGATCAGACTGATATCCGCTTGTACACTGGGATCCGTTTTAGATGGGGGCCATGTGTATTACGCTGGTGTAGCTGATTCCTTATGAAGTAACGGAGGCGGCTTTTAGACATCCATGTGGCTGAAGATAAACTCTGTCTGGCTAAACAGGCTGAAGGCTCAGTGTGTGCTTACGTCCTTTCCGGCAAAGCTGTTTTCCATGTGCACGCTCTACTGACACTGACACGTTTGCAAGCTTTCAGGGGAGAATGAAACAAAGTATCCGTGTCCAATATAGTAGATCGCTTGACGCGTTTCTCCAAGCTTGTAGTGTTCCCGGTTTCATCAGAAGGCATGTACTGATACAAAGGAACAAAATCTTGTCTGCAACTGTGACTATTGAAAATGTGTTTTCCTTTTTTAGGAATTTTATGCATTAATGCTATATTCTATATACTGCTGCCCTAACATCTCAGCATAACAGAAGGAGGGGAGGAGGAGAATGAGGGGGTCTTGTAGAAACCATGTTTTTGATGGGTATTTGAATCTGGATTCCCTCTCAGATCAGGACGTAATGCAAATGTCTCACCTCAATGTCCCAACATCCTGTCAGGTTGCGGTCTAGGATCGGCCGTTACTCACCCCAGCGCCGGCTTCCCCTGGTCACTCGTGTGGTCAGATAACTGGTACAGCAGAGGGTGACGCGCTGAGCATTATTCCTAGAGCCATGTAGACTGCCTTGAGCTGTGCTGTGCTTTGGTTACTGCAGTCACCGTCATGTACACAGCCATGACAGTTTGCATCACCTGACTACTCTGTACCCAATGGGAGCATGGTGGTGGTCAGCTGACCCTGTCTACCAAAGATCTGCTACTGCAGGGTATAAAGCCGGCCTCCAGTCAACAGGAAGTTGCCTGTGCAACATTGTCACTACTAGTGTATTCTTGCTGTTACCTCGTTCCAGGTTGCTCCGTGTTAACTGGTCATCCAAGTTCCGAATCTCTCTGCAACAGTGCGTTCAACACCTAGCCTGTGTGCAAAACAACTATTAACTTTCTGTGCAAAAGTGCATCTAACATCTTGCCTGTGTGTGTTACAGTACCACCTCTCGAAGCAGGTTTGCATCAAGGACCCCTTTCTGGTGTACAAGTTTCAAGTGCTCGTCTTGACTCAAGTTAGCGTCTAGGACACCTTTCTGGTGTAAAAGTTTCCAGTGTCTGTCTCGACGCTAGTTAGCGTCCAGGACCCTTTCTGGAGAACTAGTTACAAAAGCCTTTTCTTGTCATACAGTGCATCCAGGATTCCAGTACAAGTATCAATTCCCTGTACTAGTACTCTTCTAGAAGTATATTTCCAGGGCCATTATTTATTTGTTTCTATTCCCACGGTATCGGACACCAGTTCAAAGGACCGTGATCTGCCAGTTGGGTGCAGCTTAAACCCATATCCCGAATGGTGGGGTCACCGGTGAACACCTCCCAGCTGGTTAGACTCCGCACCTTTGGACTGGTCTCATCAACATCTGACATCCATGGATGAGGAGATCTTATATTCAGGCCCCACGCCTCCGATTCCTCCCTCAACCCGGGACCTCAGATTTCACCCCATCAACAGGGGAATTCTCCACAGCGACCGTGACACTGACATTTTATGAGGTTGTGAGAGTATTATGTGAGCCAGGCACAATACACTTCCACACAGTGTCTTGGCTAACAGCTTAATGTTTTTTGCTCACATCTATGTCCCAAGCAGTCATTTCTATATTCTAACAATGAGAAATGCCATAAGTGAGCTTCTGGGTATATTCAAGCAAACATAATTTGTGACCTGAGGTTTATTTGCTATGCTCCACATGTGATGCCTGTTGTGTACATGTATGCAATGTCAAATATCATTTGTGTGTCTTTTCAGGTGACTCAGAGTAAGGGAGACACGTCTGGCTATTGCCAACTCTGTTGCACCAGCAGACTCTTGTACAACGCAGATATAATAATTATTATTATCATTATTACTACCAGTTATTTATATAGCACACACATATTCCACAGCGCTTTACAGAGAAAATGTGGCCATTCACGTGATAGAACATACCTTTGGACTATTGAAGACCAGGATAATTTATCTTGATAATACTGTTGGGTGCTCCTCTTGTACACCTCTGAAAAGGTGTTATATTCTATTGGTTTACTGTCATCTGCATAATATAGCTTTACAAACAACTTAACCATATGGCAGTAGACAATGAACAAGCAGTGGTCTTTGTATCAACTGGCGATGTCCAGCTTACACAGGCGGGGGAGGCAGTTTAGACAGACCAAAATTGATAACTACTTTTTTGTTCTCAAATTAACATGTTTTACAAAGTCTACAAATAGAATGAAAATAAATATTTTGCCTGTTCAGACTGATAATGTGCTGGGTTCAGAGGTGATAGAGGGGGACTGAGGGCTCATCTCTATCCTCCAGGATTATGAGGGTGTCCTCCTCTCTTTCTGCAGGTGACAACACATCTGAATATTTTGCCAGCACATGTTGCCTTTAAATTCCTAGAATTTAAACTGTATGTGTTATTATCCCATGTCTGTACTCAATACATGGACAATGGCTCTCCAATTGTTGGAAAGTCTCTGCACACCCTGCCATCTATCAGCTGGCAGAACAAGTTGGGTCTTAGACGTTCAAAATGCCTGGAGAGCCACAGGTTGTCCCGCCCTGCAATATATGTAATGTGTTTTTTTGTGAAAAATGTGACTTTTTAACTGTGAAGAAATGAGGGTCATACAACTACACTAGTCAGGGCTGGTGCTCGGCGCCCCCCTGCAGACTATAAATTTGCGCCCTTCCTCACTTTTTTCAATAAAGGGACAGCATGTGCAGTACAAAGGGACAGTCGTGTGGTCTCAAAAGAAAGGGGCGTGGTCACACAATAGTATCCCCAATGCAAATGACATCACACAGTAGCACAATCTTATTCGCATTACATCGCACATAGTGCCCCTAATTTACATTACACCACATACTAGTGTCCCTTATTCATGTTATGACACACAGTAGTGCCCCTTTTACAAAATGTCCACATTAGTGCCCCTTATACACAATCCCACAATAGTAGTGCCCCTAATACACATAATGCCCACAGTAGTAGAGCCCCTTATACAATGCCCACAGCAGCAGTGCCCCATATTTAATGCCCACTGTAGTAGTGCCCCTTATGCAGTGCCTCCAGTAGTGGTGCCCCTTTTGCAGTGTCCCCAGTAGTGGTGCCCCTTATGCAGTGCCCACAGTAGTGGTGCCCCTTATGCAGTGCCCCCATTGGTAACTAGTGGTACTGGAATGGCTCAAGCGGATCGGGAATATTGTGTTTGTTTGAATAGGAATTAGAAGAAAGTCGGTCTATGTCTGGTATTACGTACTACTTTTGGTTAATTGAAAGGGGTTTAAATAACGGCTCCCACTATACCTCCATATATGCCTTGAGGAAGATACACACTTACGTATCGAAATGCATTGGCAAGAAAGGAGTGCACAGGAGGAATTGTGGGACCCTATCTGGTGGTGGTACAAGATTTTTCACCTGTGACGCCTTGTGTTTGATAAAAACTGCGCTTTTCGTCTGCTTTTCCATTAAGTAGACAACACCATCCGGTGAGAGTCCACCTTATACTTACCTGGTTGCTATTTTACTATAAATACAGTATTACACTATCAGACATTTTATATTTATTTTATGCTCACTGGACTTATGACGAACTGGGTGGAAGAATAGGGACTACACCACGTGATAGAAAACGTTGTGATCCGCTCTCCCCTATATACTCAAGTGTCTGCTTTTGAATGTAGACCACTAATTCTGGTAGGAGACCTATGAATTGGTTTGCAATTATTTTAAATTAGAACGTACTATTTGTGTTTATTTTTCTTCTTTTGGAGTGTCCCTGGTAAAGAAGACGTTGTAGAACACCTGGATGAGAAGATAACTTAGTTATTCGATTATAGTCTAGCGCCGCAGGAGCTCTTTGGTCATATTTTTACATAACAATAATACTCATATTACATATTTGTACTAGCATAATTTTCTTGGCTGTTAGTACTGCTCTATTACTGTACAATAATCTGCTGCTGTAGAACAAAACATGTACTGTATGCTGTGACCTAGATTGCAGAGTAAAATTGTTTCAATGTTTTGGCATGCTGGGATGTGTTGTGCTACAGCACTTAGAATCCATATTGAAAATGTTTTTTTTTTTACAATAATGTAAGCAATCAAAAATAGAATCTAACTCAACAATAATATGCTTGTGAGATAAGCTAGCACAGAAAGGCCAATTGCACTGTTAGGTTAGAAACCACATAAATTATTTTTGTTGCAATATGTAGTCTTTATGCATTTTTTTTTTTGCCCACTGTTCAAAATATTTTGTAAAACAGGTAATGCAGCAAATAATAATGTTTCAAATTGTTCTGCAGCTGCTCCAGGGAGGAAGAATTCTTCGTCAAAAGGGCTCGTCCACGTGTGGAAGAACATGCTGCAGGTATGTGCTAAAATAGAAGTGTAGGAAAAACATCAAATTAGTATGTACATGAGCATTTAATGATGAAATAGACCCAAAGCAGACATGCTTTAATGAGGACATTATCCTTAGATTTTATTACACATAAATTTAGAATAAGCTCATGTGGCCACAATCTGCAAACAATGCAGAAGCAACTAAACTGTCTAGCCTCCCGCCCATTACAAAAGTAAAAATATTAATCCTTACCTTTTTTTAGGTCCATCACATCCACATCCACCAACTCCACAACTCCATCGTCAGGAAGATCATGACATTGTCTTAGTCACAGTAGATCCTGGCATGGCTGTGGATGAAAATACAGAAAAGGTTACAAACAACAACCAGCATCTGCACTGCACATCACCAGAGCCTACACCTAAACAACCCTCTTCTGTAGAGGATATAGCTTTGTCCCTTGATCGCTTTAGAAATAAGCAGGTGTTCTTTATGGAGAGACAAACACAACAAATGGATTCCATTAATCATATATTAAAAAAAAACATCTAGAGCTATCAGAGTGGTGGAGGGTACATGAATTCGAATGGCTATTTGGTCACAGACTGAGGCACTTATAAACCTTCACAGAGACTAAGTAGGGCAGAGGGGACTAATAAAGGCAACATCAGCTTCCGTTTTTAGTAGTGTGTGTACAACTTCACTAAGTCCATCACTTATAGTACCACTCCACCCCAGCGCAGTCTACGCACACGTGGTGGTGTACTTAAAGCCATAGTTAGAGGTAGAGTTGGTTTTGGGCCAAAAACTAAATGTTAGACATGTTACACTATGTTTAAATTGCAATTATTGCACTTGTGGATTGCCATGCAAATTGGAATGCAGTATAATATATATATATATATATATATATATATATATATATATACACATGACAGATCTTACACTGTTCTTTCATATTATTCCAATGTTGGGGTATTGTTTGCTTTGGAAATAAAAACACGTTACAGTGCAGTAACTGTGACTAAGCATACATTTGTGTTTTTCAGACGTTTTATTCCTAAGCATATTTATACAATAGTTAATTTAAGTGTGTTTGTAATTTAGGACTGAAAAAAAAAATAACTTACCAGACACTCATGGGCCAAAAATATATATATAGCATGCAGCATCTTCCACGGTTACAGCTCAGTCCCCTGTGTAATGTACAAACATTTTAAGTAATCTGTGTAGACATACAACTTGAACACATACACAAAACACATTCTCTAACATTGTGTGTCACAAATACTTACGTGGAAAGTACTGCTGTGTGATCCTCTGATGAACCTCATTCCCGCCCTCTGTACTGATAATGCCCTCTGATGGTAAAGGGCCCGGCTCCTCCACAACTGCTACAATATCCACCCTTGCCCAAGGGCCATGTTGTGGAGCATGCAGCATGACTGGATGATGTCACACACTGTATGCACATCGTAAAGGAGGATGCCAGCCGACCGGTCCAAACAGCTAAACCTGCTTTTCAAAACCCCAAAGGTACGCTCTATTACTGACCTTGGAGCAATGTGTGCATTGTTGTACCGGCACTGTGAAGAGCCTTGTGGTCGCAACAAAGGTGTCATGAGCAGGGGCGCAGACAACCGCCCTGGGGGAAGAAGGGTGCGTGGCCTAATCACCGGAGGTGTGGTTGCACACCCTTAGAAAAACCAAAAACAAACATTTGTGTGCTGGAGAGGGAGGCACTGTGAGCCCCTCAGCCCAGCACATAGCCAATGGGGTGTGCGATCAGTGTGATCGCTCCCCCCACAGGCATAGAAGACTGCTGTGCCTGATACTTAGCAGCCGCAAGCAGTCTCCCAGTGCAGCCTAGCACACAGCAGCATGTGCTGGGCTGCATTGATGTAAGAGGGAGGGGGGCAAACCCGTGCCCCCGCCCCTCGAGCAAGCCTGGCCTGGGTAATTAGTACTCACTCCCCCCTCTTGGCTCCCCTAGTCATGAGCCAAGTCTGACACCCATATGATGAATGATAAAAGAGGTTGTTTAAATGCTTAAATTAAACATTATCAAATAGTGTTTTTCAAATGCAAACACTTTGATTAAATGTAAAGATAAACTATTTGCAATACTGGCATTTTGGGATTGCAAAAACCATGCTAACAAAATCAAATCCCATCAGTACAGCAATATATAAAGAAACACACACCCCTATTTCAACTTAAATGTAAACTATTTGAAACTTGAAAAGTAACATACCAAGTAGCTAGCCCTCCGGCAGGTTTCCTTCTTGAAACCTCTCCCACAGGCCTGACTGGCGCAGGATATAGGCATTATGGCAAGACCCTGGGTAACCTGCAACCACACTGAGAATCTTGAGGTTAGCATCACAGACCACCTGCACATTGAGGGAGTGGTAGCCATGTCTATTTACATAGACATACCCCCTCAAGTGCAGTGATCTGGTCCCAATGTGGGTGTATTCTATGGCTCCCAGCACATTAGGCAATTCTAAGAGCTGATAGAAAGCTACATTAAGGTACTGCCACTCGGACTCACAACGAGGAAATGAGAATTTCAGTATGTTCGCCACAACTTCTTCAGGGCACTGAACACTTGAGATAAATACCTTGAGAAAGTGGCTTGTGTAATACCCAGCACTGTATTGCTCACAGAATGAAATGAGCCAGTGGCAAAAAAATGCAGTGAACACAATAATTTATGCAGCCCAGGCACTGCATAGTTGCTACCAGCCAAAGGCTCCAAATCATCTCTCACCTGCTCATAAAGGGCCATGAGGTTTGTGCAGTTCAGTCTAAATAACTGAACCACCTCATGATCCGAGAGGTAGTCCAGGTCCATCCTCAGTCAATATCCTCACCTGGCACGAAGCTGAATAGGGACCTGGATCTGGTGATGCTCCTGCACCCTCCAGCTGCGCAGTTCCTCCATAGAAAGCAGCCCATAAGCATAGAGCTCCAATGCAGACTGTACAAACTCCATTTCCCAAACCCTCACAGGTGCAATAGCTGTAGGTGTGGTTTACTTAGGCATGTGATGAAGATGTATGGAGTTCTCATCGGAAAACTAGCCTCAGATTTTTTTTATGAAAGTGTCATTAAAATTGCCTATCTGAACCTGGTCTAAAGTTTTTGCGATTTTTAGTAAAGTTTGGGTTGCGAATTTATAACTCGCACTCTATTACATTTGGAGAGTTGTATCTTTAACATTGGAAGACATCTGGATGTGATTTTGAAAATCGCGAGTTTGAAAAAAATGAGAAACATGAGAAAATGCCTGTTCTCACACTCTGTTACATTTGGGAGTTAAAAAAAAATGCAAATTTAATGTCGAACTCGCAAAAAACTAAAAATCGCGACCTATTACATTTGGCTCCATATATCGTCCCAGAAGAGTCAAATCAGAACTGTCTAAATTAGGGATGAGCAGGTTCGGATTTCTGAAATCCGAACCCCCCCTGAGCCCCCTCGATCTGAGTCAGATCCGAGTCAGGTCCGAGTTTTAACGCCTTACTCGGATGTGAAATTGAGGCAAAACGTTATCATCCCGCTGTCGGATCTCGTGGGTTTTGGATTCTATAAAAGGTCCCCGCATCTGCGCCATTTTTCACTCCGGCTGTGGACAGTGAAGAGGGAGGGTGGGAGTTGTGCTGCTGTTGTCCATAGGGGCTGTGTCCACTCCACAGTCCATAGGGGCTGGCTGGGCTGTGTTGTGCTGCTGTTGTCCATAGGGGCTATGTCCACTCCAAAGTCCATAAGGGCTGGCTGGGCTGTGTTGTGCAGTCTGTTGTCCATAGGGGCTGTGTCCACTAAAAAGTCCATAGGGGCTGGCTGGGCTGTGTTGTGCAGTGTCCCATAAAGGCTGAAGTCCTAAAGGGGTGCTGTAGTGTTGTCCAGGGGGTGCTCTGTCCATCAGGGGTGCTCCCCCAAGTGCAAAAAAAACAATTATTTTTTTCTGTTTGTGAGCGCTGTAGCCGCATGTGCATCAACAAAGTATCAGCGACAAGCATGCACCTGTGTCATAAATCAAGGGCCGGCTGGCTCGTCTGTTGAAGGGTGGTGTAACTCCCAAAGTGCCAGAAAAAATAAAACATATATCTTTTTCTGTGTCTGTGACTTGTGTGCAGTGTCCCATAAAGGCTGTAGTCCTAAAGGGGTGCTGTATTGTTGTCCAGGGGGTGCTCTGTCCATCAGGGGTGCTCCACCCCAAGTGCAAAAAAACCATATTTTTCTGTTTGTGTGCACTGTAGCCACATGTGCATCAACAAAGTTGCGCCAAGCGTGCGCCTGTGTCATAAGTAAAGGGCCGGCTGGCTCGTCTGTTGAAGGGTGGTGTAACCCCCAAAGTGCCTGAAAAATAAAAATATATATTTTTCTTTGTTTGTGTGTGCCTTGAGCCGCACGTGCATCAATATCACATAAATGGAGGACAAACATTTGTCTGATAAAAATAAAATAGGGAAAGATCAAGAACCACTTCCTCCTAGTGCTGAAGCTGCTGCCACTAGTCATGACATAGACGTTGAAATGCCATCAACATTGTCTGCCAAGGCCGATGACCAATGTCATAGTAGAGGGCATATAAAATCCCAAATGGCAAAGTTCAGGAAAATGACCTTAAAAAATAAATTTAAATCCTCTGAGGAGAAACATAAACTTGCCAATATGTCATTTACGACACGGAGTGGCAAGGAATGGCTAAGGTCCTCCACCTATG
This sequence comes from Taudactylus pleione, assembly GCA_031769625.1. NCBI lineage: Eukaryota > Metazoa > Chordata > Amphibia > Anura > Myobatrachidae > Taudactylus > Taudactylus pleione. The sequence continues at coordinate 6,921,244 of JAUIMM010000115.1, forward strand.
TTCATGACTAGTGGTTCAGCTTCACATGACGATGGAAACCCGTCCTCCCTCTATCAAATGAGTTAAGCTGGCAAAAGCACAGCAAAGAACTGTGCTTTCTAATCCCCATGGAGAGTCCAAGTGTGGTGGTGGTTGCGATGCCTGACCTTCCCAACACTGGACGGGAAGAGGTGGCTCCTTCCACCATTTGCATGCCCTCTGCAAGTGCTGGAAGGAGCACCCACAGTCCACTTGCTGATATTCAAATGGAAGATGTCACTGTTGAAGTACAACAGGATGAGGATATTGGTGTAACCGGCGCTGAGGAGGAAGTTGACGAGGAGGATTCTGATGGTGAGGTTGTTTGTTTAAATCAGGCTCCGGGGGAGACAGTTGTTGTCTGTTGGATGAAAAAGCCCATCACGGTCCTGCCTGGGCAGAAGACCAAACATTCCACCTCTTTGGTCTGGAAATATTTATATCCAAATCTGGACAACAACTGTCTTGCTATATGTACCATATGTAAGGTGGAATAAGTAGGGGTAGGGACGTTAACCACCTAGGAACTTCCTCCCTTACACATCAGCTGCAGCGCGTTCATAAAAAGTTACTGTCAAGTTCAGAAACTGTGGCTAAGACCGTAAGCAGTCCAGGGACACCTAAATCCCTTTTTCCTGTTGTGTCCATGCGCCTGCAAACCACACTGTCAACTCCCTCCTCGTCAATTTCCTCCTCAGGATCGGAAGTAGTCCTGCAGACCATGTCACTGACATGACTGACTCTCCTATCCAGTATTCCTTGGGAGGATCCTGCATTGCTACGCCAACTGCTGCCGCTGCTGCTGGGAGTCGTTCATCATCCCAGAGAGGAAGAAGGAACACCACTACTTCTTTTACTAAGCAATTGATCCTCCAACAGTCCTAGCGAGGAGGATGAAGTACGACAGCAGTCATACTGAAGCAAAATGGATCACTGAGGCCTTGACAGCTATGTTGGTGTTAGACATGCATCCTGTATCTTCCATTAGTACAGTGGGATTTAGACAATTGATGGAGGTAGTGTGTCCCCGGTACCAAATCCCATCTAGATTCCACTTCACTAGGCAGGAGGTAATGAGAATGTACAGAGACATCAGAAAAAGTGTCCTCAGTGTCCTAAAAAATGCGGTTGTACCCAATGTCCACTTAACCACAGACATGTGGACAAGTGGAATAGGGCAGACTAAGGACTATATGACTGTGACAGCCCACTGGGTAGATGGTTCGCCTTATGCAGCAACAACAGCAGCATCACCAGTAGCAGCATCTCAGAAAGGCCAGCTCATTCCAAGGCAGGCTACGCTGGTGCAGAATTTTCTGAAAATGACAGTGGCGTGCAGGAGACGCTTTGGGTGGCCTGAAAAATTTCTGCCCTCTTTTGCCATTCAGCGACTGCATGCCGAAGACTGGAGCGCCAGCAAACACTCTTGAACCTGCCTTGCCATCACCTGAAGCAAGAGGTTGTGACGCGGTGTAACTCAACCTTCTATATGCTTTCGAGGATGGAGGAGCAGCAAAAGGCCATTCAAGCCTATACATCCACCTATGACATAGGCAAAGGAGGGGATATGCACCTGACTCAAGCATAGTGGAAAATGATTTCCGTGTGGTGCAAGGTTCTCCAGCCCTTCGAACTTGCCACACGTGAAGTCAGTTCAGACACTGCCAGCTTGAGTCAGGTAATTCCCCTCATCAGGCTTTTGCAGAAGCAGCTGGAGAAAGTGAAGGAGAAGCTAAGATGGAGCGATTCCACTCGGTATGTGGGACTTAGGGATGAAGCCCTTCATTCGCTTTGCCAGGATTCGAGGGTGGTCAATCTGTTGAAATCAGACCACTACATTTTGGCCACCATGCTCGATCATAGGTTTAAAGCCTATGTGGTGTCTCTCTTTCCGGCTGACACAAGCCTGCAGAGGTGCAAAGACCTGCTGGTGAAAACACTGTCAGTTGAAGCGGAACGTGACACGTCAACAGTTCCTTCTTCATTTTCTCCCGCAACTGGGGCTGTCAGGAAACAACTTAGGTATCCTAAGCAACCCACTGGCAGTTATGCAGGGCAGATAGGACCACATTTGGACGTTGACCTGGCAACAATTTCTGACATGTCTACTGTCACTGCATATGATACTGTCGCCATTGACAGAATGGTGGAGGATTACATCGGTGACAGCATCCAAGTAGGCATGTCAGACAGTCCGTACCTGTACTGACAGGAAAATTTGGCAATTTGGAGGCCCCTGTACAAACTGGCTCTATTTTACCAAAGTTGCCCCCCCTCCAGTGTGTACTCCGAAAGAGTGTTTAGTGCAGCCGGGAACCTTGCAGGCGAAAGGCGTAGGAGGTTGCTTCCACAAAATGTGGAGAAGATGATGATCATCAAAATTAATTATCAATTCTTCCAGGGAGACTAGTCTCCAGAAAGTATAGAGGGACCTGTTGTGGTGGATTCCAGCGGGGACGAATGAATACTCTGTGAGGATGAGGATGTACACAACACTGAAGAGGGTGAGGAATCGGTGGATGAGGAGGATGAGGATGACATCTTGCCTCCGTAGAGCCAGTTTGTGCAGGGACAGATTAATTGCCAGCTTGTTTTGTGGGGGCCCAAACGAACCAATCATTTCAGCCACAGTCGTGTGGCAGACCCTAGTGCTGAAATTATTGGTTTGTTAAAGTGTGCATGTCCTGTTTATACAACATAAGGGTGGGTGGGAGGTCCCAAGGACAATTCCATCTTGCACCTTTTTTTGTTTCTTTGCATTATGTACTGTTTGGGGCCTAGTTTTTCAAACTGCCATCCTGTCTGCCACTGAAATGTCACTCCTAGTTTGTGCCGCCCACTTGTGTCGCTTAGCATAGTCATCCAGCTACATTGGTGTAACCTTTTGGCCTAAAAACAATATTGTGAGGTGTGAGGTGTTCAGAATAGACTGGAAATGAGTGGAAATTAATGTTATTGAGGTTAATGATAGCATAGGAACAGAAAAACCCACAAATTCTGTGATATTAGCTGTTTTTATGCTTTTTTCCAAAAAAATACAGATCCAAAACACAAAACCCATAACACAAAGCATGGAAGGGTGGTTTTGGCAAAACCAATCCAGATCCAAAACACGAAGAAAGATCCAGATCCAAAACCAAAACACAAAACACGAAATGTGGTCGGTGCACACCCCTAGTCTAAATTCAACCATCTCCCTACACCTCCTTCTCGTCCCTTCCTAGATTTTCTTCCCTGCATGATGATAACTACAGATGCATCCACGGAGGTTTCTCACAAGACAAAGCATTAAGGGGCTCCTGGTCAACGGAAGAATCCCATTTGTTCATAAATAATCTGGAATTACGCGCAGCAAAATTAGCTCTACAGGCTTTAGTCCACAATATGACCATATTGTAATATATAAACAAAAGGGGGGCACCAAATTAATATCCCTATGCAAAGAGGTGTGAGAATTATGGGACTGGGCAGTTCAGAGAAATCTAAGTCTGTTTGCAACTTATTTTCCAGGGCAGCTAAACGAACTAGCAAATTCCCTACTCTGCAGAAGAATCTCCCTCAGGGGCATATCTATAATGGGTGCAGGGGGCCCCGCACCGCACACCCTGCACCCATAATATTACTTACCTCTCCAGAGTCCCACGTTGGTGCGGATGTCCGGCTCTGTAAAACGAGTGGAAAATGGCCGCGGCGGCCATTTTCCCATCATTTACGCATGCGCAGTACAAGGAAAATGGCCACCGCGGCCATTTTCCCGGTGACCTGTGCATACACTGTAGACTCTAGGCACGCTCTAGTGCCCAGAGTCTATAACTCTGGCGCTTGCTGCTCACAGCTCAGTGCGCTGCCGGCCGCCGGGTGGAGAGGAGGGGGCCCGTGTCAGAGACTGCACACGGGCCCCCTCCTCTCTAGAAGCGCCCCTGATCTCCCTAGATTCATTGTCACTGACCTATCTCGCAGAAGAGTCTCCCTAGATTCAGTGGCACTGAAAGGCCAAATCTTTCAGAAGCCTAGAGATAGACCTCTTTGCCAGCCCCACCATTGCTCAGATTCTGCGCTTGTATCCTTTGCCCCTATTCCTTTTCTACCCCCACCCTTCCCATGAAGGTTGTCATGCCTCGCTTCCCTAGATAAGCTTACCTTGTTCATGTGGCATCCTTGCCGTGTCCTGTGATCCTCTGTGCATGCCATGTCTCCTGGATATCCCTGTGCATGTCATTTTCTGAATTGCCTCTGTTTCCAGTTTGGCGGTGTGACTAGGCCAGCTCATTATGGGTGCAGCCATCTTGACTCTCATCATGTGATCACTCCTGCCCCTATCTGGTTCATGCATTACTCCACATGATCACTGCAGCCAATCTGCAATCATGGGGAGGTGTATTGGCAGCCGGTCGGCGCATGCACGGCACCTTGTCACTGTATTTTTTCCACAAAGTAAAGTGATAAGGCTGCGAGGGGAGCTCTGTCCCTGCAAGGGATTCTTAATAAATACTTGTGATATTGCCTGAATTCGCAATGCGAATTCAGTCGAAAATATTGGTATGTAGTTGGGAAACTGGCTGCCTTAATACCGACAGCCAGCTTCCTGTATCTAGACGCCTGTCATTTACTCGATGCCGGGAGACCGGCACCCGGCATCCCGATCGAAGGGATGCTGCTTCACATTCCCGATATTGGTACATTTGGCAGCATCGCATCCTAGAAACCTATGGGGGAAGCAGCTGCCAGCGGGACTGGAGGGATCGCAGCAGGTTTCGGAAATACCTGCTGTGGTCCCTCCTTGATACATCTGGGGGATACTTAATATTTGAGGTAAACCCCCGAAAACATTACCTCAAATATTCAATGATAAATGGGCCCCATATTGCGTCAGTGAGTCATTACTAATTGTGCTGTCCACCTGGGGAGCTAGTTAATCATTCATCCTGCTGCCTGCTAAATCTACCAGCCTGGTTAATTCTGTTTCCAGCTCTATTCTGGTCTGCAGCACTACTGTTCCCAGCAACACCAGTCTCAATCTGGTTTTCCCTGCTTTCAGAATTGACTTGATCTGCAGCACTACTGTTCCCAGTAATACCAGTCCCAGTCTGGTTTATTCTGCTTCCAGCGTTCACCTGCTCTGCAACACTACTGTTCCCAGCAATACCAGTCCCAGCCCAGTTTATCTTGCTTCAAGCGTTCACATGCTCTGCAGCACTACTGTTCTCAGCAATACCAGTTTCTATTTGTTCTTTTCAGTCATCTGTTCTAATCTGCCCAGCAGCACTATTAAACCCAGCTCCAGTGTTACGGATTACTGGTCCCAGTCCGGTCAGATGCATTGTCAGTCCCAGCCCCGTCAGACGCACTGCTGGCCCCAGCCTGGCCAGATACATTACTGGTCCAAGCCCGGTCAGATGCATAACTGGTCCTATACTGGCATCTGAGCCTAGCCAGCCCCAGCCCGGCATCAGAGTCTAGCCGGTCCCAGCTTGGCATCCAGTATACCAGTTCCAGTCCAGTCATCTCCTGGTTCCAGTCCATCTTCAGTAACAGTCCCAGTACAGTCATCTCCCGATTCCAGTCTGGCTCCAATACTGGTCCAAGTCTGGTCACCTCCTGGTTATATTCTGGCTCTAATACCGGTCCCAGTCTGGTCACTTTCCAGTTCCAGCCTGATCATTCTAATAAATAACTTCACTACTGTTTACTGTTAAGCACCACTTATACAGTCATCACTCATATCAGTCTCATCCATACAGCCCAGTGGTCCCAGTTCCTATGCCCACAAACAAAACCCTGATTCCTGACAAAGGGTTTACAACAAAAAATTGGGTAGGATAGAGTACCACAAATCATGATAATATACCCTATATGGCCATCCAGAGTTCTGGTCTCCTCTGATCAACCATTTACGAGAAGGACCAAATATTCCCCTAGGTATCCTAGGAATGGTTCCAGGGAACCCCAGACTTAAACTGGCCAAATGACAAATATAACCTTTAAGGCCCTCATACATCAGCAATCGATTGTGGCAATTCTGCAATTTGCAATCGATTGTATATACAAATCTGCAATGTATGGGCTTCACAGATCGCAGATTGCAACCAAAAAGTGATTGGAATTGTTAAATCAGATTGTCCAACATGGTCAGACTTAAGGTGGCCATACATCACAGACCGGATTTTGCGATCCAGCGATGCGATGGGAAGTGCCGGCGTTTCCGGGTGGAAACGCCGACCTCCCACCACCGATGTTCTGCGATCCGTCACCGGATCGCAGACAATTTCCATGTTAAATGTCGACGATTTCACGATCCTGATCATTTTTTGATCGCGATCTTCAAATCGGGAAAATCCAACATGTTGGATTTCTGCGATCCCGCGATGCCGGGTTGCCGCATCGCGGGATTGCGGCAATCCATCGCTGATGGATGGACCCCATTACAGCTGACCCTTATAAGAAACCTACGTACAAAAATGCTCTCTTCTCTTAACTAAAAAATTGATGGCTTGGGGCTGTAGATTGCTAGTGTATGGACATGATCAGCAGACTTGTAGACCGTTCTAGTAAAATGATGGGCCTTTCAAGATTGGTAGATCTCTGTTTGCAGCAATCAATCTGCAAATCACTGAAAAAGATCTGTAGTATATGGGCGCAGATTGCTCGATTGGGAAATCCTAAGATCGGGCAATAAATCTTCAAAATGTTCAATTGTGGTTTTTAGATTGCTGATGTATGAGGGCCTTAAAATGAATGAATCATCGCACAGGTAAGCTGTGATGAGTCATTCATTAATTACCTGTCCAGTCAGCCTAGCTTCACACAAGCTAGTGCTGTCAGGTGCTGGATTTCCCCAGCAGATCTGTGATCCATGATGCAGCCTGGAGGTCAGGTGGTTTTGTCAGTCACACTCAGCCCAGGAAGAATGCTGCAGAAATAGCCCAGTAAGTACATGGATCTCACTTCTTTTGTCTGCAGTTCTATGTTCCCTCCCTACCACCATGATATCTCTCCCTATTTGTCTCCCCTGTTTGTACTCTGTATTTGTCTCTAGTCAACTCTATGGCAGGCATTCAATTAGCCACGGGGTTTACCCCGTGACTAATTGCCGGGCAAAATTCCTGCGGCGCGAGGAAAAACTATTCAATAAACTAGCCAAAAAATTGGGACTCACGGGTGGAAACACACTGATTCCACGTAAACTGTAGAATCAATGTTTTTTTCTCCCCGCGTGCGAGCCCAATTTGGCGGTTTTTGTGGATTTTACCTCGCTCCTCCACGACCTGTGAGGTAAAGTCCGACTGCGGGGACTCGCGTGCGAGGAATAGCCACGAATTGTGTAGGTCTGGCGCAGCAATTAGCCTTGGGGTTTAATTGAAAATGCCCATATGTAGCTTAGTATATGTGCCTCTGACCCTCCCCCTCCCTTGGTGATTTTGCCTCACACCTACATGAATGCCTCTATCCCATCCACTCTCCATGAGTGCCTGTGCCTCCTACTCTAAATCCCAATTGTGCCAATGCCCCTTTTCCACTTCCCATGTGTGCCTATGCATCTCCTACCCTCCCTATGGGCTCTATTTACTACAATACACATTTAAAAATGCAGATTGTAGTGTGAGGTTTCTGACTGAGTTCGCATTGTGAATTCGGGCAATATCACAGGGATTTATTAAAAAACCCTTGCAGGGACAAAGCTTGCGATAAAGCTCTGTCCCTGCAAATCCCCTCCACAGCCTTATCACTGTATTTCCTGAAAAATACAGTGACAAGGTGCCAAGCATGCACTGACTGGCTGCCACTACACCCCCCGTGACTGCCCTCCCCCCCATGACCCCCCCTTAATTTTACTTACCTCCAATCATGGCTGCTCCGGTGATGTCCCCCCCTCTGGGGCTCTGGTCAGCTGGTCTCCCATCCTGCACTGTGACCAAGTCAGCTGTTCTATGCAGCGGCTGACCAGGGTCACAGTGCAGGAGACCAGCTGACCGGAGCCCCGGAGGACATCATCGGAACACTGATCATCGGCCGTTGACTGGTAAGTTTTGGTTTTTTTACTATTTTTTTTTTTTCTTAGCAGTGACCAGCTTGTGATCTGTTTAGACCACACAGCTGATCACTGGAGCCTGGCTCTTGGCTCTGCTCTTCCTGTTAGAGCAGAGCAGGATTCGGGGAACTGGGGGAAACCCTGAAGAACACCATCTCCAGGGTGGCGTTATTATCACACGGCTTCTCCTAATATTTTTTCACATTTATTTTTAGTAAATCTCAAGCAGATCGCATTTCCCATTACAATTATGGGAAATGTGATCTGATTACTAAAAATATGTGATAATAGGGCTTGGAGTAGAATTGTTTGAATTCGACTCCAATTGCCCTTTGGTAAATTTAGGTGAAACTAAAATTATGTGAAAAGGGTTTTTTCACTTTATTTTAGTAAAAATAATGTTAATAAATAGAGCCCTATGAGTGCCTCTGCATCCACTCCACTTATGTGCCTCTAACACCTCTTACTATCTTTATTCCTGTGTGTCACATTCCAGACCTGTCCAACTTGTGGCTCTCCAGCTGTTGTGAAACTACAAGTCCCAGCATACCCTCCCATAATCAGCTGGTAAAACATGCTGGGACTTCTAGTGACTAACACCTCTTACTTTCTTTATTCATGTGTGTCACATTCCAGACCTGTCCAACTTGTAGCTCTCCAGCTGTTGTGAAACTACAAGTTCCAGCATACCCTCCCATAATCAGCTGGTAAAACATGCTGGGACTTGTAGTTTCATGACAGCTGTAAAGTCACAGATTGTCAGGGCTGTATTATGCCATCTTTCTCCCCTTCCCATCTGTTCTCCAATCTTCTTCTGTTATCTGCCCACATCATTCACTTTCCTGTTATGCCACCACTTTTTACCCCCTCATCTTCCATTTTTCCACTCCTTATGTCTGTCCATCCTCATCTTCTGAATGTTCTACATAGAACCATGGCCATTGGCTGGTGATCAAAAGAGGCGTGGATGAAGGGGAAGCACAACCAAGTTGAACGCAACAATCTAATGGGGGGCATCCACTAGACGATTTTAGCAGGCGATTGAACGATAACGATATCATTATCATTCAATCATTTAAAAATCATTTAAAAATCGTTTGCAAATCGTGCAGTAATTTTTTTTAACTATGAACGATGCGCGCTCCCTCTGCTTGTTTGATCGTCTCCTCCATCGACTGAACATGCAGGTCAATTTCACTTGATCGCTTTCATATCGCTTGGAGATCACTTACAAATTGTTTACACATCGTTTACACATCGTTCACGCTGAACGATAAAACGATGAACCACTCCCTGACACTCCCAAACCTCCCAAACCCACTATAGCTGAAAGCTATCAATCAGATTGAAATGACATCGTTTATCGTTAGATCGTTTGCAAATCATTTACAAATCGTTTGCAAATCGTTCAGAGGGGAAGATCAAATTTCAAGGGAAAATTCAAGGGAAAATCGTTTAGAGGTTGGACAGGGATAAAATCGTCTAGTGGAGCCCCCCCTTTAGCATAGCAGGTAAATAAAATTCTCAATTAAATTACTCAGCACTCTAGACTACATCTTTGCACCCTCAGGGCTTTGGGAGAGGGAGGTCCTGCATGATCCACTTGTACTGGGCCCCGTGATTCCTGATGGTGGCCCTGACTATACCTATGTTTGCTATGAGGTATATACCTCTCTAGACTTGCACACTTGGGACATAGAGACTTTTCTCTCCTTCCTAGCTACCTGGGAGATGGATTCCAATGTTTCCCTTTTGTCCCAAAAGTTAGAATCTTTGTTGACTCTCGCCATAGCTGACCCCCATACACATCTCAGAGCCGTTATTATCACAAACTCCTATGGAATACCACATTATATCATGATCCATAGCTAGGAATTCCTCTAAGGAGGACATGGAGCTGGGGGGTTAAGATGGCTAGAAGGCATCGAGGGGAGTGACAGTGCCAGCATCATCAAAAAGGTCAGTCCCAGGTGTTGGCTAGACCTAACCAGAGGCACAGAGTCTAACCCACTCAGTGGTCTTCACCAGTGACCCTCCTGTCAGGATATGGGTTACACCACACTGAGTGAGCAGGTTGCGGCCCTCTGGTTAGGTACCTGGTAGTGACGAGGATACTAGGAAGTGTTACTGCAGTAATTCGTGGAAAAGATGCACTGGTATGTACTATGAGATGTTGCTGGATACACAGAGAAGTGACACAGGAGGACAGGCACAAACTAGTTGGGAGTAATGATGAATAATGGAGGGTCAGGTACTGAATGCTTAGGGTAACACGGAAGATCTTGACACAGGGTAGTGTAAAGGAAACTCGGGGCTCCAGACACAGAAAGACACTGGATGTAGAGGGAACCCAGACGCAAGGTAATGTACATGGTGCACTGTAAATCCGAACATGGAACAGTAACTGCAAGGAATTCAGATGCTGGTGAGTGAACTGATACACTGTAGATAGTCTCGGAGTATAAGTAATTGTGCAGGGAACACAGATGCAGGTGGGTGAACTTGTTACACTGTAGAAACATTCACGGAGGATAATAACTGCAAGGACTTCAGATGCTGGAGAGTGAACTTGTTGCACAAGAGATTCAGTCGCAGCATACAAGTAACTTGTGCAGGGAACTCAGAGATGAGATTTGGAACCTTGGTAATCATCTTAGCAGCTGAGGCATGCAACACAGGAACTCAGCTTGCGAGCTGAACAGCAATCCAGGAATCAGCAAGAAACTTAACACAATGGTAATCAGCTTAGCAGCTGAAGCATGTAACAAAGGGAATCAGTACTGAGAGCTGCTACATATAACGCAGGTTAGAATACTTGATATATTGTAGATCCATTCATAGAAAATAACTGCAGACCAGCTGTGGGATACACTGAAACAAGTGCCTGGAACAAACAAATGCATCTCAGTCACTGGGAAAGCAAAGTTGAACAGCAACTTCCTATTCCTGGAGTCAGACTAAATACCCCTAGGTAGCTGGTCATTGGATCAGAGGATCAGCTGATTGACCGCAGGACTACCATTGGGGAATACTAGTCAGGTGATATAGACCAACATGGCTGCACCCATGCATGCCACCACAGGAACCAGGATGCACGCACGGAAGCCCTAGCAGACCCCGGGGAGAATACTCAGCCACCACTCACCTCCACTCCCAGTGACTGAACACCTAAGCCCAAGGACGCTGGCATGGAGGTGAGTAGCAGACGATCCCAGGCTGCATCCTGACACATTATCCTTAAAATAATAATATAAAAAAGTGGCGCTTGTGTTGGTGTTAAATAAAAATGAAGGAATTGTAAAAAACTAGGTAAATGATGGGAAATGTAAAAGACTATAAATTAGACCAAATGAAATAAATAAATAAAAATAATAAAAATAAATTTAAATTAAAAAGTAAAAATTAAAATAATGAGATATAAATTATAAAATGAAACATAATAATATTATTAAAATAAGAAGAGTATGCAATACCTGTAAAGGGAACAAGGTTAGTATAAAAATGTTTATAGCCTTTATTGTGTATATAGTCCATGCTGGGAAGTACAGGGGTTCCAATGGTGTCAGTACTGGCCTTGCATGAAAATATGCAGATTTGGAATTAACTAGCTGTCCCTATATCTGCCTACCTTTTCTGCCATTATTCGCCATGTGCTGACGGGTTCCCTCCGTATGTGTCTAGTTTGCTGTTCTCGGCAGGTTCGCTCCGTGAGTATTTCGAATATGATAAAGCATAACAAATAACAATAAGAAACTACTTCAGATTAGGACAAGAGACAGCACAAGACGAAGAAATACAAGAATATCAAACACTAATCAAAAATATAGAAGCAAAGGACTGGAATGAAAAGATGATACCCATACAAAGAAAACGGGCATTAGTAATAGAAGAAGATGAAGAATATTCAGAGGAGGAAGATTTTTTAGAAATCCTTCTACAAGCAGAAAAAAACAAAAGAAAAAAGAATCCCTATCTTTAACAAAGAAAAAATTGGCTAACTCTATCACCAGGATAAGGGCTGCCGGGGGGGGGGGGGGGAAGGGGGTAAAGAGGAAGGAAATAACTGAAATCACCACCCCAATGACTGAAGGCATTTATAACCTCAGTAAGAAACCATTAATGAACAACCAGATATGCCTCCTCAATAAAGGACTACAATTTTCACCACACTCAAAAGCAGATCAGTTTGACTTTTACATAGTCACCCAGAAGTTAATCAGAAAACTTTGCATCAAAAAATTATTTGATAATAAGAGCACTGAAGATATAAATGGAGCCAAAGACCAATATGAACATAGCACATTCAAATACACATCAACATTTTATCCGTCACACATCAAGGGACCCCACATCGAAACATTTCAAAGACTGGTAGAAAAAGACATAAGGAAGATTACTGGAGAAGAGAAAATTAAATATAACTTGACAAAAGAAGACCAACAAGCACTACAGGAATTAATAGAAGATAAATCAATAATCCTAAAACCAGCAGACAAAGGTGGTGGCCTCGTCATCATGGACAGGGATAAATATGAGGCTAAAGTGATAAATCTCCTATCAGATAAAGACACATATAAAATTCTGGATGGAGATTCCCCAAACAAGTACCAAAAAGTGTTAAATGATCTGCTGACAGAAGGTTTAGAATTGGGAATTTTAAATAAAAAATAATTTGACTTTTTAAACACAGAACACCCAAAGATTCCCACCTTCTATCAACTTCCTAAACTATACAAAGACCCCGTCAATCCACCCGGCCACCCAATCGTGTCAGGAATAAGATCCCTAACTTCAAATGTATTCAAATATATCGATTTCTACCTACAGAAACTGGTGCAACAGCAGAGAAGTTACTTAAGAGACACTTTACATATCCTACAGAATTTAGAGACTATAGAATGGAAAGAAACATATACCCTATGCACAAGTGCTGTCCGTTCCCTATATACATGAATAGCACATGACATTGGATGTGAAGCCACAAGATTTTTTCTTTCAAGTCAAACCTCTCTCTCCAACAAACAAATTAACTTCATCATGAACTGCATCGACTACATCCTACACCACAATTATTTGTGGAACCAAGGGCTGTTCTACAACCAGACAAAAGGAACTGCTATGGGTTCTTCTTTTGCACCAAGTTACGCAAATCTATTCATGGTGAGATGGGAAGAAGAAAACATCTGGCACAACAACCCATACCAGCAACATCTAATTATGTGGAAAAGATACATAGATGATCTCTTTTTCATATGGGATGGTCCAGAGAACATCTTAAAGGACTTCCTAACATACCTTGGGAAGAATAACTTCGGATTAGAGTTCACATCCACATACATCGAACAAATGGTCATATATCTCGATTTTGAAATTTTCATACAAAACAACTCAATAAATACAAGAACTCAAACAAAAGAAGTAAGTGGAAATAATAACCTTTCAAAAACCAGCAATCACCACAAAAACTGGATACAAAACATCCCAAGTGGACAGTTTAGGAGGATAAAAAGGAACTGCACCCAACATGAAATATACCTCTAACAGAGTGAGGAAATGAAAAGCAAATTCACACAGAAAGGTTATGATGACGCAAAACTCAAAAAGGAAATCGAGAAAGTTGGTTCACTCGACAGAAAAGACTAGATGCAATATAAACAGAAGAACAATCCACAACATCCAGAAACAGCTTTCATAACAGCATTTAACAGCCAACATCTTGTCTTCGAAAAAATTCTTTACAAACATTGGCACATTCTACAACTAGATAGACAACTTCAAACAATCATTAAAGAAAACTCAAAAATCATTAACAAAAAAAGTACAAAACTTAAAACAGAAACTGGTAAAAAGCTAAGTTCCAGAAAACACAGATAGAGAAAAAAAAGTACAAAGAAATGGGAACTTCTTCTGTTTAAACTGTCTGCCTTGCAAGACTATAAGAGTAAGAACCACAAAACCAGCAACAAAATTCCAATCAAATATCACAAAAGATGAATACAAAATTATAGAGAATATCTGGTGAAACAGAGGAACTAATCTACTTATTGGAATACCCATGCAGTCTCCAGTATATACAGTAGGATGTACAAAAAGGTAATTAAAGATACAAATTGCTGAGCACATCTTTAACATCAGAAAGGGTCTACAAACCCACAATGTGTCAAACCACTTTGCAGAGCATCATAACAAAGATCCCTCTGGACTTAAATTCATGGGGTTCGAAAAGGTTACCAAGAATTGGAGAGTAGGAGACATTTCCCAAGAACTAAGAAATAAAGAAGCAAAGTAGATTTATTTAATACAAACCCTACAACCAACATGATTATATATAGTTATGGAATTTAATGCATTCCTATGATTTTCAAAAAATTTGCACACAAGAATTAAGTGAACAAGAAACCACTATCCCTGGACTAAGACACCACACTCCCAATTACATGTAATAAGACGCACATACATCCACTATATGGAATAAGATGCACACGTGTAAACAGAACATGATCTGAAATAAGATGCATTGCAAATCATCATACACTATAGTCATGTTCATTTTGATTATTATTTTTATTCTATTTTATTTTATTTTATGATATTTTTTTTATTTATTTTATTTTTAGAATTTTATTCTTTTAAAATTTCTCTAATTCCTTTATCCTATTTTTTACTTTTTTCTTCTCAATGCAATACTTGTTTCATATTTTAATTTTTGCCTGTGACATTTTTTTTTTTGTAAAGAAATGCTTGCTTTTAACATGGAGCATCAAATCGACACTCATGACTTTCATCTGCTTCATAGCAGCAGGTGATTGGTATTATCCTAATTAATCAATTATTCAATTAAGTTTTACCAATAAAAAGGACAACATTAGACAGAGACACTATCCTTGACAAAGGGCGCAAGCCAGAAATGCGTTGGGGGCCACAGACTGTGCAATTACTTTGGGAATAATGTCATCATACCGCGCTGCTAGCAAAAGAACAAGAAACTCATGGAGCGAACCTGCCGATAACGGCGAACTAGACACATACGAAGGGAACCAGTCAGCACACGCTGAATAATGACAGAAAAGGTAGGCAGATATAGGGACAGCTAGTTAATTCCAAATCTGCTGCTTTTCATGCAAGGCCAGTGCTGACACCTTTTGGAACCCCTTTACTTCCCAGCACGGACTATATACACAATAAAGGCTATAAATATTTTTATACTAACCTTTTTTTCCCTTTACAAGTATTGCATACTCTTCTTATTTTAATAATATTATTACTTTTCATTTGTTAATTTATATCTCATTATTTTAATTCTTACTTTTTAATTTAAATTTATTTTTATTTATTTATTTCATTTGGTCTAATTTATAGTCTTTTACATTTCCCATCATTTACCTAGTCTTTTACAATTCCTTCATTTTTATTTAACACCAAAACAAGCGCCCCTTTTTCATATTATTATCTTAATACTGTTGTAAGTGGAGCTACTTTTTATTAACAAACCATTAGTGCGGTGTAATTTCCAACTTTCATTACATTATCCTTAAAGGCCAGTACAAGCTCGTGCCTATCCTCTTACTTTGCTCTGGCAACTCCTATGAGAGACAATATCAACCAGCTTTTCATTACCTGTAGGTAACCCTGTCACCAAGAAAAGTCCTCTACTATCAGAGGATGAATTGCAGCTTCTAAAAAAAAAGCTGGGATAGATACAAACCGGTTCAAAAGTCACTCCCTATGAGGGGCTGCAGCTGCAAAAGTGGCAGCTAAAGGCATTTCTTTGCAGACTTGCAGTGAGATGGTCCCCGGCCCGTACCTTTGGTAATCATTACTGGAGATCAACCAATCCACAAAAGACACTATAAACATTGTTTTATACTAACCATAATTTTATTCCCACAGTTATTGCGTTTGCAAATTTACAACTTATTATATAAGCGCTCTATATATTTTATTACATTATTGCCATTTTATTAAGAGCTGCTATATAGTAACATCTTTAGCGCAGATTCTATTGTCTTTTCACATTCACATAAACATGTTTTGAGACAGGGCAGCAGTGGACACTGATGCTTTGGCTACCATAGCAGTTTGCAGCACTATGAAATACCCTAGGGTCTAAGGGCCTGATTCAGAGACCACCCACAGCTATAGCGAGCGACCAGGTTGATGGTCACGATGGTCAAGACCATCGTGACCATTGGGCTTTCGACGATACCCTTGTGGTAGGGTCTCGTGGCTACAAGCCCCAGAGAGCTTTCGGCTCTAACTGAGCCGGAAACTGTCCACTAACATCACTTGTGATGTCAGTGGGGCCGTCCCCAAACGGCAAGCGTTCCGTCGGGAATGCCTCAGTTTGGTCGGCCACCCCCCCGGCCCGCCCCCCAAATGGGGCGAGCTGTCACTCACCATCGACAGCTCGCCCCCTTTGGTGCGATACCCAGAGCGACGGAGCACCCGGAGCTAGCCGGATCTCGAGCATGCGCACGACGGAGCTGGCTCCAACGTGCGCATGCCTAGTGGGCAAACATCGACCCGGTTGCGAGCGCTTAGCGCTTGCGACCGGGTCTGAAACCTATGCCTAAATCCTATAGCAAGATAGTGGCCCAGAACATATCTCCATGCTATTAAAGCATTGCTTTTTTACATTTTGGGCTTAAACACGCAGGAAAAGGGGGGCCATCATTTTGCCTACTCTATGCTGTACAGAACCCTTTAGTAAAAATAATGTTAATATATAGAGCTGTTAGTAGCTATAATATCTGTTGCTCTGTGTGCTTACTAAATTATGTCTTTCTCCACTGTTATGATGCCATAGATCACCTATGAAAGACACTTTTGGTTATTCTGCTGGCTAAATTAAAGGGACAACTGAAACTGCATACACCTTCATCCTTTGCTGTATGACTATGATTGAAAGATGACAACTGGGGAGCCAACAGAGAACAGAATTAAAATAAACAGACAAAGGGTTTGCTAGAGGAGGGTGTCAGGACAGATAGGAGCTGAGCTTGTAGTTATGTATCTGTTATGATCTTAGGCTGCCAGGGGATAGATCTAGGATCAAGTGTTGCTGCAAACTGGAAGAGTTGCCTAGAAACTGGAATATTTGTAGCTGTAACAGATTGTCTCTTAAAGGAAAATTCAACTTAAAATGTATTTTTAGCTAACATTCCACCTCCCTTAAAGAAGCAGATCTGTGCATGTGTTCCATGCCAGAGAGCTCAGCAGTCCTCGAGAAGTAATCCTGACCATTGCCCTCTCATCTTGATGACAACAAAGAGCAAGGATTCAAGTCATTTGAAACACTGTCTAATCAGTGCCTGTGGTTTGAACAATGCAGTTTAAACTGTTCTTGGTTGCAAACACTGGAACCAGACGCTATTATAAAACTAAAGGTGGATCCTCCCGTGCTGTGCAGTAAGCTGATGTGAGACCACACAGTTCTGCTGGTTAGAATAACGGGGTGCTGGCTAAAAAAAAATATAAATGTTAGTTTTAAATATCCTTAAGAGTAAATAACTTAACCCATGTACATTACCAGAATAATTGCTGGTCATTCGAAGTAGAAGTCATATAAGAAAAATGCAGATTCAGGCCCTATGTAGCCTGTTAATTTCTCTTTAGAAATACAGACTATGGACCTGATGCAGATATGTACACTATTGCTACCGCACCTGAGATCCTGTTCGCAGCTGCTGTGCAAAAATATGGAAATGTTGTAGCCGCCGGGATATGTATTGAGACTCGCACCACCATCTGTGCTAATCCAAGGATCTGCATACAAATGCTAGATTAAGGCTTGTGGGAGCCCCAGAGCAACTAAGTTGTGGGGGCCCCCTTCAAGCCACAAAGCCTCCCCCCCTTCCCAAGCCACAGAAAGCTTCCCTCTCCCCCCCCCCTTCCCAAACCACGCAGAGCCTCCCCCCCTTCCCAAGCCACATAGAGCCTACACATTTACCTCACCTCTCGATTCCAGCAGAGCTTCTCTCGAGTCCCTTCATCAGCACCACGGACGTCACGTGTCACATGACCAGGGGTGTAGAGACAGGGCTGACTCCAGGGTTAATAGTGCCCTGTGCCGGCCGAGTTTACTGAGCTCCTTATCGTAGACCGAAATTGGGGGCATGACCTAATTAACATAGGCCATGCCTCCTTACACAATGTTATTTGGCAAAATTGGCTGGCTGCTCCCACTGGCAGGCAGGCTGTATGTGGTGGGGTGCGGCACACACACTTGACACACAGCCTGCCTGCCAGTGCCAGCAGCCAGCCCATGAGCGCATTCACTTTCCGAGCGGTGGCCCATCTCCTCAGCACGGCCGCCCTCGTCGGTCGACTTATCCTCTCTGGGCCTCCGCGTCCACCCAGTGCTCACTGCATGGTGCATACTGCAGACACGCTGAGCCCGGACCCCACGCACTGGTCCTGTAGCCGGGCGCCCGTCCACTATCACTGAAGCAGCAGCCAGTACCCACTGCCCATCCACCACCACTGCCCGCCGGAATCGGAGACTGTGCGGGCAGGGATGGCTTGTGATGTCACACCCGGCCCAATCTTGGAGGAGCGACTGGCTGGTGATGTCCAAAGCAAAAGCGCAACAGGCTAGTAGCTGGGTGGGTGGGCAGCCCGGCATGATAGCATGCAGCCAGACAGTGACAGGACCAGGCCGGCCAGGGAAAATGGCAGCAGAAAATTGGCACCTGCTGTAGGTGGTTCCCTTGTGCGGCAGCTCAGGTGGAACATGCCTAATGTCAGCCCTGCATAGAGAGCCCTGCCGGGCCCAGATGAAGAGGGGGCATGGCCTAATCATGGGATGCGTGGCCACGCCCCCTTGAGCAAAAAAATAAATAAATAAAAACACTTTTGCATCGTCGCGCAGCATTGCTGCACACTGGGGAGGGGGGCGCTGTGAGCCCCTCAGCCAGGCGCAAAGCCAGGGATGTGTGCGATCGCTACCCCCATAGGCATAGGAGACTTCTGGGCTGCTGTGAGTGAGGGAGGGAAGGAGAAAGGGAGGGGGGGTGGCACAGAGGCCCCACAGGTAGCCTGGGCCTGGGTAAATAGTACCAACCCACCCCTCTCAGTGCCACTACACATGACTCCGATCTGTGACTGGGGAACCGCTCTGCACTGTATGCAGCAGCACTGACTGTGCTGCTGCATGCAGAAAAACACAGAGCCGCGGCAGCTGAACCCCCATCTGTGAACAGGCACCACTGGAACCTGTTCTCGGCAGGGTCACATCCAGGGGCTGGCTGGCACCTTTTAGTCTGGGGGGCACATACAATCAAGTGGCCCGGGCTTTTCTACCAGCACATGGCAATACCACCTCTTTTTACCATTCTATCTTATGGTAACATTCTGGATTACAAATCTTAAACTAGAGGCAAATTTACTCTATTGCACAGCCCAAAACAATCAGGATAAAAACAAATTACTATGACTGCATCTTTATAATAAACCAGAGACATAATAAACCAGAGACATAAAAATTAAGTACTGTATGTACAGCACTTGTCACACTCCCGGTAGGCTCCATCTCTCCTCACTGATTGATGCTGGGAGGTGGCGGCCACGCCTCCGTCCAGTAATCATATATAATGTAAATGCCCAGTTGATTTGGTTATGATTTCGCTATTCAGTATATATAGGGTAATAATTATTTTTGGTGTCCCTGAATCGCAGAATGCGGCCCCCCTCCCATGTATGAGACGAGTTGGGTATGGATTGCCGGCGGTTGGGATGCCGCTGGTATGCTAGCACTAAACCTAACCCTCCCTCCCCGGTGCCTAAACCTAAACTTCTCCCTAGTTCCAAAGCCTGACCTCCCACTTCCCGCACCCTAAACCTAACATTCCCTCCCTGGTGCCTAAACCTAACCTACCCCCTAGTGCCTAAACCTAATCTCTGTTGCTTCTATGCTGCAAGGCCCCTGTACTGCACCAGAGTAATGTGCTTTATCTAGTCAGCCACGGTTTGCTCTCCCACTTACCTATCTACACAGTACAGTTGCCTACAGTTGTAGGTGATAAAGAGCTAGCAATGCACAGCTTGGTATTGCATTCAGTGACACAGGCTATGGTAAAGTATACTTTCCTTCACAGCACAATATTTTCCGTTATGGTAATGGGGGAAGTGAGATGTACTTCTCAGATATGGTTTGTGGGTCAGGACATTTTTTTTGTTCAACTTATCAGGTGGCTGCTGAACAACAGTTGCATTTAGTTTTGTGATGTCTTCCTATTCAACATCAGGCCCCCGGCTCATGCCTCTCCTCCCACCTCCAGCTACCCATCTCCTGCACGCAGGCTCGTGCTTCTCCTCCCACCTCCACCTACCCATCTCCTGCACGCAGACTCATGCTTCTCCTCCCACCTACACCTACCCGTCTCCTGCACGCAAACCCATGCTTCTCCTCCCACCTCCACCTACCCACCTCCTGCACGCAGACTCATGCTTCTCCCACCTCCACCTCCCTGTCTCCTGCATGCAGACTCATGCTTCTCCTCCCACCTCCACCTACCCGTCTCCTGCACGCAGACTCATGCTTCTCCTCCCACCTCCACAGACCCGTCTCCTGCACGCAAACCCATGCCTCTCCTCCCACCTCCAACTAGCCATCTCCTGCACAGACTCATGCTTCTCCTCCCACCTCCACCTACCCATCTCCTGCACGCAGACTCATGCTTCTCCTCCCACCTCCACCTACCCACCTCCTGCATGCAGACTCAAGCTTCTCCCACCTCCACCTCCCTGTCTCCTGCACACAGACTCCTGCTTCTCCTCCCACCTCCAGCTACCCATCTCCTGCACGCAGACTCATGCTTCTCCTCCTACCTCCAGCTAGCCATCTCCTGCACGCAGACTCATGCTTCTCCTCCCATCTCCAGCTAGCCATCTCCTGCACGCAGACTCATGCTTCTCCTCCCACCTCCACCTACCCATCTCCTGCACGCAGACTCATGCTTCTTCTCCCACCTACAGCTAGCCATCTCCTGCACGCAGACTCATGCTTCTCCTCCCATCTCCACCTACCCATCTCCTGCACGCAGACACGTGCCTCTCCTCTCACCTCCAGCTAGCCATCTCCTGCACGCAGACTCATGCTTCTACTCCCACCTCCACCTACCACAAAATTAAGTAGAGATGAGCAGTTTGGTTTTGGCATGGATCTTCCCTCCAGGTTAGGATCTCACAAAAAGGCAAAACACCATCATTCATGGACATACTACATTATGTCGGTGAAAGATTTAGTGTTTTAGCCTGTTCTGAAATCCAAACTCTGCGGGAAGATCCATGCCAAAACCGTTAGAGCCTGTCCTTCAGCAGATTTTTTGGTACCCTACAGATTACAATTCTAATCTAGAACAAGAGGGGAAAAGATAAGCACAGTACAGTAAAACATGAAGAAAAAGAGCACACGTTCAATTTTAACATGAAAAATGGTTACTGATACTGTAACTGCAACAATTTCAACCAAATGTAGTACTGTCAAGAAATGAGGAAAGAAAACATCAGACTCTAGTGATCAAGGTTTCAGGAAACTATGGACAGAGGGCCTGATTCAGCTTTGGGAATAGAGTGAGAAACAGCACGTAACTGATCATCTTGGTGAAACCATGCTGCACTGCATGTGCAGAGAGATTTAGATTTGGGAGGGGTGTGTCCAAACTAACATCTAAATTGCAGTGTAAATATAAAACTGTGCAGTATTTATTTGGTTACATGCAAAAGCAGCCCGTATTTATCCTACATGCAAAATAAAATGTATGTATTTGCACCCCTTGCATTGCAACATGGTTTGTCCTGGTTCACAGTTACATGCTCTTACTTTCTCACTCTGGGCCTAACTCAGACCCGGTCGATGTTGGCCCTGTGTGCATGCGCACGACGGACCTGGCTCCGTCGTGCGCATGCGCGAGACCCGGATAGCGACGGCCAAAGGGGGCGTGCTGTCGATGGTGAGTGACAGCACGCCCCCTTTGGTGGGCATGCCGGGGGCGTGGCTGCCCAGATGGAGGCGTTCCTATGGGAACGCCTACCGTCTGGGGCCGGCCCCACTGACATCACAAGTGATTCCAGGGCTTGCGGCAACGAGACCCCTACCACAAGGGTCTCGTCACAAGCCCGATGGTTGCGATGCTCTTGACCATCGCGACCATCTTTTTGGCTGCTCGCTATAGCTGTGGGTGGTCACCCACAGCTATGCGAGTGGCCAGGAGGCCGCTCTACAAATGAAGAAGGACGGCCCTGAATCAGAGCGAGCGCTCTGTCAGAGCGTCCGGCTCTTAATCAGGGCCTCTATTCCCAAAGCTGAATCAGGCCCAGAGAAAGAGAAAATTAATGTAGTCAACGTAGCAGCAAAACGGACTTGGATAAATCTTATTGAACATGTTTGGGTGGCTGCATCTGACCCTTTGGAGCAAAGATTAGTGCAAGTTGCTGAAACATAGAAACCTATAGATCTAGCACAAAGTTACAGGATGGGTAGGGTGGGTGCTGTTGCTTGGTGGCAATTCTGTTCCTTAGAACAAAGTAAGTTTGCAGGTCACATATTTCTGCAAACTATGTTTTTTTTTTTGTTGGGAGGCCCCAGAGCAATAACTGTTGAGCAGACTACCACATACCTGGTTGACAAAAGGCAAGTCTGGGAGACCATCAAGTAGCCTGCATTTATCCATTTTTGCAGCTGTAGTAGTAGCTGTGTAGTGAGTGACTCTTTAAAAAGCTATATATCATACTCTATCATGGCTATAACTATACCTCCACTGGTTATAGAAGGTATGGCAAGTGATTATGGGCTCTATTTACTACAATCCGCATATTGAATGCAGATTGTAGTGTGATATTAAGGACTGAATTAGTAATGCGAATTCATGCAATATCACAGGGATTTACTACAAATCCCTTGCAGGGACAGAGCTTGTGATAAAGCTCTGTCCCTGCGAATCCCCTCCGCACACTAGTCATGGTATTTTCGCAAAAAATACTGTGACAAAGTGCCCGCGCATGCACCGACTGACCGTCGCTGCTACCCCCCCCGGCACTAAGCCCCGCGATCGCGGACCCCCCGCGACCCCTCCTCTCCCTTAATTACACTTACCTGCATGCTCCGGGCCTCGGGTGATGTTCTCCATGCCTCCGGTCAGGTGATCTCCCACACTGCACTGGGACCAGATCACCTAATGACCAGGCCGCAGTGCACTATGGGAGACCAGCTGACCGGAGGGAGGACATCACCCAGAGCCCCGATCACCAGTCCCTGGAGTCAGGTAAGTAAAAAATTTTTTTACAATTTTCTTTTCTTTTTTTTACAGTAATCAGCTTGCGGTCTGTTTAGACCACACAACTGATTACTGCGACCGACTCCCAGCTCTGCTATCCCTGTTAGAGCAGAGTAGTAGCCCGGTAACTGGGGGAGATCCTGGATAATGCCACCTCCAGGTGGCGTTATTATCACAGGGCTTCCCCCGTTATTTTTTTATTTCTGGTCGGATCACATTTCCCATTACAATTATGGGAAATGCGATCTGCTTTACTAAAAATAAGTGATACTTAGGGGTTGGAGTAGACTTTTACGAATTCTACTCCAATTGCCCTGTAATAGCTATAGGTGATATTAAAATAATGTGAAAAGGGTGTGAAAACACCCTTTTTTCACTTTATTTTAGTACAAATAATATTAATAAATAGAGCCCAAAGAAAGGTTTAAGGCTGGTGATAAAGAGTTGAGAAACCTTGCCTCTATTGTATCTGTGGTGGATTCCTTCAGATTCATGGGTTCTATAAGCTCCCGGGATCTGAAGTGGGTGGAAAACATAGATGCTATTGTTAAAAAGGCACATCAGAGGTTGTATTTCCTAAGGCAGCTTAGGAAGTTTAACCTCCCAAAGGAACTGATGACACTCTTTTATTCTGCAATAATCGAGTCGGTCTTATGTACTTCGATTATAGTGTATTTTGGTGCAGCCAGTGAGCGCGATAGGGATAGATTACAGAGAGTAGTTAGGACTGCAGAAAAAATAATTGGAGTGGAACTTCCTTCTGTACAGGACTTATATTTGTCTAGAGTCAGGAATCGGTCTAGAAATATTGTGGCAGAAGAAGCACATCCTGGTCATGATTTGTTCCAACTGTTCCCGTCGGGAAGGCGCTATAGATCACGTTCTGTTAAGACCTCTAGACAGCTTAAAAGCTTTTTTCCTCAAGCAGTTTTGCTATTAAATTCCTAACTGGCAATATCAGGTAATTTTGTTAATTGTTTTATTTATGAGGTTTTTATCTGTGTATTATTTATTATTCTATATATTGTGAATGTATGCCTGCCGTGTTGAGTACTGGACTAGCAGTTAACTGGAGTCAAATGCCTTGTATATGATTGTATACTTGGCCAATAAAGTTGATTCTGATTCTCTAAGCTTAGTTGTGAAATTGAGGTAGGAAGTCAGTCATTCAATGATAGGAATCTCAGGATTTGCCTGAGCTCTAACTAGGTCTAACTGTACTAGGGATGGTCAAGGGAACAGGTGTCTGTGTGCCCTCTAAGGATGATATGGAAACCAAATGGTGTTTGGGTTATCCATTGGTCTGATTACAGTGAATTCAGTCTCTAGCAGCAATGGTTAAGGTTAAGTTGGAATTCATGTAAGTCTAAAAACACAAAAAGGGATCATTGTCCTACTGTAGGTGCTAGATTAGTGTGGACAGCAAGGTCTGGATTAAAAAAACCTGTAAATAATTGAAGTTAAAGTGTATTCTCTATAAATCAAGGAATTAACGAGAAAAGGGCAGAGCCATAGGAGCATACTGTACATTGGGGCCAAACAAGCCTCAAATTTAGCTAGGAAATCTAGTGCCAGATTGAGAGGAGCAGAATACTGAATTCTGTGTATTTATCCCCCATGTACTAAATTTGTTAATTATATCGCAGTATATGGATCTTATCCTGGGTCTCACAGAGGTATTAGCTAAGGCCTTGGAAGATACTGAAAGGGTTGGGACAGTCAACAGCCTAGTAATATCACTATCACATGCAACATTTCAATATTTGGTTGCGGTTTGAAGTCCCTTGGACAACACTTGGGAAATTTTGGGTTCCTTGTGTAATTGGCTAATCAAGGGCTAGACAGGGTAGACCAGAATAAGGTGAGGCACTTTATAAAAACTGATCCTGAGGAAGACCATTAACAGCTTCGCTGGAGGGAGCATAGCATAGGGCAGATGAAGATCCATGCATGGGAAGGACAGAGCATCCATATGGAATGCTCCTTGAGTCCACATTTTAGGCACAAAGGTTTGGACCTGGGCTTTTGACTGGAAGACTGAAGGTTTTGACAATTAAATAAAATACTTTTGCTCTCAAGGTCACTCTGTTCAAGGTTAGGCATTGTTGTGATAAGGAAATGGCAAGCTCATATACCACCAACTTGGCAAAGGAGAGATTGGGTGCCTCCCATTCTGTTCTGATATGAGACTGTTGTCCTTATTACCAGAAAGATCTGAACATAAAAATCCTTGAGATGACTGGGATTAGTTAAGAGTTTGGCTGCCATCAATGGCTTCTTGATTCCTGTATGGAACATACTCTTCTTATAGTTGTCTTGTATGAATGTCCCCAATCCTGTCAGAGAAGCATCCATAAAAATGTTGGCCGAAAGGGATTCCAGGAGAGGCCTGGGTGAGGCAGCAGTATGGAAGTTCAGCATATGACAGTGCCTGTGACATTTCACTTTTAAAAGGGAGAATTCAAATTCCACTGTCTAAAGACTGTATTCCACTAACTCACCCACCGCAATATATTGCAGTGACTGCCATATAATGAAGTGAATATCACAGTGACTGCCATATAATGCAGAGAATATCGCAGTGGTTGACATATAATACTGAGAGCATCAGTGACTTCCATATAATACAGTGCTTGCTAAATGCTTTGGGTGGGGAACCCGATGAAAGGGTTCCCCTGTCTGTGGCATTACCCACACCGCCTGAAGGAGCCAGGTGCTGGTTATGGATAATCAGGGGACCCCTACTCTTTTTGTCCCCTGTATTTCCAAAACCAAGCCCGGCTTGGCTGAGCCCAGTGCTGGTTGTACTAAATGCAGGGGACTCCTACATCTTTTGCCTCCTGTATTTTGACAACAAGGACTGGTTCAGAAAAGCCCAAGGCTGGTTGAGCTAGAAACAGGGGACCCCTACATAATTTGTCCCCTGTATTTTCACAATCAGGACCGCCTGTGAAAATACAGGGAATGTTTGTGCTTTGGGGGGGGGGAGGACACAGTTTTTTTATTTATTTTTAATTATATAATCATTTTTTTAACACAAACTGATCTCATTGATCTGTCCCTGCATCTGTAACTTATTGATTTTTTTTTACAAAGATGATTGTAGCACGGATCACACTGATCCGTTAGTGTGTGTGTGTGTCTATGACAGATCACGGATCTCACTGATCTGTGCAAACAACTGTCTGCTATCATGCACGATCTAATTATATGCAAATCATCAGATTGCAGACAGTTTGGAGAGAGTACTTAAGCATCCTGACAGTTATGACAGACTTATTATTGTCCTCATTATCCCTGCTATGCATGCATGCAAATCGGGTTCATGGAGCACAAGCTACACCAGAACATGTGACTTAAGGTTTCCAAAGTACTGTAGGTAATATGCCCTCCACCCACACACCTTCACCATTAGCAACATGACATTCCACCCCCCATTCCTTTAACAGCTTTGTACTGTACCCCATCCCCTAACAACATCAGCACCCCCATGACCGACAGCACAGCATCCCCCCCCCCCTATGTGACGTGGTTTTGCTCCATACAGGGCCTATCACGATAGTAAGGGGTATGGCATGTCTGCAGGAATTTCTCAGTTTCTGTAGTAATTCCTATGGATTTGAGACGTTTACGTGCACAGGTGTTTTAATGCAGATTAGTCTAATGACTGCCACCAGAAAGGGACCTCTACCAAATACTCTGTCCAGAGACTTAGTATTAAGCTAGCTACACACTGTCAGATTTATGTTGATCGGAACAAAAAATGGGGCGATTTTACAGCAAAGTGCCAGCCCCAATATCTGTGTCACACATTATGCAATTATTTATTATAAGCTCCCGATTTTCCATCACACCACACTGATTTTGCATATGTCCACCCACAAGGAGAATGACATAGTGACAGGAGAACACAGGAAATAGCAGATTATTGAGAATGCACACACACTGCTCGATATCGGGAAATTGAGGCAGAGATTTTCGTTCTTGGCCAATCGATCAGATAATCGAAAGAATGCGTTCGTGAGTATTTTTAACTGTTTTATGGTCGAAACGCTAAAACAATCATTCATACATACAATACAATAAATCATGCCGATTACCCAATTATTGGCAAATTGACCCAATAATTGTATAGTGTGTAGCTAGCTTTAGCATAACATCAACTCATTCTTCTGTATCCCCTTACCCTTGAGTCTGCAGTTTAGCAAGAGACTGCAGTCCTGATTCAGACATGGTACTCTAATGCCACCACAGCTGTAAATTTGTTCACAGCCACTGTGCAAAGATATGCTAATGTCACAGATGCCGGGATTTGTAATGAGAAACAAAAAGATGGCATCGCAAATCCAAGTGACTGCGTACAAAGAAGAAGCATCAGTTGCAGATCCTCCGATAATCAACCTTCTGAGTATCTGTCACAACCATGCACAGGAAACTGTGGAAAGAGGGCTGGAAGTCAAGGTACTAGGGTGTGGAGTCACAGCAGATGAGGCGGAAGTAAATATGTCTTCTTCCTTAGCTAGATCTGAGTGTTCACGAGACCTTACCAGAGGTGTGGAGCCTAACCCACTGGTGGTTTTCACCCCTCCAATTGGGATTTGGGTTTCGTGGCACCCAGTGACCAGGTCACGGTCCTCTGGTTCGGTACCCGGAAACTAGCAATGAAACAAGGTGGCAGGGTAGAGAAAGATAACTGCCCACACTGGGAAATAACTCATAGAGAATACACTGGTGAGAGAGACACGCGTAGAGGATGTGCTTGAAGAATGACTCGCAGAGGGTATACTGGTGGATGGCATGTAAAGGGTATCACTGGAGAATGTCTCGTAGAAGATACACTGAAGACTAACATGTACAGGGTTCACTGGAGGATAACATGTAGGGAATACACTGGAGAATTGCACATAAAAGGTTCACTGGACACGTAGAAAATTCACTAGAGATTAGCTCATAAGAGGTACACTGTGGAATATCACGGAGACTAGAGAAAGTGTATTGAGTGCACTTGTGATCCAGATGCAGGATAGGGTACTGAGGGCACTTGGAATCCATACGCAGAATAGTTCACTTGTATCCAGATGCAGGATATGGTATTGGGGCACTTGTGATCCAGATGCAGAATAGGGTACTGAGTGCACTTGTATCCAGATGCAGGATAGGGTTCTGGGGGAACTTGGGACCCAAACGCAGAATTGGGTACTGAGTACACTTGTATCCAGATGCAGGATATGTACAGGAGACACTTGGAATCCAGATGCAGGATAGCGTACTGAGTTAGTTCACTGAGTTAGGAGACCAGTATGGAGATATTAAAAATATAACACTAGGGGTCAGCGTGTGAGCTGAATAACAAGGGATCGCATGTGAGCTGAATAATATATAACAAGAGATCAGCGTGTGAGCTGAATAATATATAACACAAGAAATCAGCATTAGAGCTGAAATATATAACAAGGGATCAGCATGAGAGCTGAATGAGCACACTGGATATCCTAAGGCGAAGAAGCACCAGAGAATATCTCAGCATGGAGCGATGTAATGGCCACAATCACTGGAGAGTGAACGAAGTTGAACAGGCCCCTTCCTGTTACCTGGAGTCCTGCTTTATACCCCTAGGTAGCCGTCCATAGGAGGAGAGTTATCATGCAATACACTAATTTGTAATTATATGACCCAGAGTGGGAGCGACTATTATGTAGCAATAATTATTTTGGGGTGAGCATTTGGGAGTGAGGCCCCCGGGGTTGTTCTGGCTGGACCTTTCTCATGGCATCACCACTTAAATCACATTGAATATTTTTATCACTTCTCTAATTGTTTGTATATTATTTATGTCATTTTAATTCTTTCACATTTCATTAACACTTATTGATTTATCCTTACACATCTATCCTTTACACTTCACTATCACCTTTTTTTCCCCTTTTCGTGTGAAGCCCTGGGGATGGTTCTTGGCTGGAATTTTTTGGGGTGCCTTGCTTCTCGGACGTGAACCCCTTAATGTTAGGGACACCAGTATAGAGGAGCCTTGACGATTGGCCTGGCGCTTATTCATATATTTACAAACGTATGTAACTAATACCTCTGAATCTCTACTATCATGTAGGATTTAAGTATTTTTGATTTTGCTACAGTGTGCTGGGGGACAAATCCCTTTTTTCATTGGAGGAGAGAGTCAGCTGAGAGCTGGCAAGGCTACCACTGGATGAGGAAGATCAGGAAGATAAGGGGAAGCCGGTGCAATGTTGAGTAGTGGCTGATCCCAGGCAGCATTCTGACAGTATCCCTATGATCATGCAGAATGGCCATATGTACTGAGACGCCACACCCATTTATATTTCGTACAGAATCATAGGGGCAGGCTGTGACAAACCCCCCAAAACAGTCATGTGTGTATGTATAAATTTAAAAAAAGCAATGAAATTCCATAGACAAAAAACCTTACGGTTTTATATGTCCCATTAAGTCTTCTTAGACATAATTTAAAATTTCACCAAACCTACTCAATTTCTGCCACTACACTAAAAAAAGCAATGAAATTCTGATCGTTAAGGCTCATGCCTTAATGGATGTGTTCCTTGCACAATATAGATATGGTATCCATCACACCATGTGGTTAACTGCAGATTTAGAACTCTCACAGAGTGAGACTGCTGTCACTCACAAAATGGCGGAGCTGCTAATTCACAGAATTGTGTGCTCATTGAAATACATACATGCAATCTATGAAACTTCATGTAACTGGAGGAAGGATGAATGGAAAAATGTACCAAGACATTCTTGAAAAAATCTGCTACCATCTACCAGGATGCTGAAGATGAAACGAGGGTGGACATTTCAGCAAGACAATGATCCCAAACACAACCAAGGACACTCTCAATTGGTTTTGGAGAAAGAAAATAAAGCTGCTATAATGGCCCAGCCAATCACCTGACTTGAATCCAATTGAAAATCTATGGAAAGAATTAAAGGTCAGAGTTCATAAAAGAGGCCCACGGAACCTTCAAGATTTGAAGACTGTTTGTATGGAAGAATGGGCCAAAATCACACTTGAGCAATGCATGCAACTAGTTTCTCCTTACAGGAGGCATCTTGAAGCTGTCATTGCCAACAAAGGCTTTTGTATAAAGTATTAAATAAATTCAGTAAGCGTGTTCAATACTTTCTCCCTTTGTCATTTCACATTATTACACATAATTTAATTTATTGAACATCTATGGTTTGATTTCTTTGCATGTGTGGATTGCTATGCTTGTTGCTTACATTTGGTGAAAATTTCATTACAATAGGCCCATTACAAATATATTTACTGAGAAAAATGTTGATGCGTTCAATACTTATTTTTCCTACTGTATGTATATATTGTAACACGACCAGATTAGGGGTCCCTCTCCTGGGGTAGATGGACTATCTCTTCACACAAACAGCAGCCAGAAAAATAGTACACCAGTCTGGGGTCTCATACTAGCTGGTCGGTACCAGTCTTTATTGTGCAACATAAAAGGAAAACAAACCATAAAAGTAAACGCTAACCCATCTGGGCGCTAACTAGACAAGAGGTCCCCTCTCTATAGTGGGGCCTACTGCCTCCACTATCAACACAAATGTATGCACAAGACTTACAGGTAGTTTTCATCAAGTGTCTCTGAGCCAGCCAGTCTGCTTGCTCTCCCAGGTATAAGACCCTAGCTTACAATCACACACAGCCTATATCAGCCAGTTCCAAGGTGCAGACCCTAATGAGCCTGCTAACAGGCCAAAAAGGCCAAAACCTGGAGTGGCCTGTGGATGGAGCCCTCCTTCGCACATCCACACCCCCAGGTCCCAAACCGGCTTTTCAAAAAGCCGAGAAATCTGCTTCACTGCAGACTTTCTGCTGGGTTTTTTTAGAACACATAGGTCAAAAACCTAGGACAAATGTATCTACCACTGACCACTTTACCAGTGTCCATTTTACATATCCCCCCCTGTGTTTCGACCTGTGGGGCGGAATAACTGAAGCCCCCAAACAATGAACGCATGACAACACGTCTGCTGGCTTCCTGGCCTGTGTTCTACTGAAAATTTAAAGGTTTGTAGCGCCAAGAACCACCTCGTTATTCTTGCGTTACTGTCCTTGTTTTCTGACATCCACTTCAGAGGAGCATGGTCAGTAATCAGTTTGAACTTTCTTCCCACCAAATAGTACCTGAGAGTTTCTAACGCCAATTTTATGGCCAAAGCTTCCTTCTCCACTGTGGCATAGTTTCTCTCATGCCTACACCAGACATATTGGTTTGTACCACAAACTCTTTGTCAAAATCAGGGGTCACCAGAACAGGTTGGGTACATAAGGCTATTTTTAATTCTTGGAAAGCTTTCTCCGCTTCAGGACCCCATTTCACTATGATTTTTTGTTTGCCCTTGGTAAGGTCAGTAAGTTGGACCGCAATGGTGGCAAAACTGGGTATGAACCTCCTATAGTATCCAGTGATCCCTAAGAAGGCTCTCACCTGCTTCTTATTGAGGGGTTGTGGCCAATTCTGTATTGCCTCAATCTTATTGATCTGTGGTTTTATCAAACCTCTGCCAATGGTGTATCCCAGATATTTTAGTTCCTCCATCCCTAGACAACACTTTTTCAGGTTGGCTGTCAAACCTGCCTTAAAGATGGAGTCTAACACTGCTTGTACTCTGGGTAAGTGAAACTGCCAATCAGGACTATGTATGACCACATCATCCAGATAAGCTGCAGCTTATCGTCTATGGGGTCTTAGAATCCTATCCATCATTCTTTGAAAGGTAGCAGGCGCCCCAAGTAGCCCAAATGGTAACATCTTGAAATGAAACAACCCTTCTGGTGCAGAAAAAGCTGTTTTTTCTTTGGCATTTTCGGTTAATGGCACTTGCCACTACCCTTTGGTTAGGTCCAGAGTGGTTAAATATCTTGCTATCCCCAGCCTTTCAATTAGTTCATCCACCCATGGCATTGGGTAGGCATCAAATTTTGAATCACTGTTCAGCTTTTGGAAGTCATTACAAAAACGCACACTCCCATCGGGCTTTGGAATCAGCACAATGGGACTTGACCACTCACTATGTGATTCTTCAATTACCCCCAATTCTATTTTTTTTATAATTTCCCTTGACACAGACTGTCTTTGGGCATTGGGCAACCTATAGGGCTTTAGGTTAACTTTAACCCCCGGGTCAGTGACTATGTCATGTTTGAAGACCGTGGTGTTTCCTGGTAGGTCAGAAAACAGTACCCTATTTCTGATCAAAAATTCCTTGACCTCCTGCCATTGACTGGTTGACAGGGTTTTTGCCACCATCACTTCAGGTACCACGGACCTAGGTTTACTGGATGGGCTTGGACGGCTGACAGTGCTGCTCTATCCTTCCAGGATTTTATCAGGTTCACATGATATATCTGTTCTGGTTTTCTTTTCCCCGGCTGGTAAACTTTATTTTTGACCTGTCCCACTTTTTCTAAGATCTCAAAGGGCCCTTGCCACTTAGCCAACAGTTTACTTTCTACCGTGGGAACCAACACCAACACTATCCCCAGGAGCAAAGTTTCTTAACCGTGCATTGCGGTTATATATCCTCTGCTGTGCTAGTTGGGCCTGTTCCAAGTGCTCCTTAACTATCGGCACTACAGCTGCAATTCTCTCTTGCATCTGGGAAACATGTTCAATCACTGGACTCCCCTTCCCATGTCTCCTTGGCAACATCTAGTAACCCTCTTGGATGTCTCCCATATAACAAGTCGAAAGGTGAAAACCCGGTGGAGGATTGGGGAACCTCTCTTATGGCCAACAGCAGATAAGGTAACAAATAATCCCAATCTTTACCATCTTTGTCAACTACTTTCCTTAACATATGTTTTAAGGTCTTGTTAAACCTCTCGACCAAACCATCGGTTTGGGGGTGATAAACCAAGGTCCTTAACTGGTTAATCTTAAACAGGCTGCACAACTCCTTCATAACTTTTGACATGAACGGGATACCCTGGTCAGTTAGTATCTCTTTAGGTATTCCCAACCTGCTAAAAACATGGACCTACTCTCTAGCAATGGACTTGGTTGACGTATTGCGTAGTGGTATCGCTTCTGGGTATCTGGTAGCATAGTCCAGAATTACCGGAATATATTGATGTCCCCGGGCAGACTTCAACAAGGGTCCTACCAAGTGCATAGCTATTCTTTCAAATGGTACCTCTATAATTGGTAGTGGGACTAGAGGACTTTTGAAATGTGGTCTGGGAGCATGATACTGGCATTCAGGGCAGGAGGCGCAAAAGTCAGATACGTCTTTATGGACACCGGGCCAAGAAAACCTCTGCACGATTCGCTCAGTGGTTTTCTCTACCAATAGGTGACCTGCCATTATATGACCATGGGCCAGGTCTAACACCGTTCTCCTGTAAGCTTTGGGGACTATTAATTGTTCCACAATCTCCTCCCCTGTCTTAGTCATCTGATACAACAGATCCTGACATATTACCCTGTGAGGATACATCAAAGGACTATCGGGATCTACGGGTTTACCATTGACCACCTTGACATTCTCCCTGGCTTTCACAAGAGTAGGGTCATTTAACTGCTCTACGGCAAAGACCTCTCTTCTGACCTCTAAATCCGGCAGACGATCAATGGGTTCTACAACACTTGGTGAGCCACCATCATGCTCCGCATTCTCTAGTTCACCAATCAGACTAGAAAATGGGAACATCTCTGACTCTGTCACTACATCAGTCACCCAGACGAGGCAGGGTGATTTACCACTGTGCAAAACCGGCTTTCCCACAACTTCCAGAAGTGAGCAAAGTCTCTTCCCAATATCACATCATACATTAAGCCTGGTACCAAACCCACAGAGACTACGGCGGAACCACCTGACGTCTCGATGTTCACTTCGGCAGTAATATAATACAGAGTATCCCCATGTATGCATGTCACACCAACAGTTTTTCCCTTATGCTTCAAAGGGTTCAACAGCTCAGTTCTCAAAAGTGTAACCAGGCTACCAGAGTCTAACAGAGCCTCTACTTGGTTGCCTTCCACAGTGAGTACAAACATGTGTTTATCTGTCTCAGCCTGCCGGTCAGCAGTACAGGCTGGCTGTGCAGAGAAAGACACCCTGTGGTTGACAGAAGCAGTATCACATCGCATGGGCTCAGAGGTAAGTGAACAGTTAGCTGCTATATGGCCGAAGCCACCACATTGGAAACATTGAGTCACATTAATGTCTAGCCTTTTGCAGGGTTGGAACCTTCCTGGCCTGGCTGGCCTGTCTTCAGGTACCCCACTCTCAGTCTTAGGCACATTCCACCACCCAGCACCCTTCTCCCCAGGAACAGTCTTACCATTGTTGATGGGAGTTCGCTGGTGCGCCATCGGGGCTCGGTGGGGCAGACTCATCAGCCACCATGTACCTCTCCACCAGTTCAACTAACTGGTCTGCAGACTTAGGGTCAGTATGGCTCACCCACCTATGCAAGGATGCAGGTAGGGATCGCAGATACTGGTCCATCAAGACTCGTTCGATGATTTGTGGTCCCGTCAGCATCTCAGGTTGTAGCCACTTGGTGAATACATGGACGAGGTCATTCATCTGTGAGCGTGGAGGTCTGTCCATTTCGAACTCCCAGCGGTGGACTCATTGGGCACGAACAAAGGTGGTGACTCCTAAGCAAGTTAGGATGTCACATTTTAATTTCACATAGTCCTTAACATTGGCCAGGCATAAATCGTAATAGGCCTTTTGTGGCTCCCCAGACAGGAAAGGTGCCACCAGACTTGCCCATTGCTCCTTGGGCCAACTCTCCCTTTCGGCTGTTCTCTGAAATGTGGTGAGATATGTCTCCACATCATCACCCAAAGTCATCTTTTGTAGGAAGTGACTGGTTCGTATGGAGTGAGTGGTGGTGGGAGGACCAGTAGTAGCATCTCCATGCCGGGTGACCAGGTGCTGTACCACCTCCTTAATAGCCTGGCAGGTTTCCTTGAGGGTGACTTGTTGCTGCCTCTGGACTGCCTCCAAGGCCATCAGTTGTACATTGGTTGCTTCCTGCTGAGCCCGGATAGCTTCCTGCTGTATTTTATTAGTCTCCTGCTGAGCTGCCGTAGCCTGAAGCAGGGCTTTTACAACATCCTCCATTTTACCTCCAGGTGCTGATTGGAAGCTGAACCTTGCCTCTCTGAGCATTGGCTGACGCCACCTTCAGGGATTCAATAATCACATGTCTGCCCCTTTAAATTTTAAAGGACAAATTTTCCTTGCTGCACTTTTCAGTGTGTACCCACATTCTCCACCAATTGTAACACGACTGGATTAGGGGTCCCTCTCCTGGGGTAGATGGACTCCCTCTTCACACACACACCAGTCTGGGGTCTCGTACTAGCTGGTCGGTACCAGTCTTTATTGTGCAACATAAAAGGAACACAAACCATAAAAGTAAATGCTAGCCCATCTGGGCGCTAACTAGACAAGAGATTCCCTCTCTAAAGAAATAGTGGGGCCAACTGCCTCCACTATCAACACAAACATATGCACAAGACTTACAGGTAGTTTTCATCAAGTGTCTCTGAGCCAGCCAGTCTGCTTGCTCTCCCAGGTATGAGACACTAGTTTACAATCACACACAGCCTATATCAGCCAGTTCCAGGTGCAGACCCTAATGAGCCTGCTAACAGGCCAAAAAGACCAAAACCTGGAGTGGCCTGTGGATGGAGCACTCCCTCTCCTCACATCCACACACCCAGGTTCCAAACCGGCTTTTCAAAAAGCCGACACTCAAATCTGCTTCACTGCAGACTTTCTCCTGGGGTTTTTTAGAACACATAGGTCAAAAACCTAGGACAAATGTATCTACCACTGACCACTTTACCAGTGTCCCTATCACAATATATATATCTCACAAACAATGAACCAGAAGGCGCTAGAATCTCCCATTGAAGTTCTTGAAGACCCACTCGATCTTATTATATATGTTGAATGTAATTCTTCTTTTTCCCAAATTTGATAGAAAAATGTTTTAGAAACAGTCCTTTCTTAACCACATATGTAATGTTGTTGGTCTAGAAAAAACCCCCAACAGAAAAGGCCAATAAGGCCATGAATGAGTATAAATACCAATAATTTATTTTGGGTTATTTATAAAAATACGTATAAAATAAAATATAAAATAGCCAATCAATCGTTTGCACCTTTGAGGGAGTGTTGACAATAAACCCACTATCACCCTTGGGTGAGAGCTCAAATAGTGGGGTCCTCTCAGAGGTATTGGGATATGACAGCTTTGAATAACCCTATGTGTTTCATCCTACGCAGAGGACTTCATCAGGGGTAATTATTCAATAAAACGATCTAAATCTGAAATCAGACACTAATTGACAGCTCATTTTACTTAGGGTAACAAATGGAATCCAAAATTGGCCCCAATACAGGTGGCTGCTACAAACACATCCAGTCTCTGTGTAAGTGAGAATATATATACTGTATGTGTATGCAAAGGCATAATAAATATATATATACTGTATGTGTATGCAAAGGCATAATAAATAGATTCGCTCCCGTGCCATCCACGGGTCGGTAATCCAATTGTATCCAGCTATTTGGTGGCACTGGGAGACTTTAGTTAAAGTTAAAAACTGCCTTTATTATCCAATGTTTTGGGGGTCAGCCCATCATCAGGGAAACATTTGCTCTGTTTCCCTGACGACAGGCTGACCCCCGAAACGTTGGATAATATATATACTGTATATATATATATATATATATATATGTATAGCAAATCGAGGTAGCGGCACTCAGTGGATTTGAAAAAAGCAACACAGAGCAGGTCCTTACTACATGGACCTGCTGTAGTAAGAACCTGCTCTGTGTTGCTTTTTTCAAATCCGCTGAGTGCCGCTACCTCGATTTGCTATCTTACTTGTGACTGGCACCTCGGTCAGAAATTTATGTGAATGGGAGTGCCGACTCCATGGATTGAATATATATATGTATATATTTGCTGCATATTCCCTGAAAACACCAGTTTTCATGGGATACCGACAAATATTTAGTATATTTAGTATCCAAAAGATGTAATATGTAGGGACCACAGCAGATATTCTCAAAATCTGTAGCGGGCCCTCCATTTTTTACAGCAGCTGTCAGATTACCAAGCTCCAAAATTTTAAGCATTTCAGAACATGGCCCCAGCCGCTAAGGCCATCTCCAGATGACATTAGCCTATAGTAGCCTAACACTTCTAATGTTTGTGAGCCAGATCTCCACAGTTTTGGCTGGAGCATGCACATATGTCCATCAGTGAATGCACAGTAGGGGATGTAGTTAGATTACTGGTGGCCGGAATGCCCGGCAATTGAAGCCCGACCCGGGACTAAAGATTGTCCATGAAATGGCATCCGATAGCCGGCATCCCAAATAAAGGTAGGTGGGGCTTTCTAGCTGTTAGCCACAGTGGAGGAAGGGTTAGGTTTAGGCACCTCTAGGGGGACTTAGGGTTAGGCACCCTCTGTGGAGGGTTAGTGTTAGGCTAGGGGAAGGGATGGTTAGGGTTAGGCACCACTGGAAGGAGGTTAGGGTTAGGCACTCCCCTGGGAGGGTTAGGTATAGGGTGCAGGAAGGGTTAGGGTTAGGTACCTCCGGGGGGAGGTTAGAGTTAGGGTTTGAGGTGTAGAGGGGAGGGTTTGTGTACTTACCAGCCCCTGCCTGGATGTAGACCATTGGGTCTCAGTGGCATCACAAGGAGGGTGCGGGGGGTGCGGGCCACACCAGGGTGTCACCCGCCGAGGGGTGAAACCAAGGTACATTGGTGTAGCATTAAGTGCAGCACTCAGCTCCTGACACTGTGAGGGAGCCGGCGCACTGCACACAACGCAGTCCGCATCTCTTGCACCCCGCCCCCCTCCACCCCCCGTAAAAAACACGGGACTTCAGGCAGCGAGGCCACGCCCCCTGCCTGCATGGCCATGCCCCCTGTTTGGAAGGCCACACCCCCTTCCTGGCGGCGCACGGCTTAGCCGTGCATACAGTTTCCCTCCCAGCACCAGGTGACACTGTTCAAGCTTCCGGCATCGGTATTTCATCCGGCGGCTAATGAGCCACCAGCATTACATACCGATTCCCACAGTAGAGCGGCTGAGGGTTTTTATATTGTATTATCCCTGTCAAGAAGTTAACACAGAAGAGATTGTGTACTTTGCTGGCAAGAATAGGTCAAAGTCAGATGTAATATAAGTTTATACAACTAGTTATTGAGATTTTTTTTTTCTTACCATGGATGCATTCATAATTCTGCTTTAAAGGTATACACCAAAGGTTTGGGTGGAGGCACCGAAAAGGAAAAAAGCAACATTATAAAAAAAAGGTTCTTAGAGTAAGTAATCAGGGAAATATAAATAATACTCTGACAACACAGTTA
Organism: Taudactylus pleione; assembly: GCA_031769625.1. Lineage (NCBI taxonomy): Eukaryota > Metazoa > Chordata > Amphibia > Anura > Myobatrachidae > Taudactylus > Taudactylus pleione. Next base: position 6,959,984 of record JAUIMM010000115.1, read on the forward strand.
CAAATTGGACGCACCGCTGGGAGCATCTGAAGTGTCTCAGGGTAGTTTTTCTGTTTACCAAAACAAAATTGCACATTTTAATGGGAGGATATTCGGGAGTGGTTTGAAAGAAAGGGAGTCACCACATTAAATTATCTAGCTCTATTAGGAAATTTAAGTAATAGTCATAGTGTTTAAATTAAGTTAGCTGTTGAACAAGTCTACTGAGTCAAAGTACCAAGAGTAGTGGACCACTGGAAACAGAAGTTAGGAGTTAAATGTGCAGTTTTGATTACGACCGAAGAACTATTGGAAAGGGAGATGTTGCCTGCCACTGATGTTTTTACGACAAGGTGGAACGTTATCTGGACGGTGAGAGATCAAGAGGGGAATATAGGAGCTTCAGGTGAGCTGACTCATGGACATTATTCTCCATTCAATCATGGTATTAGTAATAGTGGGAGAGGAATTAACCAGGATAGTGAACCTAATATGGATAAGAGCTCAAATAATGTTATCTGAACAGCAGTAGACAAAATAGTAGGATAATTTGGGATCTACTGCAGAGGAGGCTAATGCAGATTGAGGAGTTTTTCCAGGATCCGCTCAGTGCCAGTGGGGGAAAACAGTCATGATGCCGGGAGGGAAACTACTATACAGCAGTCTGAAGAATGGCATTGTCGTGACATGGTTACGAAACAATGTGTAGTAGAGACTCTAAGAGGGTCAGCAATGGAAGTAGTGCAAGCAACACAATGGAGCGACCCCACAAGATTACTGTACCTTGCAGCATTAGACCTAGAATTTGGGACATTGCAGAACATCAGTGACCTAATTTATAGGCTATGACACACTTATCAAGATGTGGGAGAGAAATTGACCCCTTACATGTATTATATAGACAATTTAATTCACTGGATTGTGAATAAAGGATGTATAGTATATACTGTATAAGAAAACACTTGCACTTGAAGTGAATTGTATTGCAGCTCATTTCTAGATGTTTAGCAGACATTGGGGCCTATTCATCAACACTAAAATAACGTTTTTAAGGACATTTTCCTTAAATAACGTTATTATGGTATTCATGTAGCCACTTAGCACAGGAGATATCACAGATATCTCCTTGCTAAGTTCCCCTGCGTTAATTTCCACACTCCCCATACATTAGTATGGGGATGTGGAAATTGTGGTATTCATCAAATTCCGAAAATTATACACTGTGAGGTGGCGAATAGCAGGTGAAACTTACCTGTATCCGAATGTGCAGGTTCCCCGACGAGTCCCTCCGGCACTCTGCTCCGTCCTCAGGCTCTGGAGGCTGGTCGGACATGTGTGCTCCCTAGCAGAGCACAAGAAAGTTTAGACAAAAAAAAAAAGTTTTTTTTTTTTCTAATCTGTCATGTGGTCTGCTGGGAAACCACATGACAGACCAGCAGGACGGAGCCGGAGGCTGCTGCGTGGACAGGTAAGTCGGGGGGGGGGGGGTGGAAGGTGAGCGGGGGGGGTGGGGGGTCTCGGGGGGGTACGAAACTTAACGCATCTGTAGGCAGTGCTGCGCATGCGCTGGTTTTACAGATGTAACAGCGCATGCGCAGCACTGTTTCCAGATGCGATAAGGTAGTGTAGAGAGGGAAAAGTATCTGTTTCCCGAAAAGCTGTCATCGCAAAAATGACAGCTTTTCGGAATAGATACTTATGGAGAGGTGGAATGATGAATTCCACCTATAATTAGCTAGAACTCCATGAGAGTTCTAAAGCTAATTATCTACAGAGAATTTTTATGTTTAATGAATAGGCCCCAATATATGAAAATCAGAATGAGCGCACCGTCTAGGATGGTAAATTGTATAATGGACGGTATATGATATGGGTATGTTCAAAAATAAAATATATATAATAAATAACAAAAGTAAACAATAAAAATAAATATAAAAACAGAAATAAAAGTGAAAATAAATATAAAATTACTGTATGATAAAACAGGAAAGCCAAACTGGTAATAGAATTAAAAGAATAGAAAGGGTGAAAAAGGAGAGAAAATGGGGAGGAGAATGAGTAATGATTATGTTCCTTTATGAATAGTTGTTCGTAATCGCTGGTATAATCGGGAACAGTAGAAGAGGCTGCCGCTTACCCTGTATGTCCCTAAGCCTTTCCTTCGGTGTGATGTGCGTCTCCTATGGTATCCCCAGTTGTTCCTCTCCACTTGCGCTCTGTGCATGTCACCTGATGTTCTAGATGGAAGTTGCACGGCAGTAATGACATAATGGGGAAGCTGTGTTAAAGGGCTTGTCAGGGTATCAGATTGGAGTTCACTTTGTAGTCTCCTCTCCAATGCCATATTGTACAAGCATACATTGTCAAGATGGTAGTGCAGTGGTTGTACAGGGTTTAAATAGTCTCCTTTTGATATTGTAAATATGTTCCAATATGTATTTATTTTTATTATTTTTTGTCTGATGCATTGAAGGCCACAAGTGTATTGTAATAAGTATATTGCCCCTTCTGATTCACACGTTATGTTGTCCTTAATCTCGAATTCTCTGTTGGTGACCTTGGATATAAAAGATGGGTTTTGTTGTTCTTTTGCACGTTGTTGTACATACCTTGCATTCAAACAGTGTTGAGAATGTTTGTCTTGTGTACAGAGTTTGGTACTTCCATTGGGATATAACGTCTTGTTAATACATTTTTGAAGTTGTTAGCTCTTTTAGATATGATTTTAATGGTATCTACTGTAAAAAGGGATGACTACCCCAAAAATTACATTAGTATCCATTTAGTATTTAACTAGTATAATTGCTAAATAAAACTTGATTGACAAGCATAAACTAGAGATAAGCAGTTTGGTTTTAAAGAAAACCTGGAGTCCTGGTTTGGGTCTTCCCACTAAGTTTGGCTCTCAAAACAAGGAAAAATGTAATTTTCTCGTAAATGTCAGATCTTGGCGTGTTTGAATTGCATCTAAGAGTCCCTCCCTTTCTGATCAGGCACAGGAGTGATGGGAGAGGGTGTTGGCTCTAGTTAGTCTTAAAAAAACAAACAAAACGACATTAGAAGACAGAGAGAGTTTTAGTAGGTAGATGGGGAGTGGGCAGAAAGGGTAACTGGCTGCAGGCATCTTTGTCCCTGTGTATCTGTATGTGTGTTTGTTACACACACTAGCTAGCAACAACTGCAATCAAGTGCACATGCAGTGCAAAAAGGCTACTGTGTGTCACCAACTGAAATCTAGAGCTACAAACAGGCTGTTGTGTTTGTCTATGTTTATTAAAGTGAACACAATGGGCACACAAAGGGCACACAATGGTGAAGTACGTTCAGAAGATAAACTTTACTATTAAACCATTCACATAAGTGCAAGTGATATAGACATAAATAATAAAGCCATAAATCATTAAGTACCCCATTCCATCTGCTGATTACTGGTAATCACATTAGTCTGCAGTGCTCCAAGCCTCATTACTGGACCAGTGACATTACCGCGTCTACATCTCTGCTTATCCTGCCCAAATGCGTTTCCTCTCTCAGTGGACTTCGTCAGTGGGCGTCACACAGTGACAAGGAAAGGCTCAGACCATGCCCTTTATTGCGAGCAGTGGTCCTGCTACTGCTGTTTCAGCCACTAGAATGCCTACTGCAAAAGCCGGGGCCTAACATGATCAGTCATCTTCTGTAACCTCGCATGCACCACCTGCTCGCTGTGAGTCTTGATGTGTCACCTTGAAAACAGGCAAATTAGTGCACAAAAAGAACACTAAGGCTGAAGAACAAACTGTGTGTTCACAAACTTCACAGATCCCTGAAGACAGTTTAAGGGTGTCCATGAAGTCATGGCTGCTCCTCCCTGACAGTCCCAGAGTAGGCCCTTGCAAGGTATTGTATTTTGGTCCTGAAGCTGAGATGTAAGCTATTCCAATATTTATGCAGTTGAACGTCATGGTCACACTGCGTATGCGCCATGGTCACACTGCGTATGCGTCAAGGTACCTATGTGATGGCGCGCATAGTGAGGATTACTTTGCGAAATGATTGACAATCAGGAACCATTTGGGGGAGGTAACGAGGAGTGGCGGCAAAAAACACAGGCGTGTCCTGGCCATTTTCGGGGGGCATGTCATAGCCTGCATCTGCGATCCCGTATGCAGATAAAGTGATTCAGATGTCTCCGTTAGATGGCCATTCTGCGTGACCATAGGGCTACTCAGATGGCTGATTATGGAATGATCTGCTATTTTGGCTCTGTATTAGTACGCATCTGCTTGGGTCTGCTAAGCTGCCGGAGGGCGTCTCAATACATTTCCAGCCGGGATCACAGCTGCGAATGCATTAGTGTACATCTCTGAATCAGACCCTGTGTGCCAACCTCCCCTTTTATTGCTCCTGTGCAACACTCTGAGGGTGATGCCTTGAAGCTCCTACAAGAGCACTTAGAGGTGCATGCTGTCAGGAGCCACCTGTTGTGTCCCCACTTTGCATATATCAGAAAATCATGTAGTATATTTAATATTTAATTTGCTATTACAATAGTTACATTCAGTTTAGTTTCTTATGCACTGTATCTTCCTGTTGCTAGCTCTCTCTCTCTTTTCTTACATCACAATTACATGTCTCACCCGCTTGATGAACAATTAAAGATGTCCAAACTTCCAGCAACAACCATTGGACTTTGATGGAGGAATGTCATGTTTTTATTTTGTTTTACAAGAACACAGTCTCCTTCTGTAGTCAGAAACACTGTTTCTCCTCTTGTTGCTTATTCTTTAGCTTTTTGCTTTTTTATACAGTGTGTTTTATTTTATTTGATTATTCTTTTTGCTGGGGGAGTGAAATTAATTTCCAGAAGCGTGGTTTTAACAACTTTCCATTGAAACATCTGAGGAAGTACATACATTTGTCATAGATGACGGAACTAACCTATATAATCTGAGAAACTGATTTAATGATTGTTGGAGTGGAATTTAAGATACTGTACTGCTTTGAAATGGTGAACCATTAACTTTATCTTTTCTGGAACTCCATAAGCAGCAAATATATTATACAACACTGGAAGGACAGAAGCAGCTGAAATTGATTAAATTATTCAAAAACATGATATTGGGATACTTATGTATAGCTACTAGGGATGTGCGCCGACCCCCCCGTGTTTTGGTTTTATTTTTGGATCTGTATCTCCTTGTGTTTTAGATCTGGATTTGGTTTTGGCAAAACCACCCCTTGCATGTTTTGCGTTTGGATCTGTATTTTTTCAAAAAAAAAATCATAAAATCAGATAAAATCACATAATTTGGGCCTGTTTTGTTCCTACAGTATTATTAACCTCAATAACATTTCTTGCCAGTCATTTCCAGTCAATTTTGATCATCTCCTAGCTCACAATATTGATTTTTTTCATCTAGTTTAGTGCCAAAAGGTTGCATTCAGCTAGCTGGCTGACTAAGCTAAGAGACAGCAACGAGAGGCACTAACATGTGGCAGTTCAGCTTACAACATGGCACAGAGTGGCATTGCAGTGGTAGACAGAATGGCAGTTTAATAAACTATACGACCCCTAGGAATTTTAAAAACCAAGAATGTTTTTCTTAACTAGGTTAGAGGCCGACGGAGTTGGAATATGTTTATGGACTGAAGAGGGGGAAAGTATGGAAGAATTGATTAGTTTTTAATTTATTTATTTTAATAGTTTGATTCTTAAAAAAATATATGAGGGAAGATCAATTTAAGATCAAGTTCTTCAGTTCCTAAAAGACAGCTTTTATACATCAAATAGAAATGAGGTGACCTTGCTTGTGGAGGTGCTGCTAGAACATACTGTAAACAGACGTTTTCTTTGCACTCAGGGAGGTTGTTAAGGATAATGAGACCAAGACTTGCTTACATCAGAGGAAAGCAGCCTGTAGTTCACCGGCTGAACTAGAACTCCCAGCATCTGTGATGTTTGCTGGGCCTACTGGAAGTTATTTGTCAACAATAGGTGGCGTGCTTCAGGTTACTTCAGCCTGCTTTATGCACTGTATGCACCATGTAAATATGGTGACCAATATACATAACTAATTTTTGTATTAAATGTATTTGCACTTTATTGTACACATCCTGGCAGAAAGATGCTCTGTGCTGCTGCTCATATTTGCCCACCCCATCAACTTGGTGGTTCAGAATTTTTTTTTTAAATGAAAAGGGCATACAGGAGATACTGTCTGTGGCCATTACAATTTCTGGACATTCATAAACCATAAAATTAAAAATGTCAGACCGCAATGCCCCAAACAGCACATAATGCAAAGAAAAGAGGTGCAAGATGGAATTGTCCTTGGGAATTGTCCCACCTACCCTTATATTGTATTTATGAAACAGGACATTCACAGTTTAACAAACCAATCACTTCAGCAACAGGGACTGCCACTTGTGGTAGAAATGATTGGTTTGTTTGGACCCCCACAAAAGAAGCTGCCAATGTGCAGTGGACATTGGTGGCAATGACTCCATACACAAACTGGCTTTACAACATAGGTAACATCAGATGTCATTATCGTCACTGTCATCCCCATCAGTGTGTACCTCCTTTTCTTCACACAATATGAATTTGTCCCCACTGGAATCCACCATTACAGGCACCTCTGTATTTTTTTTACTTAATTGCTGGTAAAGGTCTTCCTCGTGGAATTTGTAATTCATTTTGATGAACATCTTTTTCACATTTTGGAGAAGTAACCTCCTATGCCGATCACTGACAAGGTTCCTGGCTATGCTGAAAACTCTTTCAGAGTACACACTGGAGGGTGGGCAACTGAAGTAAAGCAAAGCCAGTTTGTGTAAGGGACTCCAAATTGCCTCTTTTTCCTGCTAGTAGTGAAACGTACTGTCTGACATGCCTATTTGGATACTATCCCTAAAATAATCATCCACCATTCTCTGAATGGTGACCGTATCAAACAAAGTCACTGTAGACATGTCACTAATTGTAGGCAGTTCTTTCAGACCAACCAGATGTCATTAGGTTTTGCTGACTGATCTGCATCACCAGCAGTGGGACTCTTAGGAACATTTTGTTTTGTATGACTTAAAATCAAGTATTGTCGTCAAAATATAGTGATCTGATTTCAAGAGATTGATGACCCTTGGATCCTGGTGAAGCGAATGAAGGGCTTGATCTACAAGTCTGACATACTTAGCAGAATCACTCCATTTCAGCTCCTCCTTCAGTTTATCCAGATGCTTTTGCAAAAGTCAATGACCTTACTCAAGCTGGCAGTGTCTGACCTAACTTCACATGTGACAAGTTCAAAGGGTTTGAGAACCTTGCACAACATGGAAATTATTCTCCACTGCACTTGACTAAGGTGCATTCCTGCTTCTTTCCCTATGTCATAGGCAGTTGTGTAGCCTTGGATGGCCTTTTTCTGCTCCTCCATCCGCTGAAGCATATAGAGGGGGACACTAATAAGGTTTTTTTAATGTCCTTGTACAGATTGGGAATTGCTATTCTAGAGAAGTGGAATCTAGAAGGGACATGGTAGCGGAGACACAGGACCTCAATTAGCTGTCTAAAACCCACTGCATTAATGACGGATACTGGATGCACATATAATACCAGCATAGCTGTTATGGCATCAGTAATCCGCTGTGCAACTGGGTGTCTGCTGTCATACTTGTTCCCCATTGCAAAGGATTGTTTGACAGTCAATTGTTTGGTTAAACTAAAAGCAGTCTTCTTCCTGGTCTACTTCTGGGATGAAGATCTACTCACAGTAGCAGCAGCAACAGGCAGAGCGCTCAAGTATCCTTTTGGGGAACCACGGATAGGAGAGGAGTCAGTCTTTCTTATGAAATTGCATGCAGGATTACTTTTGATCATGATTAAGGATGTTGATGATGATGCAGGTGTTGGTGGTGGAGATTGCAGGCGCTTGGTTCCAGAGAGAAGGGAGCAGCTAGGTGTCACTGGACTGATTGCTGTCACATTTTTTTTAGCCAAAGTTTCTGAATTTGAAAATCCCTTTTCAATTTGATGAATGTGCTGCAAGTGATGTAACAGGGAGGAGGTTCCTAGATGGTTAGGGTCCTTACTTCTACTCACTGTTACTTGGCAATGGTTACAGATGGCTTGACAACTGTTGTCCAGATTAGAGTGGAAATAATTCCACATATGAGAAGGGGATTTTTTGGTGCTTTACCCAGGCATAACAACAATGGGCTTTTTCCCACCATGGGCAACAACTGTTGCTTGATTTACAGTTTTTACACAAACATCCTCGGCATCAACATCCTCATCATCCTTGTTAGCGCCATTTATAGAAATATTCTCCTCATCCTCCTGGTGCAGTTCCACAGAAGCATCCTAGATTTCTATGTCAGAATGTTGACTTGTGCTGCTTATACCCACATTTGCAGAGAGCACACAAATGGTGGAAGGAGTATCCTCTTCAAGTACAGTATTAGAATGGTCAGGCTCTCACATGGCAACCGTGTATATACTTGGACTCTCCTCTGGGATCTGTGACTTTTCTGAGCACACAGTTGGTTCATGTGTATTAGTGATTGAAATTTTTTTGACACTTCTACAGTGAGAAGGGCTTACATCATCATAACATGCAGAACCACCAGTCATAAATAAAGGCCAAGGCGTTATCCTTTCCTTGCCACTTCGTGTAGTAAATGGCATATTGCCAATTTTTTCTTTCTTATTTTTTTTTCTTTAACACTGTAAAACATTGCTTGCTTGATTTTAGATTCCTTGACTTAAGCCGTGTATACCCTTGGGCATCGGCTTTAGTAGATGATGTAGATGTACTAGTATCATCATGACTGGTAGCACTGGCAGCAGCTCCACCACTAGTATGTGGTTCTTGCAGTCTCAACTGATCATTTTCCATAACAAACACGAATGATGTGGGGTACAGCACACATGTCAATTTGTACCAATTTTAAATATTACACTGTGGTATCAATGACCTACAGTGTGACAATATTTTTACAAATACACTGTGTTTTTCACTTACAGTGTGACAATATTTTTTACATACACTGTGTTTCCACTAAAGTGTCAATATTTTTTATGAATACACTGTGTTTTCCACTAACAGTGTGACAATATTTTTTACGAATACACTGCATTTTCCACTTACAGTGTGAAAATATTTTTTACGAATACACTGCATTTCCACTAACAGTGTGACAAGATTTTTTACGATTACACTGCGTTTTCCACTTACAATGTGACAATATTTTTTACGAATACACTGTGTTTTCTGCTTACAGTGTGACAATTTTTGTTATACACTGAGCTACTACTTACAGTGTAACAAACAATGCGTGTATGAATATTACACTGTGGTCTGATAGGCAGCGTCACAGTAAAATAAAAGAATAATAACCGAGTTACAGCACAAAAAAAATATATAATATAATATTTTTTTATTAATTATATTATTTATTAGCTTTTATTTTTTTACACACTGTGCACCCTTGGATGGACAGAGCAACCCTGGTTGGACACAACAGCCCCTACCCCTGGATGGACACAGAAACCACTGGATGGACACAGCAGCCTCTGCCCTAGATGGACACAACAACAACTGGATGCACACAGCAGACCCTGGATAGACATAGAAGCCCCTGTCCTTGATGGAAACAGCAATCCCTGGAAGGACATAGCAGACCCACAGCAGCCCCTGGATGGACACAGCAGCCCTGGCCTGGATGGACACAGCAGCCCCTCTTGGATGAAGCACAAGTGTGTACTAACCTACTGTGTATGAATAAAGATCTATATGAATATTATGTGTGATGCGAGCCGCTGATGTGCTGGGTTTATTGCGGAGCGCAAAGTTGTTATACGAGTGACTGTACATTAGAGCGCTCCGGGTCCCGGCTGAACCACGCTGTTGGTCAGAAGCGGCAGAGACTAGCAGGCTGGTCATACCGGACTACATAGGACAGTGATATAAGAGTGGTTATCTCTATGAGTAAAGTTAACTGTGTGGGCAGAGTTACACTGCCGGAATTAAATGTGTGAGAACAAGATATAGGATCGGATAACAGCATAAGAGATGATTGAATAATACCACCGAGTAATATAACCATCTTTGCACTTACTTATTGAGAGTCTAATAAATGATTTTATAAGAACATCATGTGAGATGAGAACCATGGCTGTATTGTGTTAGCGGTGGGAAGCAGAGCTGAGACAATGAGTGACTGCCTATTTCAATAGAGCAACCTTGTTAGAATTAACGATATAGATCAGCAGGGTGATCACACTTTACCATAAGAATAGTGAAACAGGAGAGACCATTCCCAGATAAATAGTTAATTGTTTGGGCAGAGTTACACTGCCTATGAAACTATGTGCAGCAACAATATATGTGATATAATAACAGCAAGTGGGATGATTATTTAATATCCTCTAATAACGTAACTGATACTATGTTCTAAAGTGTTGCAATAGAAGAGAGGAATAAGGTCTATTTATTTATCCTGTCTGAGCCCTTTCACTTCACAGTACTAATATGAGAGTGTATAAACATATGTCTTAATATGCATTCTGAGCGCGGTCTGGCGCCAGTATGTGATTAGTGACATTGTTGGTTTGCTATTTGTATAGCCTCAATACTTAAACTCTATAATATTGTGGATATCCTAAATAGTACGAATTTGATTCTGTACAGTGACACTTTATATCCGGATGTACGGTGTATGATATGCACCCAGTGGTAAAGGCACAATTATTCAGCCTTACTGACAATATAGTGGAACCAAACACAATAATGTGGCAAACAATTTATTGAGGGTCAGAATCCTGCACACATTATATCATCACAGTAGACAGAATGTTAAATGATTCATAATATATCAGTGATAGTGATATGTGTGGTAATCAATTCTCAACACATTTTGATATAGTTAGATTTAATGGTTCACTATTTATTGATGACCAGTACCCTGCATACACTTTAATTTATTATCACAGGATACTGTATGTAGATTGATTCACAGTATATAAACGATAGCGATACATGTGGTAATTAGTTCTCAACACACTTTGATACAGCTAGGTTTAGTGGAGACTATTGATTTTAATAATTATTTAATTAGTTTACACATAATACAATGTTCGCCTATTTATTTTATTAGTATACAATAAAAGTTATATTTTAATAATTTCTTATATTCTCTTTTTGATGGGTCATCTAATATTGTTGTTTCATTTAGATTAGTCCGCGTGTGCCCCATTATAGGAATACTTTGCTTTTCTTTTGCTGCTTTATTATGAAGCACAGCCCTGACAGCCCAAGACTCAGCAAGCAAATGGCGCCAATCACCGTGGGGTTAGGGCCTTTTATACAATTCAAAACCCGCGAGAATCCAACACTGTGGAATGATAATGTTTTGCCTTGCTTTGAGTTCTGAGTCAGGCTGGAAAACCCGAGCCAGACTCGGATTTAGCCTTGGATCTGCAAGTTCAGGTGGGTTCGCTTCTCAGGGAACCAGACCTGCTCTTCTCTAATTTCAAGTAAATTTTGACCACCTCACTGTTCACAATATTGATCACCTATATTGTCTAAAGGCTGGCAGGCTAAACTAAGGAACAGAGTAATGGCACAAACAAACATAAATAGCACATCTAGGAAACATTTCAACACAGCAGTGGCAGACAGGATGGCAGTTTAATAAACTATATGACCCCTAGAAACCAACAATGTTTTCATTAATCAAGAACTAGATCAGAGGACAAAGGGCAGTACAAGGAAATGGAGTATTTATATAGTGGAAGGCAGGTAAAGGATGGATGGATTGATTAGTTAGTAAATTTAATTTAATTGTTTTATTGCCAAAGAAAATTTTAATTTGAAAATTAAAAAAATAAAACAATTACAGCAATTATGGAGCTTATTTGCTATTATTCAGTAATATGCACTAGAGAAACTATTAACAACAGCAGTCAAAAGAAATGCTTGCAAGCTTGTAGATCAAGGATAAGCATAAATTCTGCTTGTGACCTAGATTTAGTAGAAAACACATTATATTATCCCTCATACTCAGACTCTCTGGTGCACCTCAAAAATGTACTACAGGGGTGTGTTACCCATTTAGGAAGGAGGGAGGTGGTGGACGTATTACGGCCAGTGGGTCAGCCTCCTAATACTTGTTACTGTAAGATAGGATGATTTGGAGTTTGCAGTGCAACTATTACTTTTCTTGGCTTCTTGTTCAACCCTTTTCAGGAAACCTTCGCTTTTAACATTTTCTGGTTAATTATGTTTTGGAAATTAGTAATAAATTAGACCAGTAACCAATAAAAATGTTTGTCTATGTAAAAAAGACCATCCCCAATGCCCCCCAAAATACAACCCTTAATGAAAAGAAAAGTGGTGCAAGATGGAACTGTCATTGGGGTATGTTGTATATTTAAAAAGGACATGCACAGTTTGATAAACCAAATAGAAAAGAAAGGGACTGCCACTTCTGTGGCTGAAGTGCTTGCTTAGTTTAGGTTCCCACAAAACAAGCCACCAAATGGGCTTAAGGGGGCTAACAGTGTTAATGATCTCTACAGTGGCATGATTATGTTATTTTAATCGAGAAAACAAACAAACGAAGAAACACTCTGTGACATGAGCACTCTCTGAAGTATTGTCAATGACTAAAACATAACTTTTAGTTCTACAATTAAGATAAATGACCAATACCAACTACTGGGTATGGCAATTGGGTAGTCAAATACCGGCAAGACAAAATATTATACAAACAATATTGACATTAACAAACTAACATGTAAATGCCTCCATTAAATTGTTCCGGTTGTGGATGATACCTGAGAGTATAAATGCCTCTAACAACTTAAAATAGAGTCATATGTTGGAAATATTGGGCCTGATTCAGACCCACTTGCGAGCGGCTGTCCGCTCGCAAGTGGGTCGATGTTATGCACTGAGCATGCGCACGACGGAGGGAGCTCCGTCGTGCGCATGCGCCAGACGCGACGAGCGAAGGAAAGTCCTTCGCTCGTTGTGTCCGATCAAAGGGGGCGTGCTGTCAATGTTGATTGACAGCACGCCCCCTTTGGTGGGCGTGCCGGGGGCGTGCCTCCCTGACGGGGGCGTTCCCACGGGAACGCCTCCCGTCAGAAGCCGGCCCACTGACATCACTAGTGATGTCAGTGGGAGTGATTTTGGCTCTGATAGAGCCAAAATCACTCCAGAGCTTGCGGTTGAAAACCTCAACCGCAGGCTCCGGCTCGCAATTTCGATGGTCGCGATGGTCTCGACCATCGCGGCCATCAAAATGCACGCTCGTATAGCCTGTGGGTGGTGACCCACAGCTATACGAGCGTCCAGGAGGACGCTCCATGAAAATGGAGCCCGGCCCTCATTCAGAGCGTGCGCTCTGCTCAGAGCATACGGCTCTGAATGAGGGCCATTATTCAATATGACAATTCAACATTAGTTAACAATTCAATATTAATTACAATACATAAGCTGAACATCTGGCGAAATATCAAAGGGTAGATAATAACCATGTCAGACAAATCTATTTGGGATCATAATAAACTCCAGTTGGTATTCATAAAATAACAGAAAAGTCAGGGAGAAAAGTAGCTGCTAACAACTCATCTAAATCCCACCTGACCCAGGACATCTATGGGAAAACTGAAGAGATGGCTGCATGCATACACCCTTAGAAACAACAGAAGTGAATGGTACGTTACTCAGACATAATCTCAATACCTGGGTGTCTTACCAACGTATAGGATGCTCAGTCGCAGGACCACTTCTCTGAGATGGTAGCCAATCAATAAGAGAGATACAATAGTTTTGTACTAATGGGGGCTTGTTTATATACTCAAAAAGTGAGAATGTAATGATAGTCAGGGAACAGGACCGATATTCTCAGTTCTACCACAACCCATCTGGTCTGATAGCCATTGGTGAGAAGTGTGACATACAAAAATGGCAGCTGCTCAATCAATATAGCAGTACTAATCAGGTGCATGAAAGGGAGGGGTCATACTAAGTAGAAAAAGGAGGGGGATTTAACCCCCTATTGTTCCTCAGCACACTGAATAGTACTTGCAACAATATATGAAGACTATATGGTCATAGAAATTCAGAGATATTAGTTGCATGCATTTGAAAATACATGGAAAGCTGCTAGGCCTCGTCACGGCTTCTCTGTCACTAGCAGTCCCTAACATTAAGAGGTTCACGTCCGGGGCGCAGTGCACCCCGAAAAACGTCCAACCCAGGACCCCCCCAGGGCATCACACGAAAAATAGAAAAAGAGTGACAGTGCAGTGTTAGGGACTGCTAGTGACAGAGAAGCCGTGACGAGGCCTAGCAGTTTTCCAATCTTGTGCGCCGAAGGCGCGCGTGTCCGAAAAGGGGGCGTGGATATGAAATGGGGGCATGGTCATGAAAAGGAGGCGTGTCTATAAGACGCGTCCTCTTTTCGTCATACTTGGGGGCGTGCCCGGCGCTTACAGACATGCCGGGCAGCCCCCAAGCGCTGCAGAAAGGGAGAATAGATGCCGGGCGCATGCGCCCGGCGTCTATTCTCCGGCGGTGACCGGGACACCGCATGTTTCTCCATCCGCGGGACACTGCGTCCCGCGGGTGAGAACGGCTCCCGCAGGCTGTTAGGGCAGGGAGCTTTTTGCCCTCCTCCTGGAGGGCAGGGTGCTTTTTGCCCTCCAGAAGGAGGGCAGGGCGCCGCGCCCCGCTAAAACAGCCTAGCGGGAACGCTATTTATGTATGTGCTTTTATTAGGAGGCCTTACAATTGACAAAATTTATATGTGCCTTTATCATGAGGCCTTATAATTGGTATATTTTACATTTGGGGTGAGCGTTTGGGCGTAAGGCCCCCTGGGCTGGTCTGGCTGGGCCCCCTCATGGCATCACCACTTAATACTCATAGTTGCTTTTTACATCACATATTATGTTTGTATTTTTTTCATGTAATAGTTCACATATATTTGAACCCCTTTTTTTCAACACTCATTAATTAGTCTTACACATCTATACTTTACACTGCACTGTCACTCTTTTTCCATTTTTCGTGTGATGCCCTGGGGGGGTCCTGGGTTGGACGTTTTTCGGGGTGCACTGCGCCCCGGATGTGAACCTCCTAATGTTAGGGACTGCTAGTGACAGAGAAGCCGTGACGAGGCCTAGCAGCTTTCCATATATTTGTAAAATGCATGCAACTAATATCTCTGAATTTCTATGACATGTAGTCTTCATATATTGTTGCAAGAACTATTCAGTGTGCTGAGGAACAATAGGGGGTTAAATCCCCCTCCTTTTTCTTCTGAGAAGTGTGATATGACAGAGGACGGTTATACCCTATGAAGAATAAAGAGTGAGTGGTATGTTGCTCAGGTGTTCCTTTCTACTTTCAAGTGTCATACTCAGGGCATAGGACACCTGATGAGAGAAGTACTGATCTGAGATTTTACCTAAACATTCAGAGCAATACACAGCAGTAGACTTTAATAGTAAGTACTATGTGGTCAGTATTTCAATCAAACAACGAAGAAATTCAATAAAATACAAAAGAAAAAAATATTTTTTTCAAGGAAATCTGTTATACACGTTCATAAATATATTAATAAAGGGAGCTGCACACTGTTTTCAGGCATATGGTGTTAATCAAGTCACTTATGTGGGATGAATAATACCCCAATTGATATTTAACACATGTTCTAATTGAATAATATACCTGTAAAAGAGTTTGTCTATGCTGACACTGTAGGCACAGTCACTGAATACAAAGTGTCTTCACGGGGCCTCAGAGCACCGGGTCTCATGCAAACATTAGGCCGTTGTCCCATAAATGTATATGTCAGGCTAATGTCCCACAAATGTATAATCACAGATAAGTAATACAGTATATCAAATTATATAAAACAAGATATCTACACTATCTATGTGTTCTAGTGCAGCAACCTGAATACACTGGGAGCATGTTTTAACCGTGTATATCAGTAGATGTATCATCTACGAGATAGAAATTAGATACACATACTCCAAACAATTGCGCTGAGACTCTTAATGCCGAGTAGCTCCCAGAGACCTAAAATTAAGTCTCCCTTGTGTGCTTCAAAGTGTAATTAAATAAGTCAGTATATGAATACTAAAAATTGCATAGATAACGAGTGTGTCTCCTTGCATATCTAATGAAGCTAATTGGTATAGATCACAAACATAAATGCAAGGATACATGAATAGATAAACAAACACACTCAAACTCAAATACCGACTTGTAGCTGGGGTGTCCCATGCTGCGCAGAAATGGGCACCCGTCCTGCGTGCCGAGGCGCATTTCGCCAATAGGGCTTGTTCACGGAAGGAAGTATGAGAGATCTTTGCATATCATGAGAGCTGCAGTGTTTGCAGCTGGTCAGACTTGACTAATATGCTGCATGATTGCATGATGTTCATCGATAATACCAACATTTACACTGTTGTATGTCATCAGACGGATATGAGAAGGCAGCAGATGGCTTCTCTATGATTGGTTATGCTTTGGAAGGCATAAGCATATTTTCTTTACTGCGTTCTGTACAAAATTGAAGCTGTGATTACATTAGCGTAAATCTCTAAATAAGGCCCATCATCTTTTCCACATATTGAGGAAGTAGCCTTCTACACCAATTGCTGACAAGGTTCCCAGCTTTGCTAAACACTCTTTCTGAGTAAACACTAGAGGGTCGGCAGCTTAAGAAAAGCATAGTAAGTTGGTGTAAGGGGCTCCAAATTACCTTTTTTTACTCCCAGTAGTCAAATGGACTGTCTGACATGGTAATTTGTACACTGTCCTTAAAGTAACCCTCCAACATTCTATGGATGGTTATAGTAATCATATTGAGTCATGGTAGAGGTGCCGCTAATTTTGGGCAATTCTTTTAGACCTGACCAGATGTCAAAATGTTGTGTCAATCTGGTGTGCTGAGTTGACTCATGCTCATCACCAATGGGTCTCTAGGGAAAGCTCAGTTTTTTAAAGCAGTCATGTGTCACTTGAGCTGCCAACTTGCTCACAATGAGCTCTTTGCATCTCTTAAGATTTGTGTTAGTTGGAAAGAAAGACAATGTGTATGACTTAAACCTAAGATCAAGTTTAGTTGCCAAAATTTAACCTTCCAATTTCAAGTTGTTGACAACCCTTTGGTCCTGGTTAAGCGAATAAAGAAGTTGATCTGCAAGTCCAACATACTTAGAGGAATCGCTTTGTTTCATCTCGTCCTTCAGTTTCACGAGCAGCTTTTCGATTAGTTTAGTTAATAGAATAACCTGACTCAAGCTGGCAGTGTCTGAACTCACTTAATTAGTTACTACTTCAAATGGTTTCAGTAGCTTGCATAGAACAGAGTATTCTTCAGTGTGCTGGAATAAGGTACATTTCCTACCTCTTCTTATGTCATGGCTTGTTGCGTAGGTTCAATGGCTTGATGCTGTTCTTCCATTTGCTGATGCATATAATGGTGAAATTCCACATTCTTACTGCCTGCTGCTTCAGTTGGTGGCATGGCAAATTAAACTGTTTCTTGCAGCCACTCCAATCTTCTACATGTTATTGCTGAATGTTGAAAATGTCCAAATCCGTCTGGTCACAGACAGCATCTACTGCACACACATGTAATTTTTTTTAAAAAAAAGTCTGTACCACAAAGTTGATTGTGTGCCCAAAACATGGGACATGTTCAAATTCACCCAGTTGTAATGCTCTCACAATTTTTGTTGCATTATCAGAAATTACAAATCCTGAGGAGACTGCTAGCAAGGTAAACCATTTTGCTATGACATCCCTTAACTTTTCTAACAGGTTGACATCAGTATGCCTCTTAGTGAAGCTGGTGATACAGAGAGTAGCCTACCTTTGAATGAGCTGGCATTTTGTGTTACCCACTACTACTGCTGCTGAAGGCAATACACCCACTGAGTGGGCTGTCACAGTCATGTACTCTTCAGTTTGACCACTACCGCTTGTCTACATATCTGTGGTTAATGGATAGTGGGTATAATGGAATTTTGTAGGCCAAGAATTAGTTTATTTTTAACAACCTGGTAGAAGAGAGAAATTGCTTTTCTGGTAAAATGGAACCAAGATGGAATTTGGTAGCGGGGACACAGGACCTCAATTACCTGTCTAAAGCCAGATGCATTATTACCAGATATTGGAGGCAGATCTAAAAATTGCTTTGTGGAACTTCTAGTAGTCTTCTTGGTCCCCTTCTGAGATGCAGATTCACCCCCAGCAGCAGCAGGCCTAGTGCTCAAGATTTCTACTGAGGAATCATGGATGGGAAGGAGTCAGTTAGCCATAGTAAATTGGGTGCAGGACTACATCCAATCATTAATGAAGAGATTGATGATGTAGGTGTTGATGGTGGAGATTGCAGCTACCTTGATCTAGCTGAGAGAAAGGAGTTAGCTGATACTGGACTGCTTGTTGTTATTACTTTAGCATAATTTGCATGAATTCACTGAAATGACATAACAGGAGGGTGATTCTTAGATGGTAGACTCTCCTTAGGCATTTGTAACATTTCTGAACACAAAGTTTGTTCTTTAACCTTAGTGGGGGTTTTCTGCACTAATTTGCCTGTTTTTATTTGGAGTACAAGTATTTTAGATTCTTAAGTGCCTATTCATCATTACTTAAATGGTCCATTATACATGTGGAAATGCATATTTAAGGTAACGGGTCTTTCATCATCTGGGGTCCGACAGGACAACCTGATATTCAGCAACTCTGAAAACACATGTTAATGGAGCCCCGCTCCTTCCTATGGGAAGGAGTTCAGGGGATGCAAAAAGGGATCCAAGCTGCCCCCTCCCTACCTCCCCCGGTGGCTTTGCACATGAATAACCTTCAGGTCACATGTGAGCAGAAGCTGGCCGCGGTGGAGGTAATACAAAACAGGGGGAAAAGGTCCAAGGACCCAATGCAAGACTCTATGTTAGAGCACTCTTACTGTGTTACAATACTGCTCAGTAGGTGCTCTGCTACCATGTTAATAATATAAGCAAGATGTGAGTCGCAGTGTGAAGTTGTTGTCATTTGTATATATTATTTGGTGCCATGCAACCACATTTTTATCAGTGCTGTAAGTCGATATGGATCATGAACATTTGATAGAAGAGCAGCTGCTGCCACCAGTCATGATGATGCTAGTCCTTCAACATCTACTCAAGCCGATGCTCAAGGGCATAGAAGGTTTAAGACAGTGCACCTGAAATCAATCAAATATTTCACAATGTTAAAGAAAAATAAAAATAAATAATAATAATAAAGGGAAAGTTTCCTGCCAAGAAATATAAAATTGCCAACATGCAATACACCACACACAGTGGCAAGAAAACGCTCAGGCCTTGGCCTTAATTTGTGAGTGTTGGTTCTGTAACTGCTCTCAGTCAGGATTCTTCTTCTGTAATCTCACATGACAATGCAACACCTCCTCACTCAGTGGCCTATTCATCATCGGGGGCCGTATGTTACCCCGTTTATGAAGTATTCACCTCGCCACGGGGGATTCTTAAGTATCCACCTTTCTGTGGAGGATAATTAACATCGGAGCAATTCATCATTGCTCTGGTGCAGAAACAGCTGCTTCTAAAAGCAGTTGTCTCCATGAATAGTAACACTGCTACAGTAGTAGCAGCATTGCTTACCTCCACCGCGTGATAAAGTAACAGGAAGGGGAAAGGGGAAGAGACTCACTGCACAGGTAATAGTATCACCATAATATCAGGTTTGAATTCAAAGTTATTATTAGTATTTATCACTCAAAGCTTAAAAGAAAGAGGAAGCTATCTCCACAGTGTTCCCATCAACACATGTTTGTAAATATATAGGAGTTGTGGTGGTGCTTCTAAGAGTAAGGGGATACAGAATACAAAACAGGGGGAAAAGGTCCAAAGACCCAATCCAAGACTCTATGTTAGAGCACTCTTATAGCTAATCAGCAAAATTAAAATATAACTTTTAATGAATATTAGATTGTAAACTTGGACTCACATAACAAACAAACACTGAACATTGTAAGAAAAGAGAATGTGAGGAAGAGAAAGAATAATTATTCCTATAAGAAAGGCGAAATATACATAAGACAATACAATACACAGTAACAATAATGCACAATACTCAACAGTATTGATGCGACAGAGACAGTGTATAAAATACACCCAGGTCATTGAGGTGTGTAAGGATTAATATGCAACATCAATATAATAAAAGAGACACATTCCTGTTATAAGAACAAGCTTAACCTATAATGACAAAGTCCCTAGGTATTAATAATAGATAACAGAACCTGTAAATGGATAAATTGATATAAAAATATACCGTATAGTACAGAAAGAAGAAAGTTAGGGGGTATAAAGAGCCTGATCTATCACAGAGTTCTGCTTCTTGCCATTATGCTTCATAGCAGAGAATGGGAAGTGAGAGACCCGTGTGTCACAGTAACCCCACGAAATTAAAGTAAGGTCACAACCCTGTAGCAGGCATTCACTTCAAACTCCTATCTGTCATGCTAAATTAGCATTGGACAGAATAGGGGAAGAGGCTACTGGGTTGCAGACGGGAGGTGAGAGAAATATAAAGTTTAAAGTATACCTATGATTGAAATCAATCTAAACAGCCACAGAAAAAGATTAAATTACAGTGGCCTTTATACCATATAGTACAGAAAGAAAAAAGTATGGGGTTAAAAGAGCCCATGTCGTTAATGAGTTCTGCTGCTTCCCATCTTGCAATTAGCAGAGGCTGGGGAGTGAGAGACTCGTACTACACAGTAGCCCCAATAGAAATGTAGTCAATATCAAACCCCTTTAGCAAACATTCGTTTCTACCCCTTTATTGTCTTGCTGGTATGCCTAGGACAAAAAGAAGGGGGAAATTACTCAGTTGCAAGTGGGGAGAGATAGGCATGGACAGCAAAGTATACCCTTTATTGATACAGGTATATAATCATACAAAATAGTAGGAAACCTCTTTGTATATATTAGATTTCAATGTTTTATAGGTATATAAGATGGCAAATTAACAATAGTTTCAATCATGCAATATTCTTTAACCAGATAAAAATAATGAATTGTCAGCCTCTTTGTTTAGGTTCAATACTTTATCTGTTCTTACCTAACAAAGTAGCAGCTTGCCAATAAATCCAACAGAAAAAATAATGATAATTCAATTATCCTTGAGAGTATACTTTCAGTTGTTATAGTGTAACAATATTAAATCCCAGGGACTGTATCTGGGATATAAGGACCATGGATACTCTAACTAATTAGCTTGTCAACAAATTATATCATGCGCGTTATTAATAAAGTGCTCATTGGTCGGTAAGAAAACCCTGAGAGTATATACAAAACACATTGAATTATAGACTAAGTTAGCATAATATAGCAGTATTAAATCAAAGGGAGTGCATCCGAAACCTAGGAACTATATGCGCTGCATATAGGAATGGTCTAAATAAAGAAAATAATGAAATCCAAAACGACCTGAGTGTAAGGGTGTCCTACATTGTGCACATGCAGGACATCCTGGAGACAGACGCGCATTTCGCCTGCGTGGCTTGTTCACGGAAGAATCAGCTACAGATGGATTGAAAACCACTACTCATTATTTAGGGTAAGTAAACCAATCGGAAGCTGCAAAAGAAGACTGGCATTCATATCAGCCAGTCGCCAGAGGGCTTGGTTGCAAGCAAGACAGCCCAATCAGATAGCAGAGGCAGGATAAAAACGGAGGCTCGTACAGCTGCATCAACAGCTTGTAATGAGCTGCTAGTCCTTCACTCAGGAAAGGAATGTGAGTGACATCATCCTCTAGCCGGCTACATAATATGATCAACGGAGTATATCCACACGTATAAATACTGTGTAATCGGAAGAAAAGATAGATAAGGGGAGCAGGAAAGAAAGGAGGAATTAGCATATTTCATAGTAATTAATTAAAGTTCAGAGTAAATGTCTGTACTGTCAGATATCTGATACGAGGACAGAGACAGTGAAGCTACTCATTTAACCATTAATCTCCCACTATCCTACAAATTTAAAATAATTAAAAAGTAGGTAAACTTAAACTATGAACAACCATCTTACAGCAACCAAAATCATCACATTGATGTAGCGCATCGCATCATATAATAAGGATACAGTCTGTCCATACAACATGTCAGAGGTTGATCTCATCCATCAAAAGATGTCAATTAAACCAATAATATTAGTATATTGATCTTATGAATTAATATAGCTAAATACCAAAGTGACTGTGCGTTTAAGTGATACACTCAAACAAAACCAAAGGTTACATTTAACCTTGAAAAGATAACAATAGATTATAGAAAAGACAAGAAGGAAGAGAATAGTGAATCAATGTGAAAAAAATTAAAGCATAATCTATACTTTAAAAAGTTTAAATAAATCAAATCGATAATGAATAATGATGTGCAAAAAAGGAGATATTGATTTTATATAAGTTCTGTGTAAGAGCACAAAGCTACAGATAAGATACAGAATAATGTATATTTAGAATGAAAGAAAAAAAACATACATACATATATGCACCAGAAAGTGTATTACACATGCATAAGCACATATATACATGTACACCCATACAGGTATACCAAAAATTAAGATAATTATTAATCGAGTGAGCGATAACCTAGAATATAAGTGATATACAAAGTTGAAATAAGAAAAAATGATAAAAAAAGAAGATAGTGTCTAAAAATAAGCTGTAAGGTGAATAAATAGATACATGTTACTCAGTGGATCATGACTATTATTAATTAATGTGTTGCCTGAATAAAAATAATATATTCAAAATAAAAATAAAAATAAACAAAAATAAAAATAGAAATAAAAAAATAAAAATAAAATTAGAGTGAGATAAACTGATATAAAGAAAAATGAATAAAGACAGTGATACAATTGTCGGTGAAAATTCTCTAATAATATAAGAGAACCACCAAATAGAGACTAATATATTGAAACTAATGGGTCAGGAATGGACTATAGCTGTTGTATTCATTGAGTCCATGTGGAACCATGGTCCCCAATTTAAAGATCCATTCAGTTTCTTTCTTCAAAAGGGTGTTGGTTAAATCTCCCCCTCGAATCCCCATATGGATTCTATCAAGGCCAAAGACTTTTAAGCTTCTAGGTTCTCCATTATGTTTGAGATGGAAATGTCGGGCCACTGATGAAATCCTCTTCATTTTGATTAAATCTGTTTTAGCATTCCTGATATTACCTATATGTTCCATAATGCGTACCTTTAAACTTCTAGTGGTCATACCCACATACTTAAGGCCACAATCACAAAACAAACAGTAGATGACTCCTATGGCTTTACAATTCATGAATTTTTTTATCTGAAAGATGTTGCCATATTTGTCTTTAACCTTATTAGTTTTTACTAGGGGTGTGCACCGGACACTTTTCGTGTTTTGTGTTTTGGTTTTGGATCTGGATCTTTCTTCGTGTTTTGGATCTGGATTGGTTTTGCCAAAACCACCCTTCCGTGTTTTGGGTTCTGGGTTTTGTGTTTTGGATCTGGATTTTTTCTTAAAAAATAAAAAAAACCCGCTAAAATCACATAAATGGGCCTTTTTTTGTTCCTACGCTATTAATAACCCCAATAACATTAATTTCCACTCATTTCCACTCTATTCTGAACACCTCACACCTCACAATATTGTTTTTAGGCCAAAAGGTTGTACCGAGGAAGCTGGATGACTATGCTAAGCGACACAAGGGGGCGGCACAAACACGTGGCCCATCTAGGAGTGGCACTGCAGTGGCAGACAGGAAGCCAATCAGCGTTATGGTGCCCATTTGCATGTAGCACGAACCCGGGAGATCCGTGCTACATGCATCTGTGTGATTGGCACAGAGCAATGACAGGTCCGTGAGACCCGTCTGTGCTGCTGTGGTAAAAAAAAAAAAAAAAAACCTGTGTAAAAAAAGAAAAAAATGGCGTGCACCCCCCCAAAAAAGAGCAACCAGCCCCGGGCATTAGTAACCCAGTGCTGGGTGTGCTTAAATACAGGGGACAAACGACGTAGGGGTCCCCTGTACTTAAGCACAACCAGCACCGGGCTAGTCAGAACCAGCGCTGGTTGCCAAAATACGGGGGACAAACGACGTAGGGGTCCCCTGTATTCTGCGCAACCAGCTCTGGGCTCTGATCCGGTCCTGGTTCTGGAAATATAGGGGACAAAAAATGAGTAGGGTTCCCCTGTATGTTCCAGAACCAGCACTGGACTTTTTCTAGCGGGGGGCTGATGCCACAGCCAGGGGAGCCCTTTCACCGGGCCCCCCAGCCGCAGCATCAACCCTGACCGCTAGTCAGCCCAGGCCGGGGATCCCTGGAGAGCTGGGGACCCCCCCAATAAAGGGGTCACCCTCTCCAGGGCACCCCAGGCCCAGGCTGATAGCCCGGGGCTATCCCCGCCACCCCTGGTGGCGGTGGGTGGCGGGTTGATTGTGTGGTGTGGTGTAAATAAAGAATATCAAACATTGTCTTTACAAGTAGAACTGCAAGTCCCAGCTAGCCTGCCCCGCATGCTGGTACTTGGAGAACCACAAGTACCAGCATGCAGGGCATTAAGGGCCCACTAGTACCTGTAGTTCACCTGTAAAAAAAATGTTTAAAAAAACACAGGACACACACACCGTGACAGTATAAGTTTATTAAACATACATACACACACACACATGTACACATACTCACCTATGTAACCCTGTAGCATCGGTCCACTTGTCCGGTAAAGTATCCCTAGGGGACCTGTGAAAAAAAACATACTCACCATCTCCTATGCGAGGTTCTGTCCTCTTCGTTCCAAAGTAGGCATCCCCGGACTTGGCAAAAAAAAAAAAACGAAAACGCGATCCACGAACTTAGTACCGTTCTATAGAACGGTACTTCCCGAATGAGAGCTTAGCGGCGGGGTATCACCATGGAAACCCCGCTGCTAAGCGTTCATTGGCTGAGAGAGGTCATCTCCCGTCTCTCAGCCAATGAACGGCTCCCTCCATTGTAGTCAATGGTGGGAACCGCAGGGTAAACTTTAATAACCTTGCGGCTCCCAGCATTGACTACAATGGAGGGAGCCGTTCATTGGCTGAGAGAGACGGGAGATGGCCTCTCTCAGCCAATGAACGCTTAGCAGCGGGGTTTCCATGGTGATACCCCGCCGCTAAGCTCTCATTCGGGAAGTACCGTTCTATAGAACGGTACTAAGTTCGTGGATCGCGTTTTCGTTTTTTTTTTTGCCAAGTCCGGGGATGCCTACTTTGGAACGAAGAGGACAGAACCTCGCATAGGAGATGGTGAGTATGTTTTTTTTCACAGGTCCCCTATGGATACTTTACCGGACAAGTGGACCGATGCTACAGGTTACATAGGTGAGTATGTGTACATGTGTGTGTGTGTGTGTATGTATGTTTAATAAACTTATACTGTCACGGTGTGTGTGTCCTGTGTTTTTTTTAAACATTTTTTTACAGGTGAACTACAGGTACTAGTGGGCCCTTAATGCCCTGCATGCTGGTACTTGTGGTTCTCCAAGTACCAGCATGCGGGGCAGGCTTGCTGGGACTTGCAGTTCTACTTGTAAAGACAATGTTTGATATTCTTTATTTACACCACACCACACAATCAACCCGCCACCCACCGCCACCAGGGGTGGCGGGGATAGCCCCGGGCTATCAGCCTGGGCCTGGGGTGCCCTGGAGAGGGTGACCCCTTTATTGGGGGGGTCCCCAGCTCTCCAGGGATCCCCGGCCTGGGCTGACTAGCGGTCAGGGCTGATGCTGCGGCTGGGGGGCCCGGTGAAAGGGCTCCCCTGGCTGTGGCATCAGCCCCCCGCTAGAAAAAGTCCAGTGCTGGTTCTGGAACATACAGGGGAACCCTACTCATTTTTTTCCCCTGTATTTCCAGAACCAGGACCGGATCAGAGCCCAGAGCTGGTTGCGCAGAATACGGGGGACCCCTACGTCGTTTGTCCCCCGTATTTTGGCAACCAGCTCTGGTTCTGACTAGCCCGGTGCTGGTTGTGTTTAAGTACAGGGGACCCCTATGTCGTTTGTCCCCTGTATTTAAGCACACCCAGCACTGGGTCACTAATGCCCGGGGCTGGTTGCTCTTTTTTTGGGGGGAAGGACGCCATTTTTTTCTCTTTTTACACAGGTTTTTTTTTTTTTATTTACCACAGCAGCACAGACGGGTCTCACGGACCCGTTAGTGCTCTGTGTCAATGACACAGATGCAAGTAGCACGGATCTCCTGGTCCGTGCGTGCATCTGTGTCATTGAAATACACAGCAGCACAGACGGGTCTCACTGACCCATCTGTGCTCTGTGTCACTGTCAATCACACAGATGCATGTAGCACGGATCTCACGAGTCCGTGCTACATGCAAATGAGCACCATAATGCTGATTGGCTGAGAGCCGTGACAGACGGCTCTGTCAGCCAATCAGCACTTTGCCCATTAAAGGCAAAGGCATTTTTTTTTAAATGGCCGCTCGAGGCAAAACCTCGAGATCCGACAGCAGATCTCGAGGTTTTGCCTCGGGAGAGGGATCCGGGGCAGACAGGGAGATCCGAGCTTGGGCTCGGATCGCCCCGGATCCCCGAAGTTCGGGTGGGTTCAGTTCTCAGGGAACCGAACCCGCTCATCCCTAGTTTTTACAATGTGAGTACAGGCCTTACACTCTCCACAAGGATACGTTCCTGTGAGTTTAGGACTCTTTTTCTTGATATTCTCAAAATGGCTATGGACCAAGTGGTCTCTAAGATTCCTAGCTCGTCTCCAGCTCATGGAGACAGATGCTCCCAGATGTTTCTCTAAGTCTGAATCAGAAAGGAGAATAGACCAATGTTTTTGTATGATCTTTTTTATTTCACGCCATTCTCTACAGTAGTCCCCTATGAATCTGATATCCCCAGTTTCCTTAGAGAATTTTCGAGAAGGAAAAATAAGATTGTCTCGCTTGGTCTGATTGGCATAATATCTTGCTTTATTGATCATACGGTGACTGTACCCCCTTTTGAGAAGTCTCATGGTCATTTCTTTACTCTGTTTGCAGAAAGTGGAGTCATCCGAACAATTGCGTCAGAGCCGCAAAAACTCCCCTTTCGGAAGATTAGATATTGTGGGTGGAAAATGGCAGCTCGTCCGATGTAGAATACTGTTGGTAGCTGTTTTCTTCCTGTAAAAATCAGTGGTTATCTCGCCAGTGATGTTTTTATCAATTTTCAGATCTAGGAAGGTGATAGTGTTGTTACTCATTTCCCAAGTAAATTTAAGATTCAGTTGATTTTTATTAAGGGATTGCATGAAATCTATAAACTCTTGTTTGCTACCTTTCCAAATGACGAGAATATCGTCAATGTAGTGTAGCCATTGAACAATATGTTGGGTATGTGTATCATTTTCTTCCACAAAAACTACCTCCCTTTCCCACCACCCCAAAAACAAATTGGCATATGTCGGGGCACACGTTCCTTTTATTCACCTTACAGCTTATTTTTAGACACTATCTTTCTCTTTTTATCATTTTTTCTTATTTCAACTTTGTATATCACTTATATTCTAGGTTATCTCTCACTCGATTAATAATTATCTTAATTTTTGGTATACCTGTATGGGTGTACATGTATATATGTGCTTATGCATGTGTAATACACTTTCTGGTGCATATATGTATGTATGCTTTTTTCTTTCATTCTAAATATACATTATTCTGTATCTTATCTGTAGCTTTGTGCTCTTACACAGAACTTATATAAAATCAATATCTCCTTTTTTGCACATCATTAATCATTATCGATTTGATTTATTTAAAGTATAGATTATGCTTTAATTTTTTTCACATTGATTCACTATTCTCTTCCTTCTTGTCTTTTCTATAATCTATTGTTATCTTTTCAAGGTTAAATGTAACCTTTGGTTTTGTTCGAGTGTATCACTTAAACGCACAGTCACTTTGGTATTTAGCTATATTAATTCATAAGATCAATATACTAATATTATTGGTTTAATTGACATCTTTTGATGGATGAGATCAACCTCTGACATGTTATATGGACTTAGACTGTATCCTTATTATATGATGCGATGCGCTACATCAATGTGATGATTTTGGTTGCTGTAAGATGGTTGTTCATAGTTTAAGTTTACCTACTTTTTAATTATTTTAAATTTGTAGGATAGTGGGAGATTAATGGTTAAATGATTAGCTTCACTGTCTCTGTCCTCGTATCAGATATCTGACAGTACAGACATTTACTCTGAACTTTAATTAATTACTATGAAATATGCTAATTCCTCCTTTCTTTCCTGCTCCCCTTATCTATCTTTTCTTCCGATTACACAGTATTTATACGTGTGGATATACTCCGTTGATCATATTATGTAGCCGGCTAGAGGATGATGTCACTCTCATTCCTTTCCTGAGTGAAGGACTAGCCGCTCATTACAAGCTGTTGATGCAGCTGTACGAGCCTCTGTTTTTATCCCGCCTCTGCTATCTGATTGGGCTGTCTTGCTTGCAACCAAGCCCTCTGGCGACTGGCTGATATGAATGCCAGTCTTCTTTTGCAGCTTCCGATTGGTTTACTTACCCTAAATAATGAGTAGTGGTTTTCAATCCATCTGTAGCTGATTCTTCCGTGAACAAGCCACGCAGGCGAAACGCGCGTCGGTCTCCAGGATGTCCTGCATGTGCACAATGTAGGACACCCTTACACTCAGGTCGTTTTGGATTTCATTATTTTCTTTATTTAGACCATTCCTATATGCAGCGCATATAGTTCCTAGGTTTCGGATGCACTCCCTTTGATTTAATACTGCTATATTATGCTAACTTAGCCTATTTATTTATTTATTAACAGTTTCTTATATAGCGCAGCATATTCCGTTGCGTTTTACAATTGGAAACATTGATAGAACAAAACAGGGTAATAACAGACAGACATAGAGGTAAGAGGGCCCTGCTTGCAAGCTTACAATCTATAGGGAAATAGGCATTGATACACAAGGATAATTGCTATATATATTGCAATTTGGTCCGGCCAGAATGCAGAGTTTCTTGGTGGGCTGCATGATCCAGTCACACAGGAATGTCATCAAAATGTCAGGAGTATGTGAAAGAAAGACAATATGTGAGGTTATGTGTGGACTGTGAGAGGGGATGTAATAAGACATGGAAGCTATGAAGGTTATGTGGTCAGGTCTGGAATCTGATAAGCTTGTCTGAAGAGATGAGTTTTCAGGGAAAGCTTGAAGGATTGAAGAGTAGAGGTAAGTCTTATTGTGTGTGGTAAGGCATTTCATAGAGTGGGTGCAGCCCGAAGAAAGTCCTGTAACCGTAAATGGGAGCAAGTAATGCGCGGGGATGAGAGATGCAGATCTTGTGCTGAGCGGAGAGGTCGGGTTGGGAGATATTTTGAGATGAGTGAAGAGATGTATGTTGGTGTAATTCAGTTAATGGCCTTATGTGTAAATAACAGTATTTTGTATTGAATACGGTAGAAAACCGGCAACCAATGGAGGGACTGACAGAGCGGGGCAGCAGACGATGAACATTTTGCAAGGAAGATAAGCCTTGCAGCTGCATTCATAATGGATTGTAATGGCGATAGCCTGTTTTTGGGAAGACCACTAAGGAGACTATTGCAATAGTCAATGCGAGAAATAATGAGTGCATGGATTAGAGTTTTTGCAGTGTCTTGTGTGAGATATGGTCGAATTTTGTATATGTTTTTTAGATGTATGTAACATGATTTTGAGACAGATTGAATGTGGGGAACAGAGGACAGTTCAGAATCAAGGATGACACCAAGGCAGCGAGCTTGTGGGGTGGGGTGGATTGTTGAGTTATCAACAGTGATAAAGAGATCAGATTGGTAACTGTTATTGGCCGGTGGAAATATAATTAATTCTGTTTTAGAAATATTAAGTTTCAGGTAGTGAGATGACATCCAAGATGAAATGGCAGAAATACATTCAGTGACACGGACCAATACAGATGGTGATAAATCTGGAGAGGATAGGTAGATTTGAGTATCATCCGCATACAGATGGTACTGAAATCCAAAAGAGTGGATTAGTTTGCCAAGAGAGGTGGTATAGATTGAGAATAGCAAAGGACCTAAGACAGAGCCTTGCGGTACTCCAACTGATAGAGGTAGCGAAGAGGAGGCAGAATCAGAAAAATGAACAGAAAAAGAGCGATCAGATAGGTAGGAAGAGAACCAAGAAAGAGCTGTGTCCTTAAGACCTAGGGATTGTAATGTTTGTACGAGAAGAGAGTGGTCAACAGTGTCAAAAGCAGCAGAGAGATCTAAAAGAATTAGAAGTGAGTAATGGCATTTAGCCTTGGCAGTGACCAAATCATTTACTACCTTAGTCAGTGCTGTCTCTGTGGAGTGCTGGGAACGGAAGCCAGACTGAAGTGGGTCCAATAAGTTGTGGGTGTTTAGAAAGTGTGTGAGGCGGGTGTAGACAAGTCTCTCCAATAGCTTGGAGAGGCATGGGAGCTGGGAGATAGGATGGTAATTAGAGAGAGTGTTAGGGTCAGAATTTTGTTTTTTCAGAATGGGAGTAATCACTGCATGCTTGAATAGTGATGGAAAGATGCCAGTAGAAAGAGAGAGATTACAGATTTTAGTTAGGGTTGGGATGAGCACAGGAGACAGAGCTTTACTAATTTGTGAGGGTATATGATCTAGAGGAGAGGTAATAGAGTAGGAGGATGAGGAGAGTGTAAATACTTCATCTTCATTTGTGGGGTCAAATGAAGAGAATGTGCCAGAGGGTTCAGGTAGGGAATTGAGTAGGTCACTAGCTGAGGAAGAGAATAACATTTCATTTCGGATATTATCAATCTTGTCCTTGAAATAGGAAGCAAGATCTTGTGCACAGATAGTAGCAGGTGGCTTGGGTGAGGGAGGGGTAAGAAGCAGTTTAAATGTATTAAAAAGTCGCTTGGAGTTAGAGGCTTGAGCAGAGATAAGAGATTGGAAATATATTTGCTTGGCAGTGTCCAGAGCAGTATGATAAGAGTTGTAGATAGACTTATATGTGAGGAAGTCACTTGGAGTGCGAGACTTTCGCCACTGACGTTCTACTTTACGTGACAGTTTTTGTAGATGCCTTGTTAAATTAGAATGCCACGGTTGACGTCTAAGTCTACGTGGAGTGTGATGGGTAGCTGGAGCTGCTTCATCGAGGGCTTTTACTAGAATCTGGTTTAGGTGTGATGCAGCAGTCTCAGGAGAAGTGAGTGCAGAAATTGTTGAGAGTCGTTGTTGTAGAGAGGTAGATAGTTGTTGAAAGTTAATCACATTAATATTTCTGAGGGTTTTAGAAGGTTTGGTTGATTTCACTGACATTGAGGTTGATGTAATGGAGGAAAGTGTGCAGGTGATAAGATTGTGATCTGAGAGAGGGAAAGGAGCATTAGTGAAATCAGAAACTGAGCATAGTCTGGTAAATACAAGATCAAGGCAGTGGCCCTTCTTATGAGTAGAGGAGTCAGTCCATTGGGAGAGGCCAAGAGAGGAGGTTAGAGAGAGTAGTTTGGAGGCATGAGGAGATTGTGGACTGTCAATGGGGATATTGAAATCACCCATAATGATGGTGGAGATGTCTGAGGATAGGAAGTGAGGGAGCCAGGCTGAAAAATGTTCCAGAAATTGTTGCGGTGGCCCAGGCGGGCGATAGCAGCAACTCGCAGAGAGAAAGGGGTGAAAGTCCTGATAGAATGTACTTCAAATGATGTAAATGTGAGTGAAGGTACCTGTGGGAGAACTGTGAATGTGAAAGATTGGGAGAGTAATATTCCTACCCCACCTCCTTTACAATTGCTAGGCCTGGAGGTGTGTGAGAAGTGTAGGTTACCATGTGAAAGTGCAGCAGGGGAGACAGTGTCTGATTGTGTTAGCCATGTTTCTGTTATTGCCAGAAGGTTGAGGTTAGTTGAAATAAAGAGGTCATGGATGGATGATAGTTTGTTGCAGACAGAGCGTGCATTCCATAAGGCACATTTTAGTGACTTGGATGGTGAAGGGAGGCACGCAATGTTTATGAGGTTAGCTGGATTTATAGTTCGTTGTGGGTGTGGCATGTGGGTTGGGCCTGGATTTGGAGATATGTCACCAGCTAATAGAAGCAAAAGGAGCGAGATATAAATATATTTGTTGGATTTGTCTGAATGTTTGTTATGGCGAGAGGTTGTGGATGTTATTGTCAATGTGTATAGATAAGTTAAAAGCTCATATGTGTTTGTAAGAGTAGAGGAAAGTAATGAGGCAGCAATATGTACAGAAGGATGAGCTGCAGGGAGAGTAAAGGATGTAGTAGTCTTAGAGATGATTCCATGGAGTGAGATCATTAATAGAAGTTTCTGATACATTTTTTCAATACATTCAAAAATGTACAACACACAAACTACTGGTAAGGAATGATATTGTAATTACCTTGTCGTAGATGTTGTTCAATGTTTGTTCAACTGTTTTTTTTTAACTGTTATATAATTACACTTTGTGTTATAACACACTTAGTGCTTATAATACACGGCTGCCATCAACATCCACGGCTGCCTATAATTCAATGTGTTTTGTATATACTCTCAGGGTTTTCTTACCGACCAATGAACACTTTATTAATAACGCTGCATGATATAATTTGTTGACAAGCTAATTAGTTAGAGTATCCATGGTCCTTATATCCCAGATACAGTCCCTGGGATTTAATATTGTTACACTATAACAACTGAAAGTATACTCTCAAGGATAATTGAATTATCATTATTTTTTCTGTTGGATTTATTGGCAAGCTGCTACTTTGTTAGGTAAGAACAGATAAAGTATTGAACATAAACAAAGAGGCTGACAATTCAATATTTTTATCTGGTTAAAGAATATTGCATGATTGAAATTATTGTTAATTTGCCATCTTATATACCTATAAAACATTGAAATCTAATATATACAAAGAGGTTTCCTACTATTTTGTATGATTATATACCTGTATCAATAAAGGGTATACTTTGCTATACATTCCTATCTCTCTCCCGTCTGCAGCCCAGTAGCCTCTTCCCCTATTCTGTCCAATGCTAATTTAGCATGACAGATAGGAGTTTGAAGTGAATGCCTGCTACAGGGTTGTGACCTTACTTTAATTTCATGGAATTACTGTGACACACGGGTCTCTCACTTCCCATTCTCTGCTATGAAGCATAATGGCAAGAAGCAGAACTCTGTGATAGATCAGGCTCTTTATACCCCCTAATTTTCTTCTTTCTGTACTATACGGTATATTTTTATATCAATTTATCCATTTACAGGTTCTGTTATCTATTATTAATACCTAGGGACTTTGTCATTATAGGTTAAGCTTGTTCTTATAACAGGAATGTGTCTCCTTTATTATATTGATGTTGAATACTAATCCTTACACACCTCAATGACCTGGGTGTATTTTATACACTGTCTCTGTCGCATCAATACTGTTGAGTATTGTGCATTATTGTGAATGTGTATTGTATTGTCTTATGTATATTTTGCCTTTCTTATAGGGATAATTATTCTTTCTCTCCCTCACATTCTCTTTTCTTACAATGTTCAGTGTTTGTTTGTCATGTGAGTCCAAGTTTACAATCTAATATTCATTAAAAGTTATATTTTAATTTTGCTGATTAGCTATAAGAGTGCTCTAACATAGAGTCTTGGATTGGGTCTTTGGACCTTTTCCCCCTGTTTTGTATTCTGTATCCCCTTACTCTTAGAAGCACCACCACAACTCCTATATATTTACAAACATGTGTTGATGGGAACACTGTGGAGATAGCTTCCTCTTTCTTTTAAGCTTTGAGTGATAAATACTAATAATAACTTTGAATTCAAACCTGATATTATGGTGATACTATTACCTGTGCAGTGAGTCTCTTCCCCTTTCCCCTTCCTGTTACTTTATCACGCGGTGGAGGTAAGCAATGCTGCTACTACTGTAGCAGTGTTACTATTCATGGAGACAACTGCTTTTAGAAGCAGCTGTTTCTGCACCAGAGCAATGATGAATTGCTCTGATGTTAATTATCCTCCACATAAAGGTGGATACTTAAGAATCCCCCGTGGCGAGGTGAATACTTCATAATCAGGGTAACATACGGCCCCCAATGATGAATAGGCCACTGAGTGAGGAGGTGTTGCATGTGAGATTACAGACGAAGAATCCTGGCTGAGAGCAGTTGCAGAACCAACACTGACAAATTAAGGCCAAGGCCTGAGCCTTTTCTTGCCACTGTGTGTGGTGTATTGCATGTTGGCAATTTTATATTTCTCGGCAGGAAACTTTCCCTTTATTATTATTATTTATTTTTATATTTCTTTAACATTGTGAAATATTTGATTGATTTCAGGTGCCCTGTCTTAAACCTTCTATGCCCTTGAGCATCGGCTTGAGTAGATGTTGAAGGACTAGCATCATCATGACTGGTGGCAGCAGCTGCTCTTCTGTCAAATGTTCATGATCCATATCGACTTACAGCACTGATAAAAATGTGGTTGCATGGCACCAAATAATATATACAAATGACAACAACTTCACACTGCGACTCACATATTGCTTATATTATTAACATGGTAGCAGAGCACCTACTAAGCATTATTGTAACACAGTATCACTGCCTGGCCTTGAATTCACATGTTTTATTTTATTTTTTTCACACACTGCTGTGACTCACTGTGCTTAGAGTCACCATAGCATCTAATTAACATTAACACACACTGCTGTGACTCACTGTGCTTAGAGTCACCATAGCATCTAATTAACAATAACACACACTGCTGCAACTATAGTAATAATGGCACACTGGCACCTAATGGCACCTGAACAAAGCCCTAAAAGACAAATGCAGGTATAACAATGGGCTACAGGGATTAGAGTATGGCTTTAGGGTAGCCTTTATTTACATTTGCAGGAAAGTTGTGATACCTTGTATTTATTTTTCCAAAGATATATGTCAAAGTTTACCAAGCCAAATGAGCAGAAGCAGAAACTGTTTATTAAATAGGGCAATGCTTTATGTAATTCATAGAGATGTGCAGGTTCTAACCGAGTAGAACCGAACCCGCACATCTCTAGTAATTTATTTTTTCTCTGTGCCACTGCCAAGTATAATACACGAGGAAAAGGTCAGTGTACATACAGATTGAGAGAGACTCCTCCTTGCCTCTCCATTCGGCGTCTGCTGTGAAATAGTGTCCAAATCACCACTGGAAGGACTTATATAGAATCCAAAACATGCGAGATCCAATGCAAGGAAGATGTTTTACCTCATTTTTGAATCTGAGCCTGGCAAGAAAACCAGAGCCACGGCTCGGATTCACTCATAATCGGTAAGTTCAGGTGGGTTTGGTTTCTAGGAAACCTAATCCATTCATCTCTGTTTTAAATGCAATTTATTGTAATATTAACCATTATGCAGTTAATGTAATAACCGGTGTGATGCAGGCATTGGCAAGTTTCCGCGAGTCTAGGCTGATGTTTTCAATGGGGAAACATTTAAAAGGCAAAACCAACATGGTTTCGCCTTTTAAATTATTGCGCTTTTAAAGCATCAGCCAACTTTGCTGGAAACTTGCTAATGTCTGTATCACAACGGCTATTACATTTAACGTGTCTGTGTTGGACTTGTAGACATCTAAGTCAGCAAAAATACCAATGTTTCCAGGAGTACCTTTTGCACCTAGTAGTATAGGTAGGTGCAAGTGGACATTGATGGCAAACCAAATGTTCACATAGGAGCAGGAGATTGCAAGAGGCAAACAACTGCATATTAGCTAGAATACACATTATTTCTGTGCATGTGGCTTGGGAGCACCATACACGTGATTTCTTTCCAATGCTGCATTGTTGGTTGTATATCAAATATGCATAGCAGCAACATAGTTCTAATAGTGTCATTCAAGTTTATTCCTCTCCAGAAAGGGAGTTCCATCATATCCAGAGCTCTGGAGGAGATTTATTATTTCAGTCCCATGCAAGTGTCAAAAACCTACATCTCCCACCAGTTCCTCCATTTTCACGGTGTAATTAATGTGGGGGATCCAATCTTACACTTATCACTTGGGGTCCTTTCCAATGTACAGGCTCTGTAAATACAGACAAGTCTGAATGGTCAGAAAGCAATAGGACAAGATTGGATGACCAGAGCTGTGGCGTAACTTCATCCCAGGTGCCCGGAGGCAAGATAAATGTTGGTGCCCCCCCAAATTAAAATGTACCTCTGTAGAGGTCCCCCTATGCAGTGCTGCCTATGTAGTGCCCCCCAGTAAGGGTCCCCCTATGCAGTACCTCCAGTAGTGGTCCCCCTTTGTAGTTCCCCAGTAGTAAGGGCCCCTTTAGTGCTCCCAGTAGTAAACCCCCAGTAGTAAACTCCCTGTAGTGCCCCCAGTAGTAAGCCCCCAGTAACACCCCCTGTAGAAAGACCCCAGTAATACCCCCTGTAGTTAGCCCCCAGCAATGCCCCCTGTAGTAAGCCCCCAGTAGTGACCCCTGTAGTAAGCCCCCAGTAATGCCCCCTGTAGTAAGCCCCCTTTAGAAAGCCCCCAGTAATGCCCCCTGTAGTGAGCCCCCAGTAATGCCCCCTGTAATGAGCCCCCAGTAATGCCCCCTGTAGTGAGCCACCAGTAATGCCTCCTGTAGTTAGCCACCAATAATGCCCCCTGTAGTGAGCCCCCCTTGTGAGCGCACACACATACAAAAAAACCCCCAAAAAAACAATACTTACCTGAAACCCCGCTCCAGTGCTGCTGCCTTCTGTCCCCGGCGCCCACTCCTTGGAACTATGGGAGTGACGTCATGACATCTTTCCCATAGTGCATTGCGGGACCCGGAAGCAGAGCTCAGGAGTGACCTCCGTTCCTCTGGCTACCGCCGGGGGTAAAGAAGGAGCCGGGTGCCCGCTGGTGACACACTCAGCGGGCGCCCAGCAAATAGGAGGTGCGACCGCACCCCCCATATTGACACCACTGGAAGTGGAGAGCCAATCAGCGGCGCTCCATCTCCATAGAAGTGCCCGGAATGGCCCGGGGGACAATGGAGCCAGGTGCCCCCTTAAGGCCTGGAGCCTGGCGGCAAATGACTCCATTGTCTCCGGGAGTTCCGCCACTGTACCAGAGAACAAAACAGAACACGAATAACCATAATAGATCTATGGCTGCAGCATGGACTCAGCCACAATGTGACAACATGGGTCTATTGGAAGAAACCAATATTGACTTGTAAAAATGTTTGGCCTGACCCCTGGAATTTGTCAGAATTTTTGCACAAGCATAATTTCATTAACTAATGTATAAGGTACCTGCTAGTTTAAAAACATTTTCCTTTCTTTTGATTGGGATGTCTGTCTATTTGAGAAAACAATGAGGAAGACAAAGATTTTTTTTCGCTGATTACTATTTAGTTTTTTTGTTGGCTCAAGTGCACAAACTCCTTCAACATGTCTGCGAGAAATGATGAATAGTTAATAGAACTAAATTAAGGAGTACACACCAGCATCTATTAGCAGTCACCTGTCTGCAACTTTATGCAAATGCCACTACACACTCTCTCTTTCCCTTGTGTACATCCAAGGTCTGGGATGTCCACTTTTAGCATCCATGCAAACTGTAATACCGATTGGTGCATCCTTATACACCACCAACGGTCGCACCATCAGCTTACACCAGTCCTATGGCAGTGCAGTCTCTCCGTCTGACCATGGTCTCCTGTCCCTGTGGCTGTGAATGCTGCCAGTGGCGGCACTAGGGTCAGTGACACCAGGAGCAGTAAAGAACCCCCCGCGCATAGCGGAAGACTATGCGCTCAATCGCTGGAAGCGGGTGTGTCCTCACAGGTAGGCTGTGTCTCCTTTGAGTTGGGTATGATATGCCAGCGGCTGAAAAATCCCGAAGCCAGAAGCCCGATGGCGTGAAATCCCGTCAGGGGCGGTAAGTACCCTAACCTTCTCCCTAAGTATCATACTTACCCGTCTTCTTACGTTCGGGAGGGTGGGGTTCGGGATGCCGATGTCGGTATCCTGATTCTCTTTGGGTGTTGGGATTCTGGCGTCTGTATTTCGACGCCCGGGATCCCGTCCGCCAGCATATTAAATGTATCCTATCTCCTACAATGCGGTGGAGTGTTTTCGCGGGAAGTCCCCCTTTACTTCACTTCGGGGGCATGGCCAGCATTCCCATAGATGCTGGACTGAACCCGGTGACTGTGCCTGTACTGCCGGTTCCTCCATAGTGACAGGAGCTGAGTGCTGCACGATGATGTCACAGTGCAGCACCCAGCTCCCTGTCACTGTGGTGGAGCCGTCATGCGCAGTTGCAAAATGTTGCTCAACTATATAAACATCAGCATTTCGTGCGGCTCTGAATCAGGCCCAGAATGCCCTATTTAATCTGGTATGACCTATTGCTAAAAATAGGTTTGGATGATTGGCGCTACTATCCTTATGTGGTCTTATAAATGAACCGAAAAAAAGGTGCAGCCTGGAATAATCGGAACTTTCAACAGAGATCATGATAAAGATAGTTTATTTTGGGGAAAAAAAGAGAATGGAAAAAAATATAGTGTAAATCTGTGATAAAAACCAAAAAAGATTTATATAGACATATACTCACCCTTTATGGTGAGATCATTACAATGGACACAAATCAACACCGCGGTCCTACGGTGGTTGCAATAGCAATACCACTGTAGATTCGTCGTTGCTATTGCAACCACCGTAGGACCACGGTGTTGATTTATTTGTGTCCATTGTATTTATCTCACCTATAAAGGGTGAGTATATGTCTATATACTTTCTTTTTTGAGAACCACACATGCAGATGGTTTCTGCATGTGTGGTTCCCACTGTGCAGCTTGGAGGAGGAGGTGTGATGGTGTGGGGGTGCATTGCTGGTGACAATGTTGGTGATTTATTCAAAATTCAAGGCACACTTAACCATACCACAGCATTCTGCAGCGCCATGCCATCCCATCTGGTTTGCGCTTATTGGGACCATCACTTGTTTTTCAACAGGACAATGACCCCAAACACACCTCCAGGCTTTGTAAGGGCTACTTGACCAAGAAGGAAAGTGATGGAGTGCTGCGTCAGATGACCTGGCCTCCACAATCACCCGACCTAAACCCAATTGATCTGGTTTGGGATGAGTTGGACCGCAGAGTGAAGGAAAAGCAGCCAACAAGTTCTCAGCACCTCTGGCAACTCCTTCAAGACTGTTGGAAAACTATTCCAGGAGACTACCTCATGAAGCTGATTGGGAGAATGCCAAGAGTGTGCAAAGCTGTCATCCAAGCAAAAGGGGGCTACTTTGAGGAATCTAAAATATAAAACATATTTTGATTTGTTTAACACTTTTTTGTTTCTTTCATAGTTTTGATGTCTTCAGTGTTAATCTATGTTGAAAATAATTTAAATAAGCAAAACCATTGAATGAGAAGGTGTGTCCAAACTTTTGACTGGTACTGTATATATATATATATGTATATATATATATATGGAATCCCCCCCCATAAAAATCCTGCGTTTGCCCCTGGGTCAAGGCTCCTTGCACGCAGTGAGTACTCAAGCTGAGTAGGCAATTGCAGTGGCTAATTTATTCACACCCATGCAATGTCGTTCAAACGGACAGGCATGGCTGCGTTTCTGCAACCACTCCCGATCACCACCCACAAATGCTCACGGCCTGTCACTCTCTCTGCAATGGATGCCTGTGTGTATAATCTCAGGGCTTGATTCAGCAAGGAATGCTATTCTGTTTATACGCACACAACTGCATTCAGGGGCGGATTGGGATGGAAAACAAGCCTGGGAAGTTTTGGGAAGCAATGGGGGCAGGGTCAGTGGAGGGGGCGGGATACTCCCTCTCCATATGGCCTGATTCTGAGTCGGACACAGTTGCAGTCACTACAAACCCCTTGCATTGTGTACAGCCATATGTCTGAATGTGTAAGGACTGTGACGCCCATCTACAGCATCTTCACACACTACAATCATGCTTTGTGCTGCATCTTTAGATCCCACCATTGGTGACACTATCAAAACTTGCACCAGCCCTATGCTAGGTGCAGATCTGTCTGAGTATGGTCTCGAATGTGAGTGATTCAGCTTCTCTGTACGCATACAATAATAAAATTAGCAGGAAAGGCTGAGATGTCACATTAATATTGGAAACTATCAGCATCAGCAGCTGGGGTAGCGTAGGTGCATACTACAAGGGAATATGTCGGGCAGAATTTTCATTCACTGCTTTTCTTATTCTGGGCCCTTGTAGCTGGCTATATTACGTGTGCTGTGATATCCCTAATTGTTCTGTTATAAACCATTGATGTTCCTGTGTTATCGGCCTATTGATCATATATTGCCAGTAATAGGAAATATGCAGCCAATGCTCCTTTATACAAAAATAGATCACATTTGTTCCCTTCGGCACTCCAGGATAGCTGCACCAAAGAAATCTAGCAAACTTAGCTGAATTTAGAATGTACTGTACATCTTTTTTTTCCAGTACACCTACAGTATCTTAAGGGAAAAAACAAACACTCTCCTCTTTTTAACATTGTTCTGGTGGTGTCTGTGCAATGCAAGTAATTCCCTAAAACACGGAAATACTCATTATTAAAACCATTATTAAAACCATTATTAAGTCAGAGCAGTGTAGCAAAGAAGTCGCCACTTAACTCCTTGCTGGAGGCGTCTTGTAAGGAGCGACTCATAGAGCTCTGCAAAGGTCCATGGCAGGAGCTGCTGCGGCTGGGCATGTGCAGCAGCTCCCCCTCAACCACTTAACACCATACAAGGAGCCTCTGCGCATGTGAAGAAGCTCTAAACACTGGCCACTTGGAGTTAAGCTCTGATCGCAACTGGTGTCATAAGCCACTGAGGGGAGCACAGAACACTGCCCCTGGAGATATCTAACAATCCAGAACTCAAGATACAGCAGAAAGTTACTGCATGCAACATAAGAACATTATGGAGGGAATTTAATTATTTTCGCCCACAGCTGATAGCGCCAGGTGCTCGACAGAGCAATTCAATTGTTGCTTTGTTTGTGGTGAATACAGCCACGTTAGCACACATTTCTGCGCACAGTCCCCTGGGTAGGTGAGCAGAAACGTGTGATAAGTCAGCAGTTTGGCCGCCCAAAGCTGGTCTACTCTATAGACGGGTTTAGCCATTTTATGTGGCTAAACCCTGTCTATTTGGTTACGACATGTGCAATATGCATGGGCATCTGAAAATAATTGACTATAGCACCCCGATCTCCCGTCACTTTAGACGGAAGTTAGGATGCGAAAAATAATTAAATTCTCTTAAAAAAAAACTATAGGAGAAAGCACAAACATACAGCATGGGGGTCCCCTTAGTGATATACACTTACTACAGCCTGTATACACCAACACACCGCTCTATATAATACCGCAGCCCCCTATATACCATCACATAGCTCTACATACC
The DNA here is from genome assembly GCA_031769625.1 of Taudactylus pleione. NCBI lineage: Eukaryota > Metazoa > Chordata > Amphibia > Anura > Myobatrachidae > Taudactylus > Taudactylus pleione. The sequence goes on from JAUIMM010000115.1 coordinate 7,001,510, forward strand.
ACAGTCCCTATATACTGACACACAGCTCTATATATCACAGCACGTATATACTGACACACAGCTCTATATAACACCAAAGTCCCTATATACAGACACAACCGCATATACACTGAAATACAGTTCTATATATATACACCACAGCCCCCTATATAACACCAGTCCCCTATAACACCACATCGACATATAAAACAACAAAGCCCCTCATATAACAAAGCCTCACATATAACATAGCCCCTATATAACACTACATCTCCCAATATAACACCACAGCCCCCATATGACAACATAGCCCCATATATAACACTGCATCCTCTATATAACACAGCCTCTTTATAACAGCAGTGACAGTCACCTGCTGGACTCACTCACCAGCCACAGTCATGATGCTGACAGCAACGAAGAGGAGAAGATCCATTCTCTCTCTATTACTGCAAATGCACCTGGCTCAGTCTGATAGACTAGACCCTGGCTCCGGCCTGGCTCCTCCCCTTCCTATCACAAGGATCCCTGCACAGTGCACACATCCTATGCTCATGCCTGCTCTTATTAAACAGTGCCTAGGCAGGGGATGGGGCTGTGTGTCTTCTTCCTACAATACACAGAGTGGAGCCCCTTCCCTGCTCACTCAGCAGACAGGGCAAGCAGAGCCGGGCCTAGGCATAGGTATTCTAAGCAAAAGCCTATGGGCGACTGGAATGCCTTGGGGCATTCCAGGGCTCTGACACTGCCTCCGCCCCCTCTGCGACACTGCCCCCTTTGCGCCACTTTCTCCCCCACGCCTCCCGTTGCTGCCGTGATCGGAGCTCAGCTCAGCTCCGATCGGGCAGTACAGCAGTCACCCGGTCAGGTGACGCGATGACTGCCTGTGAGCCAGGTCAGAATGAGCTTTTGCATAGGTCGGCTCTGCTTCCAGATAAGCCGCCGGCCCGCCGCCCGCCGCCAGACGCCCGCCCACTGCAGCGCCCAGGAGTTAAGAGCAGCAGCATTAGCAGCATCAAAAGGTAGGTGTAATCTTCTCAGGCAGGTAGGCACTGTGCGCAGAGAGGGGGGCTGAGCAGCTGTGTCATGTTTATATATATTTTATAGATATATATACATATAAGAAAACGTGCGCCTAATAGTGTAGTATTTAAATAAACAGCTGATAGTGCTCAATATAAGTAATGTGCGTACCAAACAATAACTTTCAATAAAGCTTATCTGATGTCCAGGTCAACTTCCTATGGTCAGGAAACAAAACTGCCAATAGATTCCGGATATCAATCCAAGGACGGGTACCCTCTTACAAGGACCTTTAAATAAAAGGGCTCAAGCCAAGCCCATAAACATAATATAGTGTAGTATTTTCTTTGACCATTAGAGTAGAAAATAGTAATAATTCATATATCAGGGGTAGCGAGCCTCGAATCATACAAGGAGATTGACCTCCAGTTCTCCTGTCAGTTCTCCTGAACTGACAGAACTGGTTCTCCTGTACTGCCAACAGAGTGGACTCTATTCTGCTTTATACCTAAGATAAGCAATATCTATATTTTTTATTTCTGTTATTGATGTTTGTCTGGATAATAAAATTATTTACGGAGGTCAATCTCCTTGTATGATTCGAGGCTGGCTACCCCTGATATATGAATTAGAAGGTGACTTCGGGCAGTTTACAGAACAGGAAGAAGCCTTTTGTTATATGCATTACATTTTGCTCTATCTGGTACGCAGAAATTATTACTATTTTCTACTCTAATGGTCAAAGAAAATACTACACTATATTATGTTTATGGGCTTGGCTTGAGCCCTTTTATTTAAAGGTCCTTGTAAGAGGGTACCCGTCCTTGGATTGATATCCGGAATCTATTGGCAGTTTTGTTTCCTAACCATAGGAAGTTGACCTGGACATCAGATAAGCTTTATTGAAAGTTATTGTTTGGTACGCACATTACTTATCTTGAGCACTATCAGCTGTTTATTTAAATACTACACTATTAGGCGCACATTTTCTTATTTTTCAGCACCCTTGCTTCTCCGTTTGCCATACGGATTTTTAGAAGATTGCAGCCACCTGTCATCATCAGGAGTGTTGTTTCACATTCACAAGTGCCACAAAGAATTTATTAATGACAATTTTGTTATAAGACTATCCACAGAAGGTTTTAAAAGGTTGTGCGCTAGTATTTCTTTTCTGCAACATATATATACATATCTATAATATATACAGTCAGGTGCATAAATATTGGGACATTGACAGAATTTTCATATTTTGGCCTCTATTCACCACCACAATGGCTTTGAAATGAAACAAACAGGATGTGCTTTAACTGCAGACTTTCAGATTTAATTTGAGGGTAACTACATCCAAATCAGGTGAACGGTGTAGGAATTACAACGGTTTATATATGTGCCTCCCACTTTTTAAGGGGCCAAAAGTAATGGGACTATCAACTCAAAAGCTATTTCATGGACAGGTGTGGGCTATTCCCTTGTTATTTCATTATCAATTAAACAGGTAAAAGGTCTGGAGTTGATTCTAGGTGTGACATTTGCATTTGGAATCAGTTGCTGTCGACTCTCAATATGAGATCCAAAGTGCTGTCACTATCAGTGAAGCAAGCCATCATTAGGCTGAAAAATCAAAACAAAGCCATCAGACAGATAGCAAAAACATTAGGTGTGGCCAAATCAACTGTTTGGAACATTCTTAAAAAGAGAACGCACCGGAGAGCTCAGCAACACCAAAAGACCCGGAAGACCACGGAAAACAACTGTGGTGGATGACAGAATAATTATTTCCCTGGTAAAGAAAAACCCCTTCACAACAGTTGGCCAAATCAAGAACACTCTCCAGGAGGTAGGTGCATATGTGTCAAAGTCAACAATCAAGAGAAGACTTCACAAGAGTGAATATAGAGGGTTCACCACAAGATGTAAACCATTGGTGAGCCACAAAAACAGGAAGACCAGATTAGAGTTTGCCAAACAACATCTAAAAAAGCCATTATAGTTCTGGAACAACATCCTATGGACAGATGAGACAAAGATCAACTTGTACTAGAGTGATGGAAAGAGAAGAGTATGGAGAAGGAAAGGAACTACTCATGAACCAAAACATACCACCTCATCAGTGAAGCATGGTGGTGGTAGTGTCATGGCGTGGGCATGTATGGCTGCCAATGGAACTGGTTCCCTTGTATTTATTGATGATGTGACTGCTGACAAAAGTAGCAGAATGAATTCTGAATGTTTCAGGCAATATTATATGCTCATATTCAGTCAAATGCTTAAGAACTCATTGCGCTTCACAGTGCAGATGGACAATGACCCGAAGCATACTGCAAAAGCAACCAAAGAGTTTTTAAGGCTAAAAAGTGGAATGTTATGCAATGGCCAAGTCAATCCCCTGACCTGAATCTGATTGAGCATGCATTTCACTTGATGAAAACAAAACTGAAGGGAAAATGCCCCAAGAACAAGCAGGAACTGAAGACATTTGCAGTAGAGGCCTGGCAGAGCATCACCAGGGATGAAACTCAGCGTCTGGTGATGTCTATGCATCCAGACTTCAGGCTGTAATTGCCTGCAAAGGATTTGCAACAAAGTATTAAAAAGTGAAAGTTAGATTTAGGATTGTTTAGTTTGTTCCATTACTTTTGGCCCCTTAAAAAGTGGGAGGCACATATAGAAACCGTTGTAATTCCTACACCGTTCACCTGATTTGGATATAATTACCCTCAAATTAAATCTGAAAGTCTGCAGTTAAAGCACATCTTGTTTGTTTCATTTCAAAGCCATTGTGGTGGTGAATAGAGGCCCAAATATGAAAATTCTGTCAATGTCCCAATATTTATGAACCTGACTGTATATATCTCAAATGCAGAAGAGTGGCAGCTGTCTGTGGACTTCAAGGAACTAATCACAGCACAAGGCTTAATGTTGGTAATATTATGCATTGTGGTGTGGTCATCTCCTTGAAGTCCATGGAGTGCTACGCTTGTGTAAAGGGGAAAGCTTTGGTCTCTGGATGTGTATGTATGTATGCAGTGGTGGAACTCCCGAAGACAATGGAATCATTTGCCGCCGGGCTCCAGCCCTTAAGGGGGCACCTGGCTCCATTGTCCCCCGGGCCATTCCGGTCCCTGCCATGGAGATGGAGCGCCGCTGATCGGCGCTCCACCTCCAGCGGCATCAATACGGGGGTGCAGTCGCACCCCCTATTTGCCAGGCGCCCGCTGAGTGTATTATCAGCGGGCGCCCGGCTCCTTCGTTCCCCCCTACGGTAGCCGGAGGAACGGAGCTCAGTGTGAGCTCCGCTTCCGGGTCCCACAACGCACTATGGGAGTGACGTCATGACGTCACTCCCATAGTTCCGAGGAGCGGGCGCCGGGGACGGAAGGCAGCAGGACTGGAGCGAGGTTTCAGGTAAGTATTTTTTTATTTTTGTATGTGTGTGCGCTCGCGGGGGGGCACTCACTACAGGCAGCATTATTGGTGGCTCACTACAGGGGGCATTGTTGGGGGCTCACTACAGGGGGCATTACTGGGGGCTCACTACAGGCGGCATTATTGGTGGCTCACTGCAGGGGGCATTGTTGGGGGCTCACTACAGGGGGCATTACTGGGGGCTCACTACAGGGGGCATTCCTGGGGGCTTACTACAGGGGGCATTACGGGGTCGTACTACACGGGGCATTACAGGGGGCTTACTACAGGGGGCATTATGGGGGCTTACTACAGGGGCATTACTGGGGGCTTTCTACAGGGGGCTTGATACAGGGGGCTTGATACAGGGGGCATTACTGGGGGCTTACTGCAGGGGGCATTACTGGAGGCTTTCTACAGGGGGCTTTCTACAGGGGGCTTACTACAGGGGGCATTACTGGGGGCTTACTACTGGGGGCACAACAGGGAGTTTACTACTGGGGGTTTACTACAGGGGGCTTACTACTGGGAGCACTACAGGGTCCCTTAGTACTGGGGCACTGCAAAGGGGGACCACTACTGGAGGTACTGCATAGGGGGACCATTACTGGGGGGCACTACATAGGCGGCACTGCATAGGGGAACCTCTACAGAGGGCACTGCACAGGGGGACCACTACTTGGGGAACTGCATAGGGGGGCAGCAGCTGGGGCTGGCATAGGTGCTGGGAGGGTGGTTGATTTTAATTTGGGGGGGCACCAACATTTATCTTGCCTCCGGGCACCTGGGATGAAGTTACGCCACTGTATGTATGTATGTGTGTGTGTGTATATATATATATATATATATATATATATATATGTGTGTGTATGTATGAATATATATATATATATATGTCTGTGTATATATATATATATGTGTGTGTATATAATGGGTATATGGGTGTATTTATGTATATATTCTATATATGCAACTGTGATATTTTTGGCATCCATGTATAAACACTTTGGCCCCGTTTATCAACGATGGTAAACACCAGCGCAATTTTTCGTTTAGTATCACTGTGATACAAACTAAAAATGTACTGGTATTTACCAATACTTAACCCTCCAGCGAGGTCCCGTGAAGTCTTCCTCCGCTGGGCTGCTGGCTGGCTAACACTGCCAGTGTCAGGGCTCTGGTGTTATGCGCATGCGCAACGGTCCGTCTGTGCATGTGCATAACACGGGGACCCGGCAGTGCCCGAAAGGCTTCGCCGAAGCCGTAAAGGCGCCACTGGGTCTCATTGCAGGCAATGGGGACCGCATTATACTCGCCATCTAAAAGATAGCAAGAGCGATGCTTGACAAACAGTGGTAATCTTTGATTACTGCTGTTTGTTAAATCCAGAAAAGAAGGCATAATTCCTTTAATGATCACTAAAGGGGTTATGCTTTGTTGATAAATGGGGGCCTTAGATTGGTGGTGGGATTATCTGCTAGGAGGTACTACTCAAAATTTTGCCTAGGGCACCAAAATGGCTAGGGCCGGCTCTGATGGGCAGGGCCAGTTATTCGGCAGTCAGCAGCAGCCCTCTAAAGCTCTGCAGATATGCAGCCTGCCATAGCCTGCCGCTTGCTTACATGCAGCCCAGCCCCGGGACACCAGTACTAGCGGCCGGCCCTGGGGGTGGGATGGAGGGGCACATTTGAGCCGGCCCAGCGGGAACTGTCCTGATCTCCCGGAAGCCCAATCCGCCCCTGACTGCATTGCTAATATTAGCGGTGCTATTTAAATGTATGCATTCACATTGCCTACGCAGCCTGACATAAGGACGCCCACTTCCCCTTACTCACATCCGTATACTAGGGCAACATAGCGAAACAATCGGTAACATCAGAATTTATGCACGACCATGAAACGGCATTGAAACGCACTGGCACGCCTACTTACGCCCTATCACCACCCACAAACGGCACTTCCTGTCAATCACTCTGCTCTGGGTCTGCTTAGCCTCTGCAGATGCAGTCCCCATTGCAATTACTAGTTTGCGCACGCACACTGCGATGCATATGCATGCACAGTGCAAATTAATCGAATGATTGCGTATGTATATGCAACTGTGTTCCTTGCTGAATCAGGCTCTCAGTGCGATCGCCGTGCACGCACAGTGCGGTGAATGTGCAGTACTCAACAATCGGCCGATCTGCGTACGTGGTTGCAATTGCAATCCATGCTAAATCAGGTCCTAAGATCATTAAGTGGGTGTTCATGCAAATGTGGACTATGCAGAAGTCAGAACTGGCCGTAAGCGAAAAAAAAGATGTTAAAAAGCAAATAATTTGCAACTAGTACAGGGCAAATGACACAAAAATAGTGGCTGGACTTCTTATAACATGCTAGCAGTAACCAAAAAACCAATGTATTAAAATATAAATGTATACAATATATAAATAAATAGAAATATATTCTAATAACTGACGGCAGCCATCAATATGGAGGAAACTGGAACCTCTGCAGAATGGGCAGAATTTTCATGGAGATCGGTGCCCCCGAGTAGCGGGTCGAAGCTTAATTACATGATTCTACAAGAATTGTGTCATTTGGCCCCACCCCTATTTAATTATGCGCTATTTAAAGCAATTTTCTTTGCAAAACATCAGGCCCCGCCCACATGCTTTTCCTCCACGGGCTTCTCCAGGGGAGGAAAAATTAAAGGTAGGCAAGTGTGACCAAAAAACTGTTGAATATGTGTGTAATATGATGGCACAGACCAACGGATCCCTTAAATCATGAAATAGCCCAGTATTTAACCAGTGGATGGTTTAATAAGCATTAATGTGATTTGTACAGCTGTACTCACAGTTACAGACATACAGAGCTTGTTTGGAGCATACAGGTCACCAGTGACAAGATGGCACAGCACACGTGCAGACAACCTAACAACAGCCAACTTGGTTATGATTGATGCCCCATTAAAGGAGCATCATAGAGATTGTACACTCCATGGGGTAATAGGTTGCGGCTTTGAGACAACCCATGCAAGATTGCCCAATGTTTTAGTAGGCAAAAGCAAGTTGATTTTGCCGGGTAAATTTACTAAGATGGGAGTTCTATTTAAGAAGTGATGTTGCCCATAGCAACCAATCAGATTCTACTTCTAGAAGATAATACCTGGAATCTGATTGGTTGCTATGGGCAACATCACTTCTTAATAGAACTCCCATCATAGTAAATTTACCCCTGCCTATCAAAAGACTTAGGCCCTCATTCAGAGCCACTCGCTATTTTCGGTCGTTCGTTCTAAAACAAGGGGTGGCTATTCAAATGAACAGTTCGCTGTTTGCGGTCTGTTCACGCCTCTATGTCTGAACGAGCGAACAAAACTTGCGTTCGTTTTTTGGAAAAATACGCCCCCTGGCCGCTCGCATCCTACGTCATGTCCGCTATTTATTAGATTAATCAAGTACATCGACAAGGGTATGAACTGTTCGCTATTCTTGGGGTTGGTGTTTGCTACCACAATTTTGCGAGCAGTTCTGACTATAAAATAACCCAGTGACGTGGTCAATGATGCTGCAGTTTTAAATATGCACACCCATAAAACGCCCGTTTTGACCTTTAAGCACGCCTGCGTTCTGATTAGGGGTGTGCACCGGCCACTTTTCGTGTTTTGTGTTTTGGTTTTGGATCTGGATCTTTCTTCGTGTTTTGGATCTGGATTGGTTTTGCCAAAACCACCCTTCCGTGTTTTGGGTTCTGGGTTTTGTGTTTTGGATCTGTATTTTTTTGAAAAAAAAGCATAAAAACAGCTAAAATCACAGAATTTGTAGGTTTTTCTGCTCCTATGCTATTATTAACCTCAATAACCTTAATTTCCACTCATTTCCAGTCTATTCTGAATACCTCACACCTCACAAAAGTGTTTTTATGTCCAAAAGGTTGCACCGAGGTAGCTGGATGACTATGCTAAGCGACACGAGTGGGCGGCACAAACACGTGACCCATCTAGGCGTGAAACTGCAGTGGCAGACAGGATGGCATTGAAAAACTAGGCCCCAAACTGTACATAATGCAAAGAAACAAAAGAGGTGCAAGATGGAATTGTCCTTGGGCCCTCCCACCCACCCTTATGTTGTATAAACAGGACATGCACACTTTAACAAACCAATCATTTCAGCGCCAGGGTCTGCCACACAACTGTGGCTGAAATGATTGGTTCGTTTGGGCCCCCACAAAACAAGCTGGCAATTTATCTGTCCCTGCACAAACTGGCTCTACGGAGGCAAGATGTCATCCTCATCCTCCTCATCCACCGATTCCTCACCCTCTTCAGTGTGTACATCCTCATCCTCACAGAGTATTAATTCGTCCCTGCTGGAACCACAGGTCCCTCTGTACGTTCTGGAGGCTGGTCTCCCTGGAAGAGTTGATAATTAATTTTATGAACATCATCTTCTCCACATTTTGTGGAAGCAACCTCCTACGCCTTTCGCTGACAAGGTTCCCGGCTGCACTAAACACTCTTTCGGAGTACACACTGGAGGGGGGGCAACTCAGGTAAAATAGAGCCAGTTTGTACAGGGACCTCCAAATTGCTTCTTTTTCCTGCCAGTACAGGTACGGACTGTCTGACATGCCTACTTGGATGCTGTCACCGATGTAATCCTTTAACAGACAGACGCACGCTTGTCGCTGCTGCTTTGAGGATTCAAGTGCGGCTACAGCCCACACAATTCACAAAGACAGAAAAAAAAAAAGAATATTTTTATTGTTTGTGGAGCACACTTTGAGGGTTACACCACCCTTTAACAGACAGACGCACGCTTGTCGCTGCTGCTTTGAGGATGCAAGTGCGGCTACAGCCCACACAATTCACAAAGACAGAAAAAAGAAGAAGAATATTTTTATTGTTTGTGTAGCACACTTTGAGGGTGTCACCACCCTTTAACAGACAGACGCACGCTTGTCGCTGCTGCTTTAAGGATGCAGGTGCGGCTACAGCCCACACAATTCACATAGACAGAAAAAAGAAGAAGAATATTTTTATTGTTTGTGTAGCACACTTTGAGGGTGTCACCACCCTTTAACAGACAGACGCACGCTTGTCGCTGCTGCTTTAAGGATGCAGGTGCGGCTACAGCCCACACAATTCACAAAGACAGAAAAAAGAAGAAGAATATTTTTATTGTTTGTGTAGCACACTTTGAGGGTGTCACCACCCTTTAACAGACAGACGCACGCTTGTCGCTGCTGCTTTGAGGATGCAAGTGCGGCTACATCGCACACAAGTCACAAACACATTAAAAAAATTGTTTTTTATTTTTTGGAGCACTTTGAGAGTTACACCACCCTTTAACAGACAGACGCACGCTTGTCGCTGCTGCTTTAAGGATGCAGGTGCGGCTACAGCCCACACATTTCACAAAGACCGAAAAAAAAGAACAATATTTTAATTGTTTGTGTAGCACACTGTGAGGGTGTCACCACCCTTTAACAGACAGACGCACCCTTGTCGCTGCTGCTTTAAGGATGCAGGTGCGGCTACAGCCCACACAATTCACAAAGAGAAAAAAAAAGAACAATATTTTAATTGTTTGTGTAGCACACTTTGAGGGTGTCACCACCCTTTAACAGACAGACGCACGCTTGTCGCTGCTGCTTTGAGGATGCAGGTGGAATCTAGACGGGATTTGGAACCGAGGACACACTACCTCCATCAATTGTCTAAATCCCACTGCACTAATGTCGGATACCGGACGCACGTCTAACACCAACATAGCAGTCAAGGCCTCAGTTATACGTTTTGCTTCAGGATGACTGCTGTCGTACTTCATCCTCATCGCTAGGGACTGTTGGAGGGTCAATTGTTTAGTAAAAGTAGTGATGTTCCTACTTCCTCTCTGGGATGATGAACAACTCCCAGCAGCAGCAACAGCACTAGGAGGAAGTGGTTCTTGATCTTTCCCTATTTTATTTTTATCGGAGAAAGTTTGGTCCTCCATTTATGTTATATTGATATATATACGTGCGGCTAAAGCGCACACAAACACAGAAAATATTTTTTTATTTTTGCTGGAGAGTAGTGCACTTTGTGGGTTACACCACCCTTTAAGAAATGAGCCAGCCGGCTCTTTACTTATGGGACACAGGCGCACGCTTGGCGCTGCTCCTTTGTTGATGCACATGCAGCCACAGTGCACACAAGTCACAAACACAGAAAATATATATTTTTTTGGTTTGGAGTGTACTTTGGGGGTTACAGAACCCTTTAACGGTCAAGCCAGCCGGCCCTTTACTTATGACACAGGCGCACGCTTGGCACTACTTTGTTGATGCACGTGCGGCTACTGCGCACACAATTCACAAACACAGAAAATAATTTTTTTTTTGGTTTGGACTGGAGTGTACTTTCGGGGGTTACAGCACCCTTTAACGGTCTAGCCAGCCGGCCCTTTACTTATGACACAGGCGCACGCTTGGCACTACTTTGTTGATGCACGTGCGGCTACTGCGCACACAATTCACAAACACAGAAAATAATTTTTTTTTTGGTTTGGACTGGAGTGTACTTTGGGGGTTACAGCACCCTTTAACGGTCAAGCCAGCTGGCCCTTTACTTATGACACAGGCGCACGCTTGGCACTACTTTGTTGATGCACGTGCGGCTACTGCGCACACAATTCACAAACACAGAAAATCATTTTTTTTTTGGTTTGGACTGGACTGTACTTTCGGGGGTTACAGCACCCTTTAACGGTCAAGCCAGCCGGCCCTTTACTTATGACACAGGCGCACACTTGGCACTACTTTGTTGATGCACGTGCGGCTACTGCGCACACAATTCACAAACACAGAAAATAATTTTTTTTTTGGTTTGGACTGGAGTGTACTTTGGGGGTTACAGCACCCTTTAACGGTCAAGCCAGCCGGCCCTTTACTTATGACACAGGCGCACGCTTGGCACTACTTTGTTGATGCACGTGCGGCTACTGCGCACACAATTCACAAACACAGAAAATAATTTTTTTTTTGGTTTGGACTGGAGTGTACTTTCGGGGGTTACAGCACCCTTTAACGGTCAAGCCAGCCGGCCCTTTACTTATGACACAGGCGCACGCTTGGCACTACTTTGTTGATGCACGTGCGGCTACTGCGCACACAATTCACAAACACAGAAAATAATTTTTTTTTTGGTTTGGACTGGAGTGTACTTTGGGGGTTACAGCACCCTTTAACGGTCAAGCCAGCCGGCCCTTTACTTATGACACAGGCGCACGCTTGGCACTACTTTGTTGATGCACATGCGGCTACTGCGCACACAATTCACAAACACAGAAAATATTTTTTTTTTTGGTTTGGACTGGAGTGTACTTTGGGGGTTACAGCACCCTTTAACGGTCAAGCCAGCCGGCCCTTTACTTATGACACAGGCGCACGCTTTGCACTACTTTGTTGATGCACGTGCGGCTACTGCGCACACAATTCACAAACACAGAAAATTATTTTTTTTTTGGTTTGGACTGGAGTGTACTTTCGGGGGTTACAGCACCCTTAACGGTCAAGCCAGCCGGCCCTTTACTTATGACACAGGCGCACGCTTGGCACTACTTTGTTGATGCACGTGCGGCTACTGCGCACACAATTCACAAACACAGAAAATAATTTTTTTTTTGGTTTGGACTGGAGTGTACTTTCGGGGGTTACAGCACCCTTAACGGTCAAGCCAGCCGGCCCTTTACTTATGACACAGGCGCACGCTTGGCACTACTTTGTTGATGCACGTGCGGCTACTGCGCACACAATTCACAAACACAGAAAATAATTTTTTTTTTGGTTTGGACTGGAGTGTACTTTGGGGGTTACAGCACCCTTTAACGGTCAAGCCAGCCGGCCCTTTATTTATGACACAGGCGCACGCTTGGCACTACTTTGTTGATGCACATGCGGCTACTGCGCACACAATTCACAAACACAGAAAATATATATTTTTTTGGTTTGGACTGGAGTGTACTTTCGGGGGTTACAGCACCCTTAACGGTCAAGCCAGCCGGCCCTTTACTTATGACACAGGCGCACGCTTGGCACTACTTTGTTGATGCACGTGCAGCTACTGCGCACACATTTCACAAACACAGAAAATAATTTTTTTTTTGGTTTGGACTGGAGTGTACTTTCGGGGGTTACAGCACCCTTTAACGGTCAAGCCAGCCGGCCCTTTACTTATGACACAGGCGCACGCTTGGCACTACTTTGTTGATGCACGTGCGGCTACTGCGCACACAATTCACAAACACAGAAAATATATTATTTTTTTAGCACTTGGGGGGAGCACCCCTGATGGACAGAGCACCCCCTGGACAACACTACAGCACCCCTTTAGGACTGGGACACTGCACAGGACTTTGGAGTGGACACAGCCCCTATGGAGAACTGACTGCACAACACAGTCCAGCCAGCCCCTATGGACTTTGAAGTAGTGGACACAGCCCCTGTTAACAACAGCAGCACAGCACAACACAGCCAGCCCCTATGGACTTTGAAGTAGTGGACAACAGCAGCACTACACTACACTACACTACACAGCCCTAACTCCCACCCTCCCTCTTCACTGTCCACAGCCGAGTGAGAAAATGGCGCCGACGCGGGTACCTTATATAGGATCCAAAACCCGTGAGACTCGGAAGGCGGGATGATGACGTTTTGCCTCGATTTCAGATCCGAGTCAGGCGGGAAAAGTCGAGCCTGATTCGGATCGGACTGGGATCGGGGGGGTTCGGATTTCAGAAATCCGAACCCGCTCACCCCTAGTTCTGATTTCCACTCCCCATTTTCAAGCACCTTCCCCTGTTACCACCCACATACTCCTCTTTCTGTCACTCAAAATAGCAGGCATTCGCTATTTTGCGAGCACATGAATTTCGGCCGCACTGACTGGTTAGCGCATGCGTATAACGATCCGTACGCATGCGCAGTTGGGCTAACATCGCTCGGAACGAACGAGCGGCCGCTTACGAGCGGCTCTGAATCAGGCCCTTATACTTTAAAACATTGGGCAATCTCACACAAAACTTGCTGATGTCTCAAAGCTGCAGCCTATTACATTTACCCCTATATCTCAACAAACACTGTATCACAGGTCCAAATGTTGCTGTATTTGTACACATAGTTAGAAATAAGCGAGTACAACATTATTTATTATTATTTTAATACTCTAATATTAATTGTATTTTTCTTATTATCAGCTTGCAGAAACGAACATATTTTTCATCTCAAGCTGAGCAGCTGCTCTTTCTACAAAACACAAGGCTATTTATAATCATTAACCTTATGTTATCGGAGTAAGAATATGTCATATCAGCACAAACACTGATTAAGGATATTTTCATTAATGTAACATATGGCTGGATACCATACCATTTGCTTCTGCACTACAGCATGTTTTTCTAAGCTGATTCAGTAAAGTTTGTTTTTATTCTAATGCACAATAGTATCCTATGGTAGGATAACGTGCTGGTTACCAGCTCAACAAATTAATTCTTAAATAGATTTTCCCATGCCTTGAAAGGAGAAGCTATTGCTGGAGTTAGCTGGTGGGAGCCATTAGCTCCCAGGGGCTTTTGAAATAGGTAGAAGCCCTACCTCCAGTGAAAACACAAATTTTCCCTGTATTTAGGCTTTTTAATCCAGTAATAAATAAATCAGATGAGTTCAAATCCTGACCAAGGCTAATCTGTTTGGTGTTCATATGTTCTCCCCATATTTGCTTGAGTTTCCTTTGGCTATTCTGGGAGGAAACCCCCACACTCCAAGTCCAAACACATTATGATACATTTATTGACTTCTGACAAAATAAAACTAAGCCTAGTGTGTATGTGTGTCCATGTGATAGGGAATTTAGGGCCTGATTCAGACCCGCTCGCTAGGCAGTGTTCGCACAAAGCCTGCCGATGTTTGCAATCTGTGCGGTGCGCAAACTAGTCCATGCGATCGGGAAGCATTCGCTCGCTGCGCATAGACAGCTCGCTAGAATGAGTGACAGGACAAGCCATTTATGGGTGGTGACGGGATGGTCGATGGAAACGGGGGATTGGTGGTGCGAACTCAGGCGTGCCTGAGAATCTTAAAGTCCTTTTCATGGGCGTGCATAATTAAGACACAGCGTCATAGTACACGTCACATGGTTGTTTTACACACTGAAGCACTCGCAGTGTTTGCGGTAGGGTATGTTCAACCACAAGTGCTACGTTTACTTTCGATGGTACCCGATATTACCGATTGTTGCATACACTTCCTTGAGATGACTTGGGAAAGTGGGCGTCTTAAGACAGGCTGGTGGGCATCTAAATACACACCACGATCGCTCGCCAAGAGAACATCTGAGAACGTAGCAGCATTCACTGACACGCCTGTGACACTCCCAGCCATCTCCCAGGGACGCCCATGGCTTTCACCCGCCAGCTCAAATGGGAGCGATTGCGTATGCAATAGCGATCTTTGCATACACTGCGCTGTAGAGGTTTCCAGGACTTTTTGCATATGCGCAGTAGCAAATATTTGCTAAACTGCACAAACATTAACACTCCGTCCACCTCTGATTCAGGCCCTATGTGTGCTTTATAAATAACTGTTAATAAATAAATATAATTTGTAGAATTTTTCCCATGGTTACTTTTACTTATTAGAGAAATCCCATAAAACTACCCAGAAACATTTCCGTATACATTATCTTTTCTATTGGTCATGCAGGGCACGTGGGGTATAATATTGGAAATGCAATAATCATATTTTTGGTACTGATATTTCTATGATAGCTTTTCTTTATTTTAACATTTTAAGACTGGAAATCACCTGTAAATTGGCAGTTGACCTGAACTGTTACTGGAAAGAAGGCAGTAACACATTCCATTGCTCACAATGATTAGGGATCCTGTGGGATCTGTCCAAATGATGACATTTGAAGCTATTTGAGAAATCACAGTTTGCTGTACATTATATTTGAATCCCAATTTTACAATGTATTGTACGTTGTGTCAATAGCTACCCTATTAATATGAAATATCCCTGTGGTGTAAGTGTTTCTGTTTGCTCAAGGTGTATTGTGTATTTGTGGTTAGCCAGGGGAGGAATTAACTGTAAACAAGCATAAAGTCCTTGTCCATTAGCCCAGTCAAATATAATAATTCTGTTTATTTGGCTCAGTGGAGTCTACCCCTTCCCCCAATTTTTTCTCCTTGATCTTGTAGTTTTTGTAGTATATATTGGGGGTGATAGTGGTGCCTCACAGCAGCTGGGTATCAATGTGTCTGATCTCTATAAAGTACTTTTATTACAATTAAATCTTCTGTATGTCTTTAGACTTTAACTATGTGGACTGTGTTTATGGCTTAGGAGGTATATAGATGTTACTCTAATGAGACAGGTGTTTATAAATCAGATGTGAAATTAATAGTTAATAATGAGAGAGAAAATAAACCACTCCAGAATTATCTGACAAAAGTTTGTATTGTTTATAGTTCCTCATTTTCATTGCTTGAAGTATACCTCCAAAAGATTACAGCCAACTTATTTTATTTTCTCCCACCCCCTTAAACCACTCAGCCTGGCTTTCAACCCTCCACTCCACTGAAACTGCATTCATTAAAGTCAGTAATGAACTACTTGCTTCTAAATCTAAAGCTGTATACACACACAACGATTTTTTGAACGATTATTGTGTAACGATAATCGTTTGAAAAAATCGTTCACTTTCTGAATCAAACGATGAACGATTATCATTCATGCGCGTTCACGTTTGTAGTTTGTAGTTTGTAGTTCAGTGAGACTTGTCAACTCAACGATTTTCATTAAGGGAATATGCAAAAATCGTTTGTAGTTCAAAAAAATCGTTCATTACACTCATCAGACCGATAATCTCACTGTAAATCATTCATAAAATCATTCATAAAATCGTTGGTAACAAAATCATTGTGTGTGTATGCAGCTTTAAAGTCATTACTTTTTACTCACCCTGCCTGATCTCTCCCTGTCTTTGACACCACGGACCACCCCTTTCTCCTCCAAACCTTTAATCCTTTGGTTTACGTAAAATTACTCTCTCTTGGCAATCCTCCTACATTTCTGACTGCTCTTTCTGTCTCTTCTCTTGAATACACCACTCCAGGTACCTGTATGCATCCTTCAAGGCTCAGTTGTTGGCCTCCTTCTCACTTTATACTTGCTGATGATTGTCAGATCTAACTCTTTTCCTCTTCGTACTCATGTTTCCATCTGTCTTTCTACAATTTTCTCTTATATGTCCGCATCTGGTACAGCTGGAGGAGGAGGAAGGGCAGGGGGGCACTCCCCTCATCTCTCCCTGGCTCCTCCTCTCTCCCTCTTAAGTGACTGGGTGCTGCAGTGGCCAGGGCATTCCTGGTCTTGCCCCTGGGAATAACGTCACAATCTCGTGATTGTCCACAGCATCAAAACCCGAGCCTGGTGGATGGGAGAAGCCACCTGGCCTGTGTCTGCAGTCAGCAGTCTTATAGCCTGAGCTTTACCAGCCATGCTACTCTGGCATGGGCCCTGGCACCCAGGCCAAGCATTAAAAAAGTTTAAACCTATGTTTAGTCACACTGTGTAGCTGAGTGCCCCTGTTTGCCAGCCAACTATATGGGTCTTATTATATGGAATAATATAAATTTGGGCTAATACTGTGTGGCATAATTTGAATTTGGGCACTACTGTGTCTGATAAAATGAATTTGGGCACTACTTGTGGCATAATATGAATTTGCGCTCATACTGTGTGGCATAATATGAATTTGCGCTCATACTGTGTGGCATAATATGAATTTGAGCCATACTATGTGGCATAATATCAATTTAGGCCCTATTGTGTGGTATACAAGTAATTTGAGTTTATACTGTGTGGCATAATATGAATTTGAATATTATACATACATATACATAAATTAGAATTCAACCTCCATATGTCCCTCCTACCCTTGCACCCCCCCACCCCATGGAACTTGAATTTGGTGTTGATTGCTCTTGAGTTGCCCCCTTCGGGACTCTTAAGTTTGTGGAGTTGTGGTACCTTACCTTGAAGGTAGCCTTTCTACTGCCCATTGCATCTGCTTGCAATGTCTCAGAGTTTGCGGCCTTATCCTGTAAGCCTCCCTTAGTCATCTTTCATCCCGACAGGATAGTTTTTTTCGGACTAAGGGGTATATTTACTAAAGGTCAACATTAATCAACATTATTTTCAAATCGATCAAAATTGATCAACATTGATGTGTTTTGGGGCTATATATACATTTACTAACACTTAAAAAAACAAATTAGTTACTCATGGTAGTAGGAATTTACTATTTGCAGTGAGTGTGGCAGCAGAAACCATACTGCAAGAATGGATACACCCCACACCTGTAAATGTCCAATTATATAGGGAGAAACTGCATTTTATTTTTGTATGGACTGGGTGGAAAGGGTGTTTGACAAAGAGACAAAAGTTTCTACATTTTTTGATACATTGGAGCTTTTCATCACCACTCTTCCGACTTTAATGCAATCTTAGATACTTCATAGTGTAGATTTGACTTAGTGGTATGAGACTTGTGCTCTTATTGGTGACCCTATTATTTTTTTGGCTGAAGGATGAGTGCCAGGACTTTTATTGCATATACATTGTAGTTCCCAGTTCTCACTACAGCTCTGCCCCTTGGCATTACCACTAATTTTTGTTTTCAACATTTGTGTCTAAATTTCCTTTTTTCTTTTGCACACTTTGTAATACCTCAATATATTTATTGACAAGTTCATTATGGTATATGATATTCTCTTCCCTTATCTCTTGGATTTTTACATGAAGAATAAGGGTCCCCATACACGATGCAATATTTTTTACACGATTTGGCCGTTTTCGATTGACTGTAACGATCAATCGTGTAAAAAGTGGCATTTTCCTGGACGATTACGATGTCGATGCGCGTCCCCGGTGTCGTGTATCGGCATCGTAGATCAACTGAACCTGCCGTAAGATTTTGATCTATCGTGCACGATGTGACACACATTGTTTTGTGTTTGTGCACACAGAAGGATGTCATGCACTATAGAGATCCATGCTACATGCATCTGTGTCATTGACACAGAAGCATGGACGGGATAGTGAGACCCATCTGTAGTGCTGTGTATTCAATGACACAGATGCACACATGGACCAGAAGATCCGTACAACATGCATCTGTGTCATTGACACAGAAGCACGGATGGGATCAGTGAGACCTGTCTGTGCTGCTGTGTATTTCAATGACACAGATGCATACCCCTAAGCCTTCTTTACTTTAGAAGGTGGTTTTGAAGTTCCATATATACCAGGATATTGTTCTCCTGGCCTTTCCAGTGCCTGGAGCATCATTTAGCTCATCTTCCTTGGGGCTATTGGCTGTGGTCCATGCTGTGGAGATCTAAATTTACAGTGCGGCTCCTCTTTGATGCACTGATTCCCTTCTGGTCTTGATTAATGTCCCTAATAAGGGTTGGCCCAGGCTTCCATTGTTGGCTACCATCTGCCAGGTTTATCTTTCTGCAAATAATCCTGTTCTACCTTCTCTTTGTGCTCATTCTACAAGTGCAGTCAGGCCTCATGGGCAGTTTGTCGTTGAATCTCCATTGAACATCTGTGCAGAGTGGCGACCTGGTCCTCTGTGCACACATTTACCATACTTTACAGATTCCATACCTTTGGTTCTGTTGATGCTAGCTTTGGGTGCAAAGTTTTACATGCGGCTTTGCTGGATGGTGCCCCCCCCCCTTATTAAGCTTATTTTGTGAAGTCCTAACATCATTGTCAGCATCCCCCAGCATGGTTGCAAGTGGAAATTAGATTTTGGTACTCACCATAATATCTCTCCTCGTAATCCAGCTGGGGGACACTGTGCTCCCTGTTGTTGTCATTTTTTTTTCTTTGTTTCTTACTGTTACATAGGTACTATTGGTTCTGGGTTCTAGTATTTCTTCCCCCATACAGCTTTGTTAAAAAATAAAACTGAGGTCCGGTGGAGGTGGGAAAGGATAGAGGGGGGCCGAACTTCTCAGTCATCCCCTCTATTGGTTGGTACTTTGGGCCTCATTCAGAGGCGGTCGGAGGATGCAAGCGGTCGCTCAGAAACTGGGCGGCCGCTTGCATCCTGACCGCCCACCTCTGTTTCGGTCGTTAGGCTGTGGGTTTACACCCACAGCTCTAATGACCGCTAGGGTGATGGTCGCGATGGTCAGAGACCATTGCGACCATCGGGGCTTACGACGAGACCCTAGGGTAGGGTCTTACTTGTCGTAAGCCCCGGAGAGCTTCTGGCTCTGTCAGAGCCGGAAGCTCTCCACTGACATCACTAGTGATGTCAGTGGGGCCTCCCCCAAACGGTAGGCGTTCCCAAGGAAATGCCTCCGTTTCTGGCTGCCACCCCCCGGCCCGCCTTCCAAACGGGGCGAGCTGTCAATCAACATCGACAGCTCGCCCCCTTTGGAAAGAGACCTGCTACAACCGGCGCTGTCGGTTATAGTGGTTCTCACGCATGCGCACGAAGGAGCCGGCTCCCTCGTGCGCATGCGTACTTGACAAACATTGAGGCGGCCGTGCGGTCATAGACCATATGGCCGCCTCTGAATGAAGGCCTTTATCTCTCTAAATGCTTTGATAAATATCCTCCTTAGTGTCTGGACAGCAGGGGTGCCAAGAGGGGGGTACTTTATACCAAGGGCCAGGCTTGTTGGAGGGGCCCAGTGGGGGCCTGATTCAGTTGCACAATGGTCAGAGATGTGTCCTTATCCTCTAAAGACTTCTTTAGTCATCTTTCATCCTGACAGGGTGGTTTTTTGGACTAAGGAGTATATTTACTAATGGTCAATTTTAATCAGTTTTAATTTCAAATTGATCTAAATTGATCAACATTGATGTTATGTTTTTAGGGTTAAATCACACATTTACTAACACAAAACCAATTCAGTCACTCATGGTAGTGGCAGCAAAGTGTGGCAGCAAAGAAAAACATACTGCAAGAATGGATACACCCCACACCTGTAAATTTCCTATTATATAGGGTCAAACCTTCTTTTATTTTTGTATGAACTGGGTGAGAACGATGTTTAACAAAGAGACGAAAGTTGCTACATTTTTCGATGTATGGAAGGGTTTTATCATCACTCTTCCGAATTTAAGTCAGTCTCAGGTACTTCATAGTGTACAATTGACTCGTGCTCTTATTGGTGACCATCCCATTGTTTTGGCTGAAGGATGAGCTTCAGGACTTTTATTGCATGTACAGTACATTGTAGTTCCTAGTTCTCACTAGGGGCCCAGCGATGGTCTGTGTCAGATGCCTCTCTCCCCTTGCATGATATCCCCACTGATGCTGGCCGTTGCATACTGTGATAGGATCATTGGTAAAATGGTCTGTGGCAGGTACATTTGTCCCAGATTCCTGTCTTATGTGTTTTAAACCCCCAGGAGAAAGTCTGCAGTATAGCAGGCTTGAGTCTCGGCTTTTTGAAAAGCCGGTTTGGGACCTGAGGGTTGTGGGTGAGAGGAGAGGGAGGGATCCACCCACGGCCACTCCAGGATTTGGTTCTCTTAGCCTGGTAACAGGCTTGTTAGGGTTTCCACCTGAGAGTGGCCAATATAAGCCTAGTGTGTTGAGGGCTGATTGTCTCACCTCGGAGAGCAGACAGGGAGTTTGCTCAGAAACACTTGAAAACCTAACTGTAAGTGTTGTGCTGTGCCCTTGTTGCTGGTGAGGGCATTAGGCCCTGCCAGGTTCTGGTAGTGAGGGAACTACCTGTGAAGTTAGTGCCCCGACAGGGCTAGGATTTATATTTATGTTTTCTTTATATTTCTGACATTGTACAATAAAGACTGGCGCCGACCAGCTTGTACTTGCATCCAGACTGGTGTGCTGCTTCCCTGCTGCTGTGTGTTGTGTAAGGAAGGAGTCCTCTACCCAGGAGAGGGTCCCCCTAACCTAACTGTGTCACAATACATATATAATATCTTTCTGCATATATATTAACTTACATACATTTACAGTACTCAGGTTGTGGCTGTGAGGTAATATACTTAGAAATGTGCACAAATTGTAGCTTTTGTAGGTTTAGTCAGCCTATATGTCTACTAATAGGGATCAACTAGTGAGTGAGTACAGCTATATATTTTACATTCTGCATGTTACAATATACTATATAACTACTTATTTTGATTTCTTTTGTGAAGTCCTTGGTATTCCTTACAGATTAAATTATGAATTATACTTAATTATGAACCTCAGGTTGTTTACACATAATACTGTGGCATTTGCAGGACTAGGGGTATATTTACTAAAGTGCAGGGTTTTTTAGAAGATGTTGCCTATAGCAACCAATCAGATTCTACTTAACATTTATATAACACCTTCAATCTAGAAGATAATAGCTAGAATCTGATTCGTTGCTATGGGCAACATCTCCACTTCTAAAAACCTGCACTTTGGTAAATATACCCCTTAGTGTGCTCAGTGACCCATTTCAATTGTTTCATAATCCGTTTGTGTGGCAGGCAGCTCTTGGTTCCTATTCACTTTTATAGTACATCTGCATAGAAGCCTACCTTTGAAATAAGCATGTTCATTCAGTCCCACTATGCAGATGGTAGTGGCAATTTTAATTGGAGACGATGTACAGAAAGTTTGAGCAGTTTTACTCTGCCTTCTTTTAATGATTCCATCATCCCTGGCTGCTACATTTGGCTTACTGAGTCCCATCAGTTCTTCTTATTTATAATATTACAGTTAATTCCTGTACTAAAATCCTTCGGGATTAAAATTATTTGACGTGGGTGGTCCTGACATGTGGCTGCTTTATAGTGAGGCTCCCGGCAGGCACACTGTATCATGTCCAAGGGCCGGGCCCTCAGGCCCCCCAGTCACCATGTGGGGGATAGCCTCCAGCACTGCAGGGGCCCTGATCAAGCTCCCAGGGCAATATCTTCCAGAATCCAGCCTCATGGCTGCAAGGTGAAACGACTGTCCGCCATCTTGGAAGTGCAGCTTCCTCTCCGGACCTCCTGACAGGCTCTTTGGATGGCCCAGGCACTCTGGATCTTCTTGACTAGCAGCCTGTGGATCGCGCAGATTGTCCTCACCACTCAGCTGTTCTTTGCTGTTCTCTGTCTGCAAAAGGCCACCATCTTGGAATCGCTGTTACATCCTCCCACTCTATCCCTTCTTCCAGAAAGCAGCCCTGCTAGTGTGGACTCTGCTTTGTGCCATTTAGTCAGAAAGGGGCCTATTTCTGGCAGTCAGTTATTCTCATATACCTGTATGGTCTGCAGCTGCTAACCTACCTGTCTGCATCAGCACACTGCACCCTGGAATCTGGGCTCAAAGCGTATTTGCCATCTCACATCTCTACAGTTTGCCTTCCCTTTTCTGGTGTCTCTGGTCGCATGGAAGTCTGGGACCCTACTTATAGTGTGCTGGCCTGAAAGTATAATTACATTACCTGCAGAAGTGACTTTCTTGATACAGATGTAGCCACGCTCATCTATCCTCATTATGACATATAGTGTAATAATGTAGTCGCACTGTGCCTGGATGCAGAGCGGTGTATTCTGTTATGGAGTGGCGCGGGGTAGCGTGAGGTGGCGCTTTGATATGTAGTGTGGTGTATTTAGTTGCCGGCGAGTGTAATACTAGTGTTCATCCACCAGATGTCGCTTTTGAAAATCACAACTGCGCATGCGTGAGTTATACATTGAAAAACAGATCTGTATACTACAGCTCTACTGCACTGTGCTCTACAGTATGATTTACTGTAAACATACTGTAATGTTAGTACAGGCGCTGAGCATCATTTTCTGCAGTGTGCTCACACAATGCTGGGACCCCCGATCGCTTTATAAAGTCCTCAGCAGCCAAAGTAAAAAGGTGTACTTCGACAAACACTGCAGGTGATGAGCACCTGCCTCTGTGACTAACATAGCCTAATGGTAGCACCGATGATTGCCATGCCCTTACCCAACGGTTTGATGCCCGTTGGGTAAGGGCACTCCTCATTCCAGCTTTTGGAATGAGGAGTGCTCTGTTGGACCTAAAGAAACCCTGATGGGAACGTTTATACCTGGTCCCAGGTGAGTGTTTTTACATAGGGGAGGTCCAATTGGGAATATATGAATACCTGTATTTCCACTGTAAGCTGATGCAAGACAGATACCTTTATGTGAACATATTTCTCCATTTGGAGGTGAGTCAGAGACGGAAGATTTTGAAGCCCTAAAAGGGGTCCATGTACTTTGAATTTAATTTCTTGTGTATCTCTCCTTCCACTTTGACAGAATCAATTAATAGAAGATCGCGCTTTTGGATCACTCTATTTTTCTTTGTGCATTTGACTTGGAGGCGTGGTGCCCCTAAGAGTGGACTAAGCAGCGGTTTGTGGGGCGCTGGTTGCATTTACATTTTTCTGTATTTGTATTTTGTGCACTAAGTTTAGGTGCCCAGCTGCCCTGTGATGTTCTCACACAGGGGACAAAGAAATGTACTTATTAATGAGGTTTTCAATGATAGTGATGATACTAGTATGGTGGATGAAAATCTAGAAACTGCTTTGTCAAAATTAGAAAAATGTCTATTGAAGAAGGGGAGGATTTGGTGGGAAATGATGACACTAGAAAAAAATTGTGCAGAAAAATTAATCCCTAGAGGATTACGTATTGAGAAAGTGCCTTCTTTTGACAATGGGTCAACTGATTTTAATAGGGAGTGGTTTAGGATATTAGATTCTTGCTCATTTTTCCTTATGAATTTAATTATTAGAGAAAAAGGGACAGAATTACAAAAATTAGAAGAAGAAATTAATACCTATAAAAGTCTTGTAGATTCCTATAAAGAATCAAGAAATTTTAAGGTTTTAAAAGAGATTAGTATTAAAAAGATTGAGAAAAATGAAAGAGATCTTAAAAATTAGAAAAAGAAAAAATATTGGAGAGATAAAGGAGATTATACAAGTGGTAATGAACATAAAATTACTAAAAAAAGAAAGAATGTATCAAGAGGGGAATGTCCATACCAGGATTACAGAAAAGAGAATGACCTTTAGACCACAACATAGAGAGGATCTATCCCCACTATCAAAAAGGGAAGAGAGACCACACAGATTCCCTTATGGAAATGAACGATCACGTAGACCCAGAGATGAACAATTAGGGGAGTGGAGTAACCGTCAGTTTAGAAGTAAGGGCCATTTCTCTGATAACCCATCTGATAATTGGGAGAGGAAGAAAAAAACATCATTTCGATCAGACAATTGGAGGAACAGGTTTGAGCCCCTCACTGATGATTTTTTATGGTAGATAGGGTGACCTACACCCTAAAAAAAAGGAGAAGGGGGACTAGGGGAGGTAAATGTACACATGCAAATAGAAAGAAAAGACGGAAAAGAAGGGAAGTCAGGAATGTAGAGGACTACATATCTCAAAGTGAAGGGGACACAGCAGAAACACTTAGCTCTAAAACAAAAATCTATAATCTGAGTAATTACCAACTAAATTAATGGGAAACCAAAGTTTTAGAGCGTGGTTTAAAATTTGCACCTTCAAGTCACCATAATGACTTCAAGGTATTCGTTGACCTCCAGAAGTTTATTAGAAAATTAACTCTAAAAAAATTTTTGGGTGAGAAAGATGAAGATAACATTGAGCTATTGGCGAATAATGAAATCTCTGTATTTAAGAAAAAAAATCAAAAAATTTTTCCCGCACATAAAAAGGGTTGTTACATAGAGACATTTGAAAGGTTAGTTTGAGAGGATTTAGATAGATTAGATTTAAAACCCATTAAAAAGATGAATCTTACAAAAGATAAGAGGTCTGCTATTAAAACATTGAAGGATAACCAGCAAATAGTGATCAAACCCGCTGATAAAGGGGGAAGTGTGGTAGTCCTTAATGTGGATGACTACAACTCAGAAATTGTTCGCCAGTTGGCAGATACTAGTACATATAAAAAACTACGTACTAATCAATCAAATGCTATTGTTAAAAAATTGGACAGTTTCCTGGCATTATATACATCAAAAAAGATCATTACTGAGACTATACAAGAATATATTAAAATTGAGAATCCTTCTATACCGGTAATATATGTGTTACCCAAGATTCACAAAAATAAGGAGAAGCCTCCAGGTCGTCCTATTGTGGCGGGTACTAACCCTGTACTTTCCAATTTATCACACTATTTGGATTATCTACTCCAACCTTTGGTACAGGAAACTACATCCTATTTAACGGATACTATTTCCATTATAAGGGACCTCTCTGAAATTAGATGGCTCCCTGGATATAAATTGGTGACAGCGGATGTCACCTCTTTATATACCATAATCCAACATCATTTAGGTCTAAGTGCAGTGACATTTTTCCTAGAAAGAAAGGATATGTCAGAGGATCAAAATTTTTTTATTGTGGAGGGTATTGAACTAATTCTACGAAATAACGTCTTCTGGTACAATAGTGACATTTATCTACAACTCACAGGGACAGCCATGGGCACCAGGCTGGCACCAAACTATGCCAATTTGTTCATGGCATGGTGGGAAGATCAGTCAGTATGGAGCGGTCATGGTTTTGGGGCCAGCCTGGTGTCCTGGCGTCGATACATGATGTGATTTTTATTTGGGATGATAACCAGAACTCTCTGGATAACTTCTGTAAACATCTAAATGATAATAGGCATGGTATTGTATTAACCTTCAATGTGAGTGATACTGTGGTCAATTTTCTTGATTTGACCGTATATATTGAGGGAAATATCATTAAGACCAAAAATTATACGAAACCTACAGACTGTAATGGTTACATTGAAGCCAATAATAATCATCATTATAATTGGCTTAAAAGTATACCAGGTAGCCAATTTTATCATATATGCAGAAATTGTACTGAGGTGGATGTATATGAAGAACAAGCCAATATTCTGATGAATCAATTCAAACAGAAGGGTTATGATAATAAAGTTGTGGAAAAAGCTAAAGAAAATGGTTTACAATTAGATAGACTAGAAGCTATACGTAAAGCGAAGAAAAGAGATGATAAACGTAGAGATGGGGAAATCACTTTTATAACTCAATATAATAGTCAGTATAGAGAAGTAGAGAAAATAATAGGAAAACACTGGGACATCCTTAATCATGATCCGGTTTTAAAATCGTTTATTAGCAATAAACCTAGATTTGTATACAGAAAGGCCCGGAATATAACAGATAGTTTGGTAAGGAGTGTGATTGCTGCCCCAGTTCATTTATCTATAAATAAATCAAAAGGTTTTTATAGGTGGGGATCATGCAGTATGTGTAAGGCATGTAAAAGTTCCACTTCCAAAATCACAGAATATAAATCGTCGCAGACAAATAAGGTGTTCCAAATAGATGATTTTATTATGTGTCATACCAAGTATTGCATGTACTTACTTGTGGGAGCCAATATGTAGGCAAGACCACTAGAAGTTTGAAAGATCGCTTGGCTGAACATGTGAGAAATGTTAAAAAAGGCTTGGAATCACACAATGTGTCATTACACTTTAAAATGAAACATCAGTGTGATATCAAACATCTAGTGTCTTTCTGTGGGATTCAGGTGGCCAAATCAGATTGGAGAACAAACAATAGGGATAAAGTTTTGGCTAAAATGGAGATGAAAACTATATTTATTTGTTAAGATCTTTAACTCCAAAAGGTCTCAACGTGGATTTTGAGATGAAGTGGTTTTTCTAACACACTTTTAGTATTTTTTCTGTCTACATTATTATGCATCGTTCTCTATTTTAATTATTGTCTTTTTATTTTTTACATGTACATCTGTATCGCTTTGAGGAATATTGCTGAATTTTGTCACCAAATTCTTAATATTGGAAGCCTCTTCATTATAATGGGACTTCCGTTTGGCATCTATATCGTATTGCTTTCCACTATGGTGCGTTCCAAAAAGATGGGAGGATCACCCTGATGCATCATTGAAATGTGCTGTCCGTGTGTGCCTGAGAAGGAACCATCCTCTCTACCCTGGTGGCAGGTTGGACTACATAAAGAGCGCACTGCCGGAATGACAACATCCGTTTGAGCCGTGATGACGACTTCCTGTCACCGCGTGATGACCATTTCCAGGAAGTGATGAATAAGCTGTTTCCGCTCAAGTGACCGGATCAAGTCTTGTCACGTTGGTCTGCTGTTTGGCGCGCAAATGAACATTATAAGTTTAAGGAGAGATCCAAAATATGGACTGGATGCCAAAAATTAATTATTGTTTTTATTTTGTTTTTATTATATTCTTATGTATGATTCAGTTGATTTATATTTTGTTATATATTGTGGATGTACATGAATTCATATTAATGGAATGTGTAATTTATTAAGGGCTTTTTAAGGATTGATGCCATTTTTATTACTTATCCGGAGTTTGTGGATTACTCAATATTGAAGTTAATCAATTAGTGTGAGTTAGGGTATATATACCCTGGCTGTTCAGTTACAATTTACACCCTGAGGAAGGACCTATGGTCAGAAACGCATTGGTGTTACTGTGGCAAGTTTCCTTGTTGCTGCTATTTTTTTATTCTTTTACTGGTTGGTTCTCCATACCCATTCATTTGGGGTTTCAGGAGAGAATTTCTATTACTTACCTGTAATAAGGAAAGAGGACTCTATGCTTGGATTTTATCTATTTTTTATTTTTCATTTTTTATTTGTTCCTGTACTGTACCAATAAACTTTTTACTTTTGGATCATTGTATTGAAAGGAGTGATTCCAGCTTTAGGAATGAGGAGTGCTCTGTTGGACCTAAAGAAACCCTGATGGGAACGTTTATACCTGGTCCCAGGTGAGTGTTTTTACATAGGGATGGTCTAATTGGGAATATATGAATACCTGTATTTCCACTGTAAGCTGATGCAAGACAGATACCTTTATGTGAATATATTTCTCCATTTGGAGGTGAGTCGGAGATGGAGGATTTTGAAGCCCTAAAAGGGGTCCATGTACTTTGGATTTAATTTCTTGTGTATCTCTCCTTCCACTTCGACAGAATCAATTAATAGAAGATCGCGCTTTTGGATCACTCTGTTTTTCTTTGATGCCCGATAAGGTTGCTATTTTTGTACATTTTTTAAAAACTATGCAGAATTCAGCTCTGTTATTCATTTTATACTTCAATGTACTATGCATACAGTACAGTATGATGTGCACTGCAAACCTCATGTGATTACACATATAGGCGCTGAGCGGCATTTTCTGCAGTGTGCTCACACAATGCCGGGACCCACGATAGCTTTATAAAGTCCTCAGCACCCAAATTAACAATATGAACTTCAAATAAAAATTACTTGCACTCAGCTGTCTGTGCTTAAAACACACACAGAGAATGCCTTTTCAGTATCTATTTCCACTTACCCATTCCTCTGTTGGGTTCTAAGCTACACTTACACCCATTTTGTTGGGACCCTACCTCTTGCTATCTTGGCACAATGGAGAAGTTTGTCGCTAAACAGCACTGTGGCCATAGGGGAACCAAGTCCATGAGGGCAATAGAAAAAGCTGTGGCTATGGTTCCTGATGCTAGCCCCCCTCCTCTCCTTCTGGCTCACTGGGAGGTATTGTTGACCCTCCTGGGTCTACACCACCATACACATACAAGGCTCAAGAACTTTATGACCTGCTCTCTCCCTTGTTGGATACTAAGCTGGTGAGTCTCAAAGAGTACATAGATTCAGCCATGATGCAACTCACTAATCATATCCACCAGCTTGATGAAGCAGAACAATGTATATCCACCGTGGAAGACGAACTGGCAGAAGCCTGGAGCTCAGCTCTTAGGAATCTATCATCTCCTCCTTACAGGATGAAATGGAGCATTTGGAAAACTGCAATAGAAGAAACAACGTTAGTATTACTGGCTTGTCTGAGGCGGTAAAGCCAAGGGACTTGGATAATTTTGTCACACACTCCCTTCCTTAGTAACTAGGCTGCCCACAGTCTATGCAGCCTTTGGTCATGGAGTGTGTGCATCACATAGTCCCAGTTTGTCCTTCTGATCAGTGCTGACCAAAACCTGTGATAATGCGCATCCTCAATTATGCGGAAATGGTTCGCCTTTTAGAAGCCTATAGGAAACATCCTGATGTAACTCATTATAGTGATCATTTCCTCCCGTTTCAAGACTTTTCGGATTAAGTGGCGATAAAACATTGAGAGTTCTCCTCAGTGTGTAGAGCCGGTATCCATTTAGCTTTGCTTTAACCTGCAAAAATTTGTTTTTTTCACAATGGCAAGCCCCACTACTTTGATGCTCCCACCTCTGTTCAAAATTTCTTAGACTCCCTCCAATCTTTTTCAATCTCTCGCATGGATAACATGGGCTGGCTGGTACTGAACCTATCATGATAGTTTGTTTTAATGTCCAATTTTATATTTCTTATGGCAGTTTTGTCCAAATTAATTTGTTGTTAATGCCTACAGAATTTGAGGAGTATTTGTTAGATGTCATACTCCCCTCTACACAACAGACATTTATAGTAGGTTATATCTCACAACACTTCTGGTTGTGCCACTGGGTTTTTTAATATTTAAAAAATAATAATGGTTCTTATTACCATGACTGTTTTCTGGTTCTTGTTTTTATATGGTTTTTGCACATTAGGTCATTATTTGATATTGACTTTTACTTACTGATTACAACTAATTGTCACTGTCTTTTTGTGGTTTTTCTCTGTTATATATTATGTTTTTGGGGCATTGTCCATGTATATGCTCATGCAAATGAAGAGTATGCTCTCGTTGCTTGTTGGGACAATAGAGAGAACAGGGAGAAGGGAGGGGCGGGGCTGCACATCCTAATATTAAACATGATAATAGGTGCTACCATGCTGAGACCTGTAGCTGGGGCATTTTAAGAGATGAGGGGGCGCATGTGCAGCCCCCGTTTGGGCCCCTCCTCTATGATGGCGGCTCAGCGGCACTGAGAGCTGTAGATTCTGGCTTCATGCCAGAATCTACAGTGCATGCGCTGGTCTCCAGAAAAAAGGCGCATGCTCCTACTTTCCTGGGGACATCTTTTCTGCATATGCGCAAATCACTGGGAAAATGGCCGCCGCCATTTTGCCAGTGAGTGTTTGCTGCTCTACAGCACTGGTCCAGCGCTGCGGAGCAGCACTTCGGGAATCGGCGGAGAGGTAAGTATAATTACCTATGGGTGCAGGGTGTGCTGAGTGGGCCCCCTGGACCCAGGGGCCCATGTGCTCCGCACACCCTGCACCCATTATAGATACGCCCTTGACCTGTAGTTCTACAGAAAAAAAGAAGGGGGGGATGAGCAGGTGTACACTATAAGCACTAAGAATTCTAATGATCAAAACATCTATAATAAACTGCAATAATTATCATGGTTTTAAATGTAAGGTTTTTTAGTACATGTTTGGCCAAAGATGTTTGCCCACCTGTCACATCACGGCGAGCATTATATAGGTGGGTCCCTAACATCTCTAATACTGACACACTAATTCATTTATCTAGGACTTACCTATCATAGGGTCCATTAGATGTGTGTACTGCAATGCAAGTACCCCTACCAATTAAAATCACCTGGGGCAGGTAGGAGGAGTGCTAGCCCAAGATAAGGGTCTCACCTTCAAAATGTACCTTAAATACACACACAGGAAAAAGGAGGGGCTGGGCTGCACATCCTAATATTAAACATGATAATAGGTGCTACCATGCTGAGACCTGTAATTCTACAGCAAAAAAGAAAGGGGGAGGAGCAGGTGTACACTATAAGCACTAAGAATTCTAATAATCAAAAAATCGATAATAAACTGCAATAATTAACATAGTTTTTAATGTAACCTTACAATACCTCAAGAATAGTTCCCTTTTTTTAAAGGTTAAAACCAGTTACCTACACATTGAATTGAAACCTCGATTAAGTTTATATCCTGGAATGTTGAAGGCCCTAATACACCAATCAAGAGGAAAAAAGTGTTAACTCATTTGAAACATCTTCAGGAGACACCTGGAAAGTGGGGGATCCAAATATATTGCTGGATTCCTGGATAGGGGATTGTTAGTCCGCCTCCTTCACAGTGAAAAAATGAGGGTACAATTGATTAGCAGTAGGGTTAAATATAATATTGTCGATAGTCTACTTGAGCCAGAGGGACAATTTATTTTTTCAAACTTCAGTTGGAGGGAGAATTTTTCACTGATTTGTATGCACACATGGGTCCTAATGATTCCTTTTTTCAAATGTATATGTCCGACTCCAGTATTGGGCCAATGGCACACTGATTATTGTTGTAGATTTCAACAATTTGCTATCTCTTGCACTAGACCGGTCAGGTCCTCAGGGTAAGTGGCGGGGCAGTGCACTTTCAGCACTAACACTTCTATTCGTGGAGGTACCAACACCCTAGTGCTAGAGACTTCACCTTTTCTTATTTATTTATTTATTACCAGTTATTTATATAGCGCACACGTATTCCGCAGCGCTTTACATAGAAGATCTGGACATTCACATCAGTCCCTGCCCCAGTGGAGCTTACAATCTATATTCCCTACCACATGTACACGCACACACATACACACTAGGGGTAATTTGTGTTGGGAGCCAATTAACCTACCAGTATATTTTTATTCTCACCCCCACCAATTATCCTCTAGGATTGATTTCTGGTTGGTCCTTTCTGCCTTAAGGAATAGTTTTATTAACTCAGGGATTGGCAACACAGTTATCTCTGATCATTACCCATGTGGTTCTTTATATCTTTAATGAGCCCACGCACCACGTCCTTTAATTTGCGATTCCCAGCATACCTCGGTCCTTCTGAAGACTTTGACTTATATTTACCACAAAACTTCGCCAACTATGTAAATGACAACCTAGAACACTTTGATGATATACCACCTGTGATCCGGGGTCATGTCATTACGTACATTTTCAGTGAAAGAAGCATTTACAATCCCGATTCCAGGCTCTGAGTGATGCCCCTGCTGCAACCTACTCGGTTTTATTGGAAGACGAAACTGAGGTTAATCGTCACGCCTTTAAAGTGGCCTAGCAGTTATATGACACATTGAAACAGGTATTTCTGTTGGGGCAATAGGTCCGGAAAACTTTTGGTGAATGTAATTAAAACCCAATGTATATTGACTCATATTACCCAAATTTGTTCAACCCATGGTTTCTGACTATCGGACTCTGGTGACATCTCTGATGCCTTCCTGGAATATAACAAATATCTATACACAGCACCTTCGAATAACCTGAAATCAGGTATGGAGTTTCTTAGGTCTGCTGGACTCCTTCAGTTATCTGAATTTGAAAGGGACTCCCTGAAGGCACGAATTAATATACTTTCCAAAACCCCGCAAGCCCTGTCACTGGTTCAGTCTTAAAGACGTATCTTCCTGTTGAATCAGGATTTAAAAATCTTTGCTAGACTTATTGCCCTCAGTCTCCAGGCTATTCATCCAAAATTACTTCATCTTTGTCAGGCGGGTTTTGGGAAAGGCCGCTTCTCTTTGCACAATGGGCCTGATTCAGAGATGTACGCTAATGCAATCACAGCTGCGATTTTGCACAGACAACAGCAACGAAAATATGCTGTTTCTAAAGCTAACCCAAGCATAGGGACACCTACTGCTGCCTTCTCCATCCAACGATGTGCAACAGTGTAAACATTGGAAACATCGATGCTGATCGGCCAGTCACGAAAGTTGTAGGAAAAATCTGATCTGCCTCAAACACTATGGCTCACCTGACACATATAGAGCTCTCATGCTGTGAAGGAGATCCCAATAGCTAATGTCACGGCCTGGGTTTCTCGGCATGGTATTCAGCGGGTATTACTTGTGAGGTCGTTAAGGCGGGGGGTCTCTGGCAGCGGTGCTGGTGTTTGGCAAGGGGCATTGGCTACGTGTGGTTCTGTGCGGGCACATTGTCACTAGGTGGCGTTGTTTCCGTTCCGTTGGCATGGGCGCCGCCATCTTGCCTGCAGCCATGTGGTTCCGGCTGTCCAATCCAGGTAAGTCATGTGCTCATTCCAGCCATTCACACCGCAGCACTGAGTATTTAGGAAGGTCCAGAGCCTTCCTTCCTTTGCCAGTGCAACGTGTTTCTCAGCTGCGGCTGAGAGAGAGTACCTGTGCCTTACCTGCCTGCCTGTCTGTTACGCTACTAGCCTGAACCTTGCCTGCTTCAACCTGCTGGATTTACCCTGCACCCTCCACTTACCTTTCACCTGCCTGAGTACCTGAACCTGCTGTTCCCTGCACCTTGCCTCCCTTCACTCCCAGATGGACTTCATTACCTCAGCCTGCATTTGTTACAGCTCACCATACCTGCATTCAGTTACAGCTCATCATATCTGCATTCTGTTACAGCTCACCATATTTGTTTACTGGACTGTTCCTGCCTGTCACTATATGGACATTTCCCATTAAACCCCACTACAGTTATCAAGTGCACTTTAGTGCTATACCTGGACTTTTTATTTGCCATTCCCATGTCTTCTAAGTCTCTTATTAAAAACTCCAGTTTTTAATTTATGTCTGCTTCTGTGTCTGCTCCTATCACCACCCCGGGTCCACAACAAATTCAGAACCTCACAACTAATTTATTCACACCCATGAAATGGCATTCAAATGATCAGAGATGAATGCGTTTCCCTAACCACCCCCACAAGGTGGTCTCTGCTTTAACAGAGGTCAATAACCCTTGTCTGCTAGGTACGCTGGTCATCACTCCTCTGCAATTATCTCCACATCTCACATTTAGAAAAGCACTCACCGGTAGAGTGACTTAGATAAAATTCAAAGAGGTATGGCCAAATGGAATGAGGAATTCCCTGGTGTATCTTTACATGATGTCTTGACAGCTACTGTTAATTTTAATTCACAGTTGGTGTCTACATCTTATGCTGAAATGTATTACAAACTATTGCACTGTTCCTACCTAACCCCTAGATTATATTGTATCATTGATGCCTCCTCTGATACTAATTGTTTCAAATGCATGACACCAGAAGCTGACCTCATACACTATATGTGGTCTTCTACTGAGGTGCAGATGATGGGTTGGCAGTCCAAGACTATATTCAGAGTGATTAGGTATTTCTTTTACATTGACAAATGCATGGGCACTTTGGAATATCTATCCCCCATTCTCATCCTAAACCCTGGCACAAAGCAATAAACTTGTTTTTGCTAAAGTGGCAGTGGATGCAAAGAAGTGAATTTTCTCCCAATGGGTCTCGTCTGATGTGCCTAGCCTGTATCACTTTTTACCATGTCAGTCTTACCCTTTTCACATGGATTGGACAGAAATGACCATAGACAAAGAGGGCAGTGTGGAAAAATTATTTTCTATATGGCTTCTTTATATCCTCACCCTCTCACCTTAGATTTAATCCACTCTAAGAATATATATACAAATAATGACATGATATAACCTTATGACTTTGACTGATGGGAACCCCCAATGTATATTGTTTGTTACCAGATGTTCTTACTTAGCCAACCCCCCCTCATTCTGCTTCCAACCAGGGCTCTACACTACTATTTCACTTGATGTGTGTTTTTTATTTTTTACTACTTTTTGCTATTGCTATTGTTAGTTTCAATAAACTATGTAATAAAATAAAAATAAGGGAATCTTATCCCTGATCAAATTCTCCTCACTACCTTTCCATATAAATAAACTATAATCTATGAAGTGATACCATTCGACAATGTAATCTCTAAATCTATTATTGGTCCATATGGTATGCTCCTCCCAGAAGCTCATAAACAGGTTTACATATGCAGGTACAAAACGGGTACCCATTGCGATCCCTCTTCTTTGTTGCAAATACTTCCCTTGATGCCAGAAGAAATTATTTTGTAAAATAAATGTATTCCCCTCCAACAGTGGTGGGGAACTTGTGACCCTCCAGATGCTGTGGAACTACACATCCCAGCATGCCCTGCCACAGTTTTTACATGCTATAACAGCATGGAGCATCATGCCGGGCCCAATGAAGTGGGTATAGCCTAATCATGGGAGGTGCGACCATGCCCCCTTAGGCTAAAAAACAAATTGCAGTGCTAGCCCCTCAGCCGGTGCAAAGCCAGGGGGGAGTGATCAATGTGATTACTCCTCCCCACAGGCATAGGTGACTGCTGCGGCTGCAGCATGTGCTGGGCTGCTGTGAGATAAGAGGTAGGGGGCGGTGCCAGTCCTGGGCCCCTTACTGGCCCCTCTAAGAAGCCTGGGCCTGGGTAATTAGTACCCATCCCCTCTCTCAGAGCCCATGCTAACAGCAAAACTGTGGCACGGCATGTAGGGATGTGTAGTTCCACAGCAGCTTGAGGGCCGCAGGTTCCTCACGACTGCCCTTCAACATAAAGAAAAATTTGGGGGATGAATTAAATCATCATTTTATGAATATTGATCTCACCTTTAACTCAATTAGAGTGGATTTAAGTTTTTTAGATCTTACTTTATATGTAGAGGATTGCACTTTAAAAAAAAAAAATTACTGTAAATCAACAGACTGTAATTCATATATTAACATTAGAAGAAATCATTACCCATCCTGGTTGAAAAATATTCCTGGGGACAAATAAAACGTGTCAGGAGTAATTGGTCAGATGTTGAGGTATTTAAAGAACAAAAAGAAGGCAAGAAGAGAAAGGAAAGTCTGTTTGATTTTGGTGCACTCATGTCCTTATAATAGCAACATAACAAAACAATAAAAAAAATTATTATTTAGTATATTTAAAATTTCTTATTTTATAAAAATTATAATGTCTATTTATTTATTCATGCAAAGGGATCCAATATTAAAACCTATAATTTCCAAATACACAAAATGTATTTATAGGAAAGTACCAAATTTAAGAAATAAAATGGTGAAGAGTGCGATACCACCTGTCACAAGTCACAGATAAGTAGTGGATGCTAACCTATACTTTGGAATTGACGAGACCAAGTACTGAGGCGCAGAGTCTAACTTGCCGGCTGTATTCACCGGGGACCCCCGCAAGGAGGTTTGGACTTAGATGCGTCTGACACGGAGGTCGTGGCCCTCAGACTTGGATCCCTTGTGCAGGTGCTGGTGTACTCTAGATAGAGTGGAATGCGATGTAGACATAGTTAACAAGCTGGGTCAGAACCAAATGAACAAGATGGTACCAGAGAGCAGACAAAAACAGGTCACGGAGGATAGCCAAGGTCAGCCAGAATACAAGTGCAGTACCAGGGAGGAGATGGAATCAGGTCACAATGAAGCTGGGGTCAGGGACGAGCAGTAGCAGTCACTGGGAATGCTGTAGTATGGTTGAGAGCATATACTCTGGTACCTGTCTAGTGCCAGAGACCCCCACTTATAGAGAGGAGTTAAATTCTTGCACCAAACGCGACTTCACATTTGGCGTGCTTGTCACGTTAAATCTCTTGTAGGTCGGCATACACACCCCTGAGGGAGCCCTGGCTGCCTGTACTGCAGCCATCATGATGGGATTTGGAAAGAGCCGGGATCCAGAACATCAGCGGGCACCGGGGACTCTGTCACAATCCGGTGAAAGTGATCCTCTGTGGAGGACGGTGAGCCGGGGGGTTCAGGTGACTATCGGAGTGACTGTGGCTAGGTCTCCTATTTGTGGCCGAACCCAGGTTTGGCTAGACCTGCCAAGAGGCGCGGAGTCTAACTCACTTGGTGGTTTTCTCCAGTGACCCCTCCAATTGGGATTTGGTTTTCCGCTGCACCAAGTGAGCAGGTCGTGGCCCTCTGGACAGGTACCTGGGAATGGCAGAAGACCGGAACTATATTACGTTAAGTTATTGCTAGAACACTGGAGATACACTGGAACACAATTAGAAATCCTGATCACCGGCTTGCATGAGATTACTGAGAAAGTACTAAGAATCACTAAGAAATCCAGGAGCTGACTAGCTCAGCAGCTCAGGGAGATGTGGACACAGGCAGGTACTGGAGTTTGCTAAATATGCAGGAAAACACAACATATACTAGGGATTGAACATACAAGAGTAGAGTGGACTCAAGGAATATATTGGGAATGCTAGAAATGTGGTACTGGACAAAGGCCATGTCAGGGCTCTGCCGGGGATCAGCGCAGCCTTACCCCCACGCCGGCTTCCTTTGATCTCCCGGGCGGTCGGGCAGCTGGCGCGGCGGCTGAGAGGGCGCTGAGCATTCTCCCCGTGCATAGGGGACTGCGGGCGGTCCGGTGTCTGGACTCGGGGTTCCCGGCATGGGCGCCGCCATGTCAGTCGGCCCATGTGACTGTACTTCTGGCCTGGGATAGGTGAGCGTCAGCTGATCGCTGTGCACCTATCAAAGGGTTCTGTGGGGTATATAGCCTGCTTCCACCTTTCTGCAAACTGCCTGAACAACGGTTGTCTCCTAGTCCCTAGTTGAGTTCCGGTCCAGGTTCCTGGGGTTCTATTTCCTCTACAGTGTGTTCCATCTCTGCCTGTGTGCCAAGACGTTACTGTGATCCCTGTGCAACAGTGAGTTACCATCTGCCTGTGTGCTAAATGTGTCTCTAGTGAACTTCTTGCAACAGTGTATTACCATCTGCCTGTGTGCTAAACGTGTCTCTAGTGAACCTTGTGCAACAGTGAATTACCATCTGCCTGTGTGCTAAAACGTGTCTCTAGTGAACCTTGTGCAACAGTGAATTACCATCTGCCTGTGTGCTAAACGTGTCTCTAGTGAACTTCATACAACAGTGAATTACCATATCTGCCTGTGTGTTAAACGTGTCACTAGTGAACTTTGTGCTACAGTATTGCCAGACTTCTTTACGTTGTTTGTGGATCACTCCACAGTGCCTTAAACCTTAGGCATCTCTTATTAGGGCCACGGTTATTTGTGTCTCCAATTCCCACTGAGCTTGGGTACCTGGTCAAAGGACTGCGACCTGCTCACAGGGTGCAGCTAAGCCCAAATCCCGATTGGAGGGGTCACTGGCGAACACCATCCTGTGGGTTAGACTCCGCACCATTGCCCAGGTCTCGTCAACACTCGAGAGCTGTGGATGAGGAGAACATATATCCAGGCCCCTCACCTTCGTTTCCTCCTGCAACCCGGACCCAGAGTTTCCACTCCCCCAGCGCCAAGCGTGACAGTTTCTTCAGGCCGCACAATGGAAGCCGCTGGGTCCCAAGGTACAGGGTCCCTTCAGGACCTGGCCTCTCGGATGGATAACCAGGAGGCAGCCCAACAGCAAGTGGCCCAGTACCTGCAGGAGCTCTCCAGACAGCTGGTCTCGATCCAAACTACATTGGCATCTATTCTCCCGGTTCCACCAGCTGCAGCCGCTGCATCCCCTCCACCTGTTTTGCCTCAAGGGGCTTCGGGATCTAAATCTCGTCTCCAGTTGGCAACCCCGGAAAGATTTGATGGTAATCCCAGGCGGTGCCGAGGGTTTATTAACCAATGCGAGATCCAATTTGAATGTCTCCCCCAGAATTTCCCCACCTCTCGAGCAAAGGTGGCATATGTTATTTCCCTGTTGACCGGGGCTGCTCTGGACTGGGTCTCTCCCCTGTGGGAACGAGCTGACCCCATTGTGTCAAATTATGAAGGATTTGTTTCAGCATTTAAAAGGATTTTTGACGAACCATGCCGCTCCGCTTCAGCCTCATCCGATTTGCTTCGTTTGCGCCAGGGGACCCGATCTGTTGGTCAGTATGTAGTTCAGTTTCAAACCCTGGCATCTGAGCTAAAGTGGAACGAGGAAGCTCTCAAGGCATCCTTCCTCCATGGACTATCAGAAAGGATGAAGGACGAGTTGGCCTCCAGAGATTTACCGGAGTCCTTTGCTGATGTCATCTCCCTCTGCATCAAGATCGACCTTCGCCATCGGGAACGCTGGGCTAGTAGAGGCAGGGGGGAATGCTTTCAGGTCCGTACTCCTCCTGTGAACCAGTCTTCTCTCTCTCCTAGTAGTGAAGAAGAACCCATGCAGGTCAATAAGTCCAAGCTTACAGCTGTAGAACGCAACAGGCGTTTCCAAAATAAATTATGTATTTATTGTGCTGCTCCCGACCACATTTTGAAGAATTGTCCTCTGCTTGCGGGAAATGCGAGACCCTGACTGAAGTAGGGAGCATTCAGTTAGGGGTTATGTCCAAGTCATCCCAAATAACAGACAGTCTTCTACCAGTGTCGCTTTCCCATGGGTCCAGGACAAAGAGGGTTAAAGCTCTAATTGATTCCGGAGCGGCAGGCAATTTCATTTCAGATACTCTCGTTCGGACACTAGGTATTCCTGTCGTTCCATTACCCAATAAACTAGTACTCTCCGGCTTAGATGGTAAAACAGTGCTAGGAGAATCTCTTTCTTCTCTCTCCCATCCAGTATCCATCAAGATTGGATGTCTTCATCAGGAATGGCTGGAATTATTTGTGTTACCTAAATCTCCCTATGAGCTGGTGTTGGGGCTACCCTGGTTAAAAAAGCACAACCCTGTGTTCAATTGGAATAAGATGCAAATTTTGTCCTGGGGATCAAGTTGTTTACAGAAGTGTTTGACCAAGGTGGTTCCTTTGCGTAAGTTAACCACAGTTACCTGTCCATCCGAGATGTTCTCTCCACCCTCTATCTCTGTGGGTCCCTCTCAGTCCAATTTACCAGAACCCTACCAGGATTTCGCTGATGTATTCTGCGAACAAGCGGCAGATAAACTCCCTCCACATCGACCATGGGATTGTGCTATTGACCTGCTTCCGGGGAAGACCCCTCCTCATGGCCGTGTTTATCCATTATCTGTTCCTGAGACTACCGCTATGGCAGAGTACATTAAGGACAACCTTGCTAAAGGATTTATCCGGCCGTCATCCTCTCCTGCTGGAGCAGGGTTCTTCTTCGTAGGAAAAAAGGACGGAGGGCTCCGCCCTTGTATAGATTATCGGGGCCTAAACCTAATTACGATAAAGAATCGGTATCCACTACCCTTGATTTCCGAACTTTTTGACAAGGTCCGAGGAGCTCAGTTTTTCACCAAACTAGACTTATGCGGGGCCTACAATTTAATTCGAATAAAGGCAGGGGATGAGTGGAAAACCGCTTTTAATACTAGGGATGGACACTTCGAGTACCTGGTAATGCCTTTTGGACTCTGTAACGCGCCAGCTGTATTTCAAGGCTACGTCAACGAGATTTTTCGGGACATTCTCTATAAATTTGTGGTAATTTATCTCGATGATATTTAAATTTTTTCTACAAACTTACAAGACCTTCATCGGCATGTACTAGAAGTGTTGTCTCGTCTCCGAAATCATCGTCTCTTTGGAAAGTTGTCAAAATGCCTCTTTAATCAGACCTCGGTACCCTTCCTGGGGCATATAATCTCTGGAAAAATTCTTCAAATGGACCCTGATAAACTGAAAGCTATTGCCGATTGGCTTCAGCCTACTTCGTTGAAAGCTACTCAACGTTTCTTGGGTTTTGCAAATTATTATAGGAGGTTCATTCCACATTTCTCCACATTGGTCTCTCCTATCACTTCTCTCACAAGGAAGGGAGCCAGCCCATCCTCTTGGCCTGATCCAGCAATGCAAGCTTTTAAAAAATTAAAAATTGCATTTTCCACAGCCCCAATTCTCCGCCAGCCTCAGCTGGATCAACCATTTACGGTAGAAGTGGACGCATCCTCTGTTGGAATTGGGGCCGTATTGTCTCAGATCGCTGAAGATGGGAAGATCCACCCCTGCGGATTCTTCTCCCGGAAATTCTCTCCCGCAGAGAAAAATTATATTATTGGAGATCAGGAACTAGTAGCTATACGCTTGGCACTAGAGGAATGGCGTTATCTTCTGGAAGGAGCTAGATTTCCAGTTACGGTCATTACAGACCATAAGAACCTAACTTATCTACAAACTGCTCATAGATTGAATGCCAGGCAGGCCCGATGGTCTCTTTTTTTCCCAGGTTCAATCTAAGGCTTCAATTTCGCCCAGGCATTTTAAACAAAAAAGCGGATGCTCTCTCCCGTTCTTTTATGACTATGGTAGAGGAAGAGGACCATCCGCAGATACATCCAATTCTTGATCCAATTGTTTTTGCTCCTACACAGATATCCTCTCCGCCTCCGGGAAAATTTTTTGTTATTCCCAGTTTACGTAAAAAACTGTTGACATGGGCTCACGCTTCGTTATTTGCTGGTCATACAGGAATCACTAAAACTTACCAATTCCTACTACGTTCCTACTGGTGGCCCACCATGAAGGGAGATGTCAGAGAATTTGTCCTGTCCTGTATTAAATGTGCGCAGCATAAGACACCTCACAGGAGGGTGATGGGTCCATTACGCCCATTACCGGTTCCAGTTGCCCCATGGACTCATATCTCTATGGACTTCATTTCCGAGCTACCTCGATGCAAGGGACACAATACGGTATGGGTGGTCGTGGATCGCTTCTCAAAAATGGCACATTTTGTTCCTCTGGTTGGTCTTCCATCGGCTCCTCAATTGGCTAAAATATTCATCCGGGATATCTTCAGATTACACGGTCTCCCTAAGGAGATAATCTCTGATCGTGGGGTCCAATTCATGGCCAAATTTTGGAGAGCCCTGTGCAATACATGTGGAGTTAAATTAAAATTTTCCTCAGCATACCACCCTCAGACGAATGGTCAAACCGAAAGGGTTAATCAAGAACTTGAGACCTTCATCAGGCTTTTTGTATCATCTTCTCAGGATGATTGGGTGGACCTTCTACCATGGGCAGAATTTTCTCACAATTTTAAGTATCATTCGTCATCCAAGTCCACACCCTTCTTCACTGTCTTCGGTAGACATCCCCGAGTCCCTGACTTCGAACATCTTCCAGCGGTAGAAGTTCCGGCAGCAGTCAAGGAGATTGAGTCATTTTCAACCCTGTGGAATAAGATTCACCATTCCTTGGTACAATCCTCAAAGAATTACAAGAGATTTGCCGATAGGAAACGTTTGGCTGTTCCCTTTTTAAAAGTTGGGGATAGGGTTTGGTTATCTTCCAAGAACATTCGTTTGAAGGTACCCACGATGAAACTTGCTCCACGCTTTATTGGCCCCTATCGCATCATTAAGATAATCAATCCAGTAGTGTATAAGTTGGAACTTCCTCCACAAATGAAAATCTGCAATACATTCCATATTTCTCTTTTACGTCCTCTGGTGCTCAATCGATTTCAAATTGTTCCTCCCAAATTGCCTCAAGTACAGACTTTACAGGGTACAGAGTTTGAAGTGGAGAAGATCTTGGATTCACGCCTTAAGTTTAATACTCTTTAATACCTCATCGATTGGAGGGGCTATGGTCCCGAAGAAAGGGCTTGGGTCAAGGCTTCCGATGTGCATGCTCCACGGTTGGTCCGAGACTTCCATAGGAAATTTCCAAATAAGCCTATGGGGTGTTCGGTGCCCACCCTGAAAGGGGGGGTACTGTCAGGGCTCTGCCGGGGATCAGCGCAGCCTTACCTCCTCGCCGGCTTCCTTTGATCTCCCGGGCGGTCGGGCAGCTGGCGCGGTGGCTGAGAGGATGCTGAGCATTCTCCCCATGCATAGGGGACTGCGGGCGGTCCGGTGTCTGGACTCGGGGTTCCCGGCATGGGCGCCGCCATGTCAGTCGGCCCATGTGACTGTACTTCTGGCCTGGGATAGGTGAGTGTCAGCTGATCGCTGTGCACCTATCAAAGTGTTCTGTGGGGTATATAGCCTGCTTCCACCTTTCTGCAAACTGCCTGAACAACGGTTGTCTCCTAGTCCCTAGTTGAGTTCCGGTCCAGGTTCCTGGCGTTCTATTTCCTCTACAGTGTGTTCCATCTCTGCCTGTGTGCCAAGATATTACTGTGATCCCTGTGCAACAGTGAGTTACCATCTGCCTGTGTGCTAAACGTGTCTCTAGTGAACTTCTTGCAACAGTGTATTACCATCTGCCTGTGTGCTAAACGTGTCTCTAGTGAACCTTGTGCAACAGTGAATTACCATCTGCCTGTGTGCTAAAACGTGTCTCTAGTGAACCTTGTGCAACAGTGAATTACCATCTGCCTGTGTGCTAAACGTGTCTCTAGTGAACTTCATGCAACAGTGTATTACCATCTGCCTGTGTGCTAAACAAGTCTCTAGTGAACCAGGTGCAACAGTTAATTACCAGCTGCCTGTGTGCTAAACGAGCCTCTAGTGAACTTCATACAACAGTGAATTACCATATCTGCCTGTGTGTTAAACGTGTCACTAGTGAACTTTGTGCTACAGTATTGCCAGACTTCTTTACGTTGTTTGTGGATCACTCCACAGTGCCTTAAACCTTAGTCATCTCTTATTAGGGCCACAGTTATTTGTGTCTCCAATTCCCACTGAGCTCGGGTACCTGGTCAAAGGACCGCGACCTGCTCACAGGGTGCAGCTAAGCCCAAATCCTGATTGGAGGGGTCACTGGCAAACACCATCCTGTGGGTTAGACTCCACACCATTGCTCAGGTCTCGTCAACACTCGAGAGCTGTGGATGAGGAGAACATATATCCAGGCCCCTCGCCTTCATTTCCTCCTGCAACCCGGACCCAGAGTTTCCACTCCCCCAGCGCCAAGCGTGACAGGCCAAAT
The DNA here is from genome assembly GCA_031769625.1 of Taudactylus pleione. Lineage (NCBI taxonomy): Eukaryota > Metazoa > Chordata > Amphibia > Anura > Myobatrachidae > Taudactylus > Taudactylus pleione. Next base: position 7,045,543 of record JAUIMM010000115.1, read on the forward strand.
ACTGGGAGAGCTAGAAATGCTGGTACTGGGCAAAGGCAAAATACTGGGAGAGCTAGAAATGCTGGTACTGGGCAAAGGCAAAATAGTGGGAATAATTATATATGCAGGTGCAGATTGAACAGACAAGACATATAGAGAAGATAGGCATACACTGGGAGAGTGCTAACTGCAAGTGCAGATTTGCACTGACTAGACACAGAGCAGATTGACACAGACATGTGCTGGGGGGTCCAGCTGTGAGCTAATTAATACCAGTAGGTAATCTGACACTTCAGTGATACAGGGTAATAGCCACAGGAAAGCTGCAATAGAATTAGCAGCACATATACAAAGACACACAGGGAAGGGACATGAATCACTGAAGTATTGTGAGAAAGCTAAAGTCTCAGAGTAAGGTTTAGCATGGAAGCTAATACAGGAAACTGGGAAACTGTGAGCAGGCTGAAGCAACACGCTGAAGGATTTAGCACAAAGCAACAGTGGTAGTAACACAGGCACTTGGAATAACGAAGTTGAACAGTATCTTCCTGGAGTTCTGGAGGCGGATTTATACCCAGGGGTAGCAGATTACTGGAGCACAGCATCAGCTGACTGAAATCATGCTACCATAGGTTAGGAGTACTGTCACATGAGAGGAACTGTCATGGCGGCGCCCATGATGGGAACTCCGATCCCCAGCACACACAGCCAACCATGGAAGCTCGCAAAAAGCACCTAAGGCAGAATACTCAGCCCCCCATCCATCACTGCACCAGACGTCTGACCACAAGGAAGTCAGGGGAAGCCGGCAAGGAGGTGAGAGAGGCCGATCCTAGGCTGAACCCTGACAGTACCCCCTCCTTTTAGGGTGGGCACCGAACACCCATAAAGGCTCAACTGGAGCTCCTCAGAAAGACACAAGAAAAATATATATATTTGAAAAACACAGGAAATTCGAAAATCTTGATTGAAGATACAATAAGAACTGGAAAATTTAGAAGAACAAGGTTCCCAATACCAGATGGATTCTGAGACTAATAATTGGAAGAAATAGTCAACTTGGTCCAAGAAAGGTTGGTCACCAGGAAGTCATCGATCCTTCTTCTTTTTCCGAGACTTTTTCGAACCACTTGAAGAAGAAGAAGACTTAAGTTGCAAAGTGTCTTTCATGGGAACTACCGAAATTGTTTTTTCATCGTACTCAGGATCATAGTCAGAATCTGTGTTATAATTCATCATCCTTATGCCTCCTTGAGTCTTATCCTTCTGGACAGGTTGTTTTTGTACTGGTTCTTTTTGAGAAGGACTCAAAGAAATGCATCTGAGCTTAATAGCAGAGGGTGGTACCCCAGAACTGGAGACTTTGTTGAGATGAGGATCCTCGAGAGAACTGTAAGGATAAGTTGGACCAAATTCTTTAATGACTGCCGCAGAAAAGGCTACTAAATCTGACAGCATCGGATCCTTTGAATCATAAATAGGCTCAACCCAGTCCCAAGCTTTACCTCGCAAAGATGAAATTATACATTTTACTACATTAGTAGGCTTGATTTCAGACCATGGAGAGGATTTCATAATAGCGATGAAATCGTCCACCAAAGCATAATACTGCGTTATATCTCCATAAAAAAATGGACAGAAACATCAGATGGATCCTGAGGTATACCTTTAAATGTAGTGGTAGCATCATCTTGTGAACCTCTTAACGGATTGGGCACTAAAGCATTTGACTTTGACACAACACTAGAAAATTCTTCCTTGAGTAAAGAACCGGAGATCTTTCCTTGGGATACAGATTTTGAAATCCCTTTTTGAGATGTAAAACTTGAGACTTTCTCCTGGACTATGAGACTTGATACCCCCTGCCAGGGTACATAACTAGAAACCTCCTCTGGAAGTATGATGCTTGAACCCCCATCTTGGGGAGTAACACTTGGAAACCATTGTTCTTGGGGTACAAGACTTGAGACCCCCTCCTGGGGTAAGACACTTGAACTCTTCTTCGGAAATTTAATACTCAAAATCCCCCCCTGGGGGATGGCACTAGGAATCCCATCCTGGGATGAGACACTTGAAGTCCCCTCCAGGGGAATAACACCACGAACCCCATCTTGGGGCATTACACTGGGAACCCCATCCTGGGGTGAGACACTTGAATTCCCCTCCTGGGGTATAACACTGCTAACCCCATCTTGGGATGAGGCACTTGAATTCCCCTCCTGGGGTATAACACTGGGAACCCCATCTTGGGATGAGGCACTTGAAATCCCCTCCTGGGGTTTAACACTGGGAATCCCATCTTGGGATGAGGCACTTGAAATCCCCTCCTGCGGTATAACACTGGGAATCCCATCTTGAGGTATAACACTTGGAACCCCATCCTGGGGTGAGACACTTGAGGTCCCATATTGGAGAATAACACTTGAAATTCCCCCTTGGGGCACAACACTGGAATCCCCATCCTGGGGTGAGACACTTGAAATCCCCTCCTGGGGTGAGGAAACTGAAACCCCCTCTTGGGGTGCGAAGCTTGAAACCCCCTCCTGGGGTGAAGAACTTGAAATAAGGACTTTCTCTTGAAACGTAACACTTGAAAGCCTCTCCTGGGGTATAACACTGGAAACCCCATCCTGGGGTAGGATACTTGGACCCTTGTCCTCGGGTGAAGAACTTGAAACAAGAACTTTCTCTTGAAACGTAACACTGGAAATCCCCTCCTGGGGTATTACACTGGAAATCCCATCTTGAGGTATAACACTTGGAACCCCATCCTGGGGTGAGACACTTGAGGTCCCATCTTGGAGAATAACACTTGAAATTCCCCCTTGGGGCACAACACTGGAATCCCCATCCTGGGGTGAGACACTTGAAATCCCCACCTGGGGTGAGGAAACTGAAACCCCCTCTTGGGGTGCGAAGCTTGAAACCCCCTCCTGGCGTGAAGAACTTGAAATAAGGACTTTCTCTTGAAATGTAACACTTGAAATCCCCTCCTGGGGTATAACACTGGAAACCCCATTCTGGGGTAGGATACTTGGACCCTTGTCCTGGGGTGAAGAACTTGAAACAAGAACTTTCTCTTGAAACGTAACACTGGAAATCCCCTCCTGGGGTATTACACTGGGAACCCCATCCTGGGGTGAGACACTTGAAGTCCCCTCTAGGGGATGGACACTAGGAACCCTCTCTCTGGGTAAGAGGCTTGAAACCCCCTCCTGGGGTAAAGAACTTGAAATGAGGATTTCTTCTTGGGGCGTGACACTTGAAATCCCTTCTTGGGGTATAACACTAGAAACACCCTCCTGGGGGATAGCATTTGAGGCCCCTTCCTGGGAAACAAGATTTGAATCCTTCTTTTGGGGTGAGAGACTCAAGGCCCCCTCCTGGAGTACAGAACTTGACACTCCCTGTTGGAGTATGGGACCTAAAACCCCCTTCTGGGGAAGCTGACTTGGCTTTTCCTTTCGGGGTACGCAATATGAAACCCCCTTTTGGGATGCAAGAACACAGACTTCCTCCTGGGGTGAGTGGCTCAGAACCCCCTCTTGAGGTATGGAACTTGAGACCCTTTCTTGGTGAGTAACACTTGAAATTACGGTCCGCTTCTGGGGCATAACACTCGAAACGAAGGCCTCCCCTTGAGGCATGAAACTCAAAACTAAGGACCTCTCCTGGGGCGTGAAACTCGAAACGAAAGCCTCCTAATGAGGCATGTAACTCGAAACGAAGGCCCCCTCCTGGGGCATGAAACTCGAAACAAAGACCCCTCCCTGGGGCGTGAAACTTGAAATGAAAGCCCCCTCTTGGGGTACAACACTTGTAACCCCCTTCTGGGGTGAGAGATTTGAAACCCCTTCCTGGGGCATGAAACTTGAAACGAAGGCCCCCTTCTGGGGCGTAGAACTTGAGACCCCCTCTTGGGGTGCGAGACTTGAGACCCCCTGCTGGGGTGCGAGACTTGAGACCTCCTGCTTGGGTGCAAGACTTGGGACCCCCTGCTGGGGTAAGGAAGTTGAGACCCCTCCTGGGGCTACTGACTGGAGTCCCGTATTGGGAAAAGCAGAATTCAGACTGGGACCGGAACAGGCAGAATCCGGGCTGGGACTGATGGAAATGGAATCCGGGCCGTGACCAGTAGAAGTGGAATGAGTAGTGTCCCTGACTTTAGAAGGTTGAAATATCCTCCCAATATTTCTTAGATGAGGGTTGAAGCATCTTGTAGCAGGGCCCCAATCGAAAACTTGAACTTTCTTTTGCTTAGTGGACATCACCTCCTTATCTGTAACTGAAGAAACGGGAATCACTGATGGATGATGGGGAGAACTGAAAATGCAGACATTAGGAGTCACACACTTGTCATCACTTCTCAGTGGGTGCAGAGTACAGTCCTTAAGAAAGTGATCGTCATAACCGCAATATAAACACAGATGCAGTTCCCGGCGTCGCTGACGTTCAACTTCAGTAAGTTTAGGGCGCAGGTAACTTTGATGCTTTACTTTAGTTTGCTTGGAAAAGCTGTTAATCAAGTCAGGAGTAGCACTAGAAAGCTTGGAAATAACTTGAAAAAATTTGGGACGGAGATTTTGTAGTTGTTCTAGAAGCCAGTAGAAACTCTTGAAAGGTTCAGGGTCACGAATATCAAGAAATTGGGGAACCAGAGGACACTTGAGAGGTTCACTAGCTTGCACAGAAAATTTTTCATCTGTAGGGGTAATTGAAACTTCGGAACGAAACTGTGGAGAATTCACTGGCGGAACTTGTAGTGTGTCTGGGGACAAAGCACCTAGAACTGAATGAATAACCGTCATTTGACTAGAGAGTTCTTGCAGCTGCTGTCTGACGGATTGCAAAGCTGTCTCCTGTGCAGACACACGAGAGAGTAAATCCTGAAAACCTGCTCCAACCTGGAACCCGGCAGCTTGCATATTAGGCTGTTCAAACTGTCACAATCCGGTGAAAGTGATCCTCTGTGGAGGACGGTGAGCCGGGGGGTTTCAGGTGACTATCGGAGTGACTGTGGCTAGGTCTCCTATTTGCAGCCGAACCCAGGTTTGGCTAGACCTGCCCAGAGGCACGGAGTCTAACTCGCTTGGTGGTTTTCTCCAGTGACTCCTCCAATTGGGATTTGGTTTTCCACTGCACCAAGTGAGCAGGTCGCGGCCCTCTGGACAGGTACCTGGGAATGGCAGAAGACCGGAACTATATTACGTTAAGTTATTGCTAGAACACTGGAGATACACTGGAACACAATTAGAAATCCTGATCACCGGCTTGCATGAGATTACTGAGAAAGTACTAAGAATCACTAAGAAATCCAGGAGCTGACTAGCTCAGCAGCTCAGGGAGATGTGGACACAGGCAGGTACTGGAGTTTGTTAAATATGCAGAAAAACACAACATATACTAGGGATTGCACATACAAGAGTAGAGTGGACTCAAGGAATATATTGGGAATGCTAGAAATGTGGTACTGGACAAAGGCCAAATACTGGGAGAGCTAGAAATGCTGGTACTGGGCAAAAGCAAAATACTGGGAGAGCTAGAAATGCTGGTAATGAGCAAAGGCAAAATACTGGGAATAATTATATATGCAGGTGCAGATTGCACAGACAAGACATATAGAGAAGATAGGCATACACTGGGAGAGTGCTAACTGCAAGTGCAGATTTGCACTGACAAGACACAGACCAGATTGACACAGACATGTGCTGGGGGGTCCAGCTGTGAGCTAATTAATACCAGTAGGTAATCTGACACTTCAGTGATACAGGGTAATAACCACAGGAAAGCTGCAATAGAATTAGCAGCACATATACAAAGACACACAGGGAAGGGACAAGCAACACGCTGAAGGATTTAGCACAAAGCAACAGTGGGAGTAACACAGGCACTTGGAATAACGAAGTTGAACAGTATCTTCCTGGAGTTCTGGAGGCGGATTTATACCCAGGGGTAGCAGATTACTGGAGCACAGCATCAGCTGACTGAAATCATGCTACCATAGGTTAGGAGTACTGTCACATGAGAGGAACTGTCATGGCGGCGCCCATGATGGGAACTCCGATCCCCAGCACACACAGTCGACCATGGAAGCTTACAAAAAGCACCTAAGGCAGAATACTCAGCCCCACATCCATCACTGCACCAGACGTCTGACCGTAAGGAAGTCAGGGGAAGCCGGCAAGGAGGTGAGAGAGGCCGATCCTAGGCTGAACCTTGACAGATCCCTGCCCACTGTCCATGCCGGGTGAGACCCAAGCACTGCTGGACCCAGTAAGTTGTCGCTGAGTTTGGCTGCTTAGTGTTACCACCTTAGAGAACGGGAAGGATAAAAAATGAAGGTTTTCCACAGATGTGGAATGTGTCTTATGTACAAGATACATATAGATCAATCAACAAAATTAGAAGAATATACTTCCAATTCCACTAATAAACTATATAACATCACAGATTTCATAATTTGCAATAGTAGTAACTGTGTCTACTTAATTGAATTTACATGCGGCCTACAATACATAGGCCGCACATCTAGACACCTGAAAGAAAGGTGGACCGAGCATCTGAGGTATATCGCAAAAGGCTTTGATACACATTCACTATTTGGTATGCGTTCGGCATCCCAGAGGTTTGGAAGCCAATGCTTACGATACCGGTGCCAGAATACCGATGCCGGTCAGAATACTGGCACCGGCATTCCGCCCGCCGTGATGCCGAAGGTAAGTAACTGGCTTGGGGGGAGGGTTAGGTTTAGGGGTTAGGGTTAGGCACTAGGGGGAGGGTTAGGGTTAGGCACTAAGGGGGGAGAGTTAGGTTTACGGTGCAGGGAGGGGGAGGTTAGGTTTAGGCACTAGGGTGGGAGGTTAGGTTCAGGCACCAGGGAGGAAAGGTTAAAGTTAAGGTAGGGAGAGTGGTAGGGTTAGCATACCGACCACCAAGCATCGTTATGTTAACCCTGTCGGGATCCAGGCGTCGGGATACTGACCACCTGGATCCCGAATGTCGGGACTACATTCCTATTACATACCGATTCCCACTATTTAGCCACTTTAAAGAACAGCATAAGAGCTCAATTTATTAAAGAAGTAATAGGAATAAAATGAGTTGAGAGTCATTGGAAAAGAAGAGCTATTGAGAGTAATCTGGCACATGCAGAAATGAAATACATATATAAAATGAAAACCCTAATATCAAAGGGTTTAATCAGTATTTTGAATTGAATGTGTTTTATAATCATTTATTTTAGGTCATGAGTGCAATACTTTTTATAATATTTATTGATATTTTTACTGCCTTTTAAGTTTTATATTTTTGTTTATTATATGTGTTTTTAGTATATTGTAAAAACTGAGTTTCTCCACTGGACTTTGCAGTCATATGGGTGGAGTTGTGGGTGGAGCTACAGTGGGGGCCGGGCATCATTTGGTGTGCAACCATTTTAAAAAAAAATTGTCGAAGTTTGGTTTGTGGAGGTGCGTGTTATAATAACATATCAATCTATCATATAAGTATATACAACTACATTTACAGAAATATAGGAAGGAAAACTGCTGTAAATTCACACACACACCCATGGAAAACCAGAATCCATACTAAATATATAGGGAAAGTCACATCAAGCCACAACAACACATATAGAAGATAAGCAAGATCCATATTAATATTGAAAAAGTCAGATTCACATAAATAACTTTGAAAAAGCCAGATCCACATCCTGTAAAATACATTTAAAAACCTGGTCCACATAAAAAACATTGAAAAAGCCAGATCCATCTAAAATACTTTGAAAAAGCCAGATCCACATAAAAAACATTGAAAAAGCCAGATTCACATAAAATACATTGAAAATGCCAGATCCACATAGAATATTTTGAAAAAGCCAGTTCTACATACTGTAAAATAGGTATCATCAGGGTAGTGCGGCCGGTGCCATCGCACAGGGCACCACAGGTCAGGGGCGCTGTTTGGGCCTGTCAAATTTTTGTTTATAATCATTCTCACTTGTAGCTTCCTCTTATTTCATCCCCAGCATCTCCTGGCCTCCCATATCTCTTCCCTGGCCCTTCCCCATGAGGCCATTCCCCTTTTTAGGGTGCATTATGTCCCTTTGAAAAATGAGGGGGGCACCAATGCTCTTTCTGGCACAGGGCACCAAAAAGTCTAGTTACGGCTCTGGGTATTATGATGATACACGTACCACCATAATACTTGCTCAGTTCATAATGGGGAAGCCTTCACTGGTGAAAACTGGCAAATTTTACTGCCATCAGGGCTTTTGCCAGCGGTAGCAGCATTAGAGGGAAAATATAAATAAAATCAGAAGATTGTGCTTACCTGCCATGCTCAGGTTTCTCCGCCTCTCTTCTGATCGTCGGCCAGCAGGACTCCATCGCCTTCAGCAGAAGAGGAGTATGGTAAGGGATGAGGAAGGGAGAAGTGGAAAATAAAAGGGGGTGTCAGAAAGCGGAAAAGTGGTTTGTGAAGAGTACAGGGGAAAGGTGGGTGGTAGGTGCAATATATCGGAGACCAGTGATGTCTGGATATGGGAGGCTGCAACTGGAGGGTCACAGGACAGGGAAGACTGGACCTCATGGATGCAGGGCAGGAAGAGCTGGACCAAGGGGGTATGCAGGGCAGGGAGGGCTAGATGAAGAGGAAAGCCAGGACAAGGTGGGCTGGTCCTTTTGGGGCACAGGGATGGCTAGACATGGTGGGGGGGTGGTAAAGGGCAGGGAATACTGGATCTCAATGGGGGCACAGGGCAGGCAAGGCTGGACAAAGGGGGACACATAACAGGGATACCTGGTCTGGGGGGGCACAGTGTAGGGAATGTTGAACTGGGGGGCACAGGGCAGGGAAGGCTGGACCTGGAGGGGCACAGGGCAGAAAATGCTACACTAGTGGGGGCACAAGACAGAGAATGATGGACTGGGGGGGCACAGGGCAGGAAAGGCTGGGACTAGGTGAGGGCACATGACTATGAATATAATGTGGAAGGAAAGGATTGGCACCGGCCGTGAGCTTACTGCAGTCACGGACCGGGCAGCCATGCAGTGACAGTCATGACATGAAAAGACATTTTATTACCAGCTTCATTATTTTACAATTTTCTGACTCCTGGGGGCTGATTCACTATAGCACAATGTGCCCGCGATGCCCGTCTGTGCAAATACCGTCCATTTACAATAGAATAGGTTTTCCCTCAAACCTCTATGAAGTGCAGGAGAGAACTTGTGAAGGGCTAAAGCTAATGCATAAAGCTTAGCTATACATAAAGAGTATATGATACAAAATGGATACCAGTTACCACTCAAAATTATAGCCTCTCCTAACAGAATCGGTATGAAATACCACCGGATGTTAGCTCGGCGGATGTTATACCGACTTCGGAAAGCAGAACAGCAGGAGCCCGACTAAGGTAAGTTTCTAACAATCCCTAACCCTAACCTCCCCCCGGGGGTGCCTACCCCTAACCCTCCCTTCCCCTAGCCTAACTCTAACCCTCCAAGGGGGTGCCTAACCCTAAGTCCCCTCCCTAACCTAACCTTCCCCCTCCGCTGCTGTCCATTACCTTCGTTCGGTAGTTTTCGAGGGATCGACATCTGTCATTAGTCCCCTGCCGGGATTTGACAGACGGGAAGCCGGTGGTTGGCATTTCGACCGCCGTCTTCTTGATTGCATCCCCTCTGAATTACCTTTGCTGCTTCTCTAAACATTCTCCAGGAGGGCTGCACTCCACAGTCACGTAAATGTGTCCTGGACATGCTGAGTCCCTGGACAGGGCCGCAACTAGGGGGGGGCTAGAGGTGCACGTGCACCGGGTGCCGGAATGCAGGGGGTGAAAAAGGGCTCACCTGACTCACGGTGGCTGCAGATTGAGAAAATGGCCATCCAAAAATGGCCGCCGCGTAAGAGGAGACAGATGCTAGAGGTCCTTACTGGACCTCTAGTGTCCGTCTCCTCCTTGGCGGCGGCCATTTTTGGGTGTCCATTTTCAGCAGATTCCATGTGGACTAGCCGTCCGCATCGACTTTGCTGAAAATGGCCATCCAAAAATGCCCGCTGCCGAGGAGACAGACAGACACTAGAGGTCCTGCTGGACCTCTAGTGTCTGTTAGGCCAGCGTAAGTGCCGGTAGAAGATGCTGAAAGCTGCATCTTCTCCCGTGAAACCCCCTGGCAACGAGCATAAACCCCCTGGCAATGAGCCTGAAACCCCCTGGCAACGAGCATGAAAGCCCAGACAAGGAGCATGAAACCCCCTGGCAATGAGCATAAACCCCATGGCAACAAGCATGTAACTCCTTTCAACTAGCATAAACCCCATAGAAATGAACATGAATCCCCCTGGCAACTAGCATGAAACCCCTGGCAAGGAGCATGAAACCCCCTGGCAACGAGCATAAACCCCATGGCAACGAGCATAAACCCCATGGCAACGAGCATGTAACCCCATGGCAACGAGCATGTAACTCCCGGCAATGAGCATGAAAGCCCAGACAAGGAGCATGAAACCCCCTGCAATGAGCATAAACCCCATGGCAACGAGCATGTAACCCCTGGCAATGAGCATAAACCTCATAGCAATTAGCATAAACCTCATAGCAATGAGCATGAAACCCACTGGCAATGAGCATGAAACCCCCTGGCAACGAGCATGAAACCTCCTGGCAACGAGCATGGAACCCCTGACAACGAGCAGGTAATTTTAAAATAATTAGAAGCTTTACTGTGGGGCATAAAATGGTGTCGGGCAAATATGTAAGTGGCACTTTGGTAATAGGCATTACAGTGTGTGGCATAATGTGTAATGGGCATTATGGTATGTGGAATAATGTAAGCTACTATACCAGGGACATTTGAGTAGTGTACTGCCTTAAGGAGGAGCAAAGACAAAATCCAGGTATGGGAAGGGAGGGGGCACAAAATTGTTGCATTGCACCGGGTGACAGATATCCTAGTTTCGGCCCTGCCCTGGAGAATGGTTTTACCTCACCGCATTGTTTGAATTTTCCCCTTATAATTAAACAAAGGTATTGAGTGATTGCTAGTACTAGAATGCTATATGGAATATTATACATTGCCAATGCAAGAGTTATAAAAAAAGGATACGATTCCAATATAAAGGCATTTGTCTTATTTAGTAATGCTTTGAGAATTAATAATTAACATAAGACAGTGTGTTCTAAATAGTTTCTCATACAATGTTTAGACATAAATATATTAATGTGTTTTGTCTTTAAAACATTGAAATGATGTTGCAAGAGTTGTCACAGGATATGGAGAATGGTTTAGCGAAGACAGGTGTGAACATGTGGTTAAGCTACATTTCCTCTTTAACTGATCTTTATGAATGATAATATTCTACTTTGAGAGAAGTGAAAACAAGTTTAAGTATTAAGGGGTCTATTCAGCATGATATAATTGACGTAAAAAATGCAGAAACACTAGTTTCCGCATTATTTAAGCTTTTGCCCTATTCATATACACATAGAAGATGGAGTCGTTGTCAGTTAAGTGTTTTATTAAAATTAAAAATATTAAAAATAAAGATAAAGCCATACATGTATAAGGGTATTGTTATATATATAGAGAGGCACATTCACCTCCCCCCTTTTTTTTTCTCCCCAGGGAGAGGGATTTACATTTAGACGAGTATAAATACATATACATACATATGCACATGGTGGTGTTTGTGCAAATGTATATACACACAGATGTATATAGGAGACCAAGAAGTTCATATGTATATATATTTTTACAACAAAGAAAACACCATACTACTATTTTTGTCTACTATAGACAGGTCCTCAGTTTCCATTTCGAGAGAAAAATGCATAAAGACATATATATATATATATATATATATATATATATATATACATATACTGTATATATAAAGAAATGTGTGTTAACAGCCTTAATCTATGGGAAAATTATACTATATGTATCAGCCCTTTTTTTTTTGGAGAGGAGAGTGTGGAAGAAATTATACAACAATACAACATATAGTACAGATTATTAAATCATATGCTCTAAACCCTATTGTATTCTATCTAGATATGTGCGTTGACCCTCGTGTTTTGGTTTTGGATCTGGATCTCCCTTGGTTTGGGATCTGAATCTGGTTTGGGATTTTTTTCCTTGGTGTTTTGTTTTCGTGTTTTGGTTTTGGATCTGGATTTTTTTCTTAAAAAATTCATAAAAACAGCTAAAATCACACAAAATGGGCCTGTTTTTGTTCCTACAGTATAATTAACCTCAATAACATTTATTTCCAGTAATTTCCAATCAGTTTTGGCCACCTCACAATATTATTTGCTTAATCTATTTAAGGCCAAAAGGTTGCATCCAGCTAGCTGGCTGACTAAGCTAAGTGACACAGTGGGTGGCACTAACATGTGGCAGTTCAGTTTCTAATTTCCAACACAGATACAGTGTGTTATACAGTGTGGGTTGGATACACCAATAGTGCACTTACTGTGACAGCAGTGTCGGCAGAGCGGGGTTGCTGACGGTTTCCTCAGTACATGGAATGGCAGTGCTGTGGTGCTGGCAGTGTCCTCAGTGAAGGGTACCAGTGATGTTGGCAGTGCGGGGGTGCCAGTGGTGTCTTAGTGCAGGTTTGCTGGCTGTGTCGGCAGTGCGGGGGTGCCAGCGGTGTCTTTAGTGCAGGTTTGCTGGCTGTGTCGGCAGTGCGGGGGTGCCAGCTGTGTCTTAGTGCAGGTTTGCTGGCTGTGTCTGCAGTGCGGGGGTGCCAGCGGTGTCTTTAGTGCAGGTTTGCTGGCTGTGTCGGCAGTGCGGGGGTGCCAGTGGTGTCCTCACTGCAGGTTTGCTGACTGTGTCGGCAGTGCGGGGGAGTTCTCAATGCAGGGTGCTGGCAGTGTTGGCAGAGCAGGGGTGCCAGCGATGTTTTCAGTGCAGGTGTGCTGACTGTATCGGCAGAGCGGGGGTGCCAGCGGTGTCCTCATTGCAGGTTTGCTGACTTTGTCGGCAGTGCAGGGGTGTTCTCAATGCAGGGTGCCAACGGTGTTGACAGAGCGGGGTTGCCAGCAGTGTCCTCAGTGCAGGTTTGCTGACTATGGCCCTCATTCAGAGCCGTACGCTCTGAGCAGAGCGCACGCTCTGAATGAGGGCCGGCCTCCATGAAAATGGAGCGTCCTCCTGGACGCTCGTATAGCTGTGGGTCACCACCCACAGGCTATACGAGCGTGCATTTTGATGGCCGCGATGGTCGTGACCATCGCGACCATCGAAACTGCGAGCCGGAGCCTGCGGTTGAGGTTTTCAACCGCAAGCTCTGGAGTGATTTTGGCTCTATCAGAGCCAAAATCACTCCCACTGACATCACTAGTGATGTCAGTGGGCCGGCTTCTGACGGGAGGCGTTCCCGTGGGAACGCCCCCGTCAGGGAGGCACGCCCCCGGCACGCCTACCAAAGGGGGCGTGCTGTCAATCAACATCGACAGCACGCCCCCTTTGATCAGACACATCGAGCGAAGGACTTTCCTTCGCTGGTCGCGTCTGGCGCATGCGCACGACGGAGCTCCCTCCGTCGTGCGCATGCTCAGTCCAGAACATCGACCCACTTGCGAGCGGACAGCCGCTCGCGAGTGGGTCTGAATCAGGCCCTATGTCGGCAGTGCATTGGTGCAGGTGGTGTCCTCACTGTGGGAGTGTTGGCAGTGTCAGCAATGTGGGGGTCGCTGTTGGGCAGCAGTGCAGGAGTGTCGGCAGCGGTGGTGTTGGCAGTGGGGGATGCTGCCAGTGGGGGTGCCGGCGGTGTCGGCAGCGGGGGTGGGGCGGCAGTGTTAGGCGGCGGGGGCTGGCGGGCACCATCTTTTTTCCTCCTTTGTAGTGTTTTCAATGGGCTTAACATTGATTGGCTGAGAGCCATGACAGACAGCCAATCAGCATTAAGCCTGCTGAAAACAAAACCTCGCGACTCGACAGAGGGGTCGCAAGGTTTTGCTTTGGGTCAGAATTCCGGGGCAGGCAGGGAGATCTGAGCTGCGCTGGATCCCCGAAATTGGGGCGGGTCTGGTTCTCAGGGAACCGGACCCGCTCATCTCTAATTCTAACACATTTCTCCAAAGCATAGTGCAGATTGTTACTACAGTTAGTGTCATAATTTGACCATAAAAGTCAACCACACACTATGGGCCAAATGTAATAGGGTGTCAGTTTTAGTAACAGTACAAACTCGCACTTTCTCGCACTTTTAAAAAGTGCGAGTTTGTACTGAAACTCGCAAATTCAATAGCCTGTGAACTTTTCAGCTCGAGGCTACTGCATTTGCGAGTCCAGGCGAGTTTAGGACTATGTAAACTGACACCTTTTAATGCGAGTAGCATTAAAAGGTGTGAGTTTTAGAGAAGCCATCACAGATCAGTGAGATCCGTGATGGCTTCTGTGTGTGTTAAAAAAAACAAACGTGCACCCCCCCCCCAAAGGCATAACCAGCCCCGGGCTTTATAAAGCCTGTTCTGGTTCTAAAAATACAGGGGACAAAATGCATAGGGGGCCCCTGTATATTAAGAACCAGCACAGGGCTTTGTTGAGCTGGTCCTGGTTCTGGAAAATCAGGGGACAAAACAAGTAGGGGTCCCCTGAAAATTCCAGAACCAGCACCGAACTCTTTCTAGCAGGGGGATAATGCCACAGCCAGGGAAAACCTTTCACCGGTTTCCCCGGCCAAAGCATTATCCCTGACTGCTAGTCAGTCCAGGCCGGGGATCCCTGGGGAGTTGGGTACCCCCCCAATAAAGGGGTACCCCTCTCCAGGGCACCCCAGGCCTAGACTGATAGCCCGGGGCTATCCCCGGCACCCTAGGGCGGTGGGTGCCGGGTTGATAGTGTAAAGTGAAAGTGTAAAATTAAATTTACCATATTGTCTTTATTTGTAGAACCACAAGTACCAGCAAGCCTCCCCTGCATGCTGGTATTTGGAGAACCACAAATACCAGCATGCGGGACATTACGGGCCCGCTGGCACTTGTAGTTCCACAACTAAAGAAATACGTAAAAAAACAAACTTACACCGTGAAAGTATAATTTTAATAAAACATACATGCACACTCACACTCACACATACTCACCTATTATCCGAAGTAATCCATAGGGGTGTACCTGAAAAAAAAATCCATACTCACCTCTCCTATGTGTAGATCACGTCCTCTTCTCCAAGTAGGCAATCCAGGGGTTAAAATAAAAAAAACGCAAAAAAAACCATCCATGCGGACTGAGCAAAGGTATGTGTGTACACATACCTTTGCTCTGCGTAAATGACCGGGGCACACGTGTGCCCCGTCAGTGCAGGGGCCGCCAGCCAATCAGGGAGCATCTCCGTCGGAGCAGCTCCCTGATTAGCTGAATGCGGCCAGCCTCTGTCTCCCATAGCCGTCTATGGTGAGAAATGCCCATAGCCCGTCTATGGTGAGAGCCGTTACATAGTAACCGCAAGATTAATTGATGTTAATCTTGTGGTTACATCAATGATACAATGTCGTGTGCCCCGGTCATTTACGCGGAGCAAAGGTATGTGTACACACATACCTTTGCTCAGTCCGCATGAATCGTTTTTTTTTAGTTTTTTTAATTTAACCCCTGGATTGCCTACTTGGAGAAGAGGACGTGACTAACGCATAGGAGAGGTGAGTATGGATTTTTTTTTCAGGTACACCCCTATGGATTACTTCGGATACTAGGTGAGTATGTGTGAGTGTGAGTGTGAGTGTGCATGTATGTTTTATTAAAATTATACTTTCACGGTGTAAGTTTGTTTTTTTACGTATTTCTTTAGTTGTGGAACTACAAGTGCCAGCGGGCCCGTAATGCCCCGCATGCTGGTATTTGTGGTTCTCCAAATACCAGCATGCAGGGGAGGCTTGCTGGTACTTGTGGTTCTACAAATAAAGACAATATGGTAAATTTAATTTTACACTTTCACTTTACACTATCAACCCGGCACCCACCGCCCTAGGGTGCCGGATATAGCCCCGGGCTATCAGTCTAGGCCTGGGGTGCCCTGGAGAGGGGTACCCCTTTATTGGGGGGGTACCCAACTCCCCAGGGATCCCCGGCCTGGACTGACTAGCAGTCAGGGATAATGCTTTGGCCGGGGAAACCGGTGAAAGGTTTTCCCTGGCTGTGGCATTATCTCCCTGCTAGAAAGAGTTCGGTGCTGGTTCTGGAATTTTCAGGGGACCCCTACTCGTTTTGTCCCCTGATTTTCCTGAACCAGGACCAGCTCAACAAAGCCCTGTGCTGGTTCTTAATATACAGGGGCCCCCTACGCATTTTGGCCCCTGTATTTTTAGAACCAGAACAGGCTTTATAAAGCCCGGGGCTGGTTATGCTTTTGGGGAGGGGATGCACGTCATTTTTTTTTATTTTATAACATTTAACATAAGTACACACAGAAACATGTACATATCTCATGGATATGTGCATGTTTCAGTGTTAATCTGTCCTGCTCAGGATGTACTCGCTAGCCTGAAGCAGGTCTATTATTTGGGGACTTTTGGTAATCTTTTTTTTGCGAGTCTGAAACAGACACTCTATTACATTGGGAGAGTTGATTGTTTTCAATGTGAAAACATCTGGATGCGAGTTTGAGAATGGAGAGTTTTAGTAACTCTGAAAAATGCGAGTTTTAGTGAACAGACACCTTATTACATTGGAGAGTTGTGAAAAATTGCGAGTTTAGCACCAAACTCGCCATTTACCAAAACAGACTACCTATTACATTTGGCCCTATATCTCCATAATAATGTCACTTTATCAAAGGACTCTGGTATGGTAAGTATAGTACTTCACATCCCAGTGGGCATCGCCCACCTCATCTTGGGGAAATATTGTTAAGAGCTGCTCACACAGAAAATGTACATATAATTAAATATACACTAGAGATAATTCAACTATGACCTAAAATAAGAGTCAACCGCATAGTATATCCCTCAGTAGTGTCATAGTATCATATTCTGAAATGTAACTAGATTCCTTCCTATCCCAGTGGGTATATAAAACCCACCTTAATTTCAGAAAGATATTGTTAGTTCCTCTAGCAGTGAGTACATGTTAAATTCTGACATACGGCTGCAGAGCATGACCACAGATATTCTAATATTATACTATTATAATCACTTCACATTAGAGATGAGCGGGTTCGGTTTTTAGAGATCCAAACCCACCTGAATTTTGTAGATCCGAGTCGGATCCAAGCTGGCTCAGATGTTCCCACCTTACTCGGATCTCTCAAATCGAGGCAAAACCATAGAGACGAAATATCGCTGCTTGCGAGCTTTTGTCTCTATATATAAGGGACGCGGTGGGCGCCATTTCACTCCGGCTGTGGAGACTGAACAGGGAGGGTGGGTAGTGTAGGGCTAGGGAGAGGTGATGTGCTGTTCTGTCTGCTGTGTCCTGTTCTGTCTGCTGTGTCCTGGGCTGGTGCTGATCCATACTGGGCTGGTGTTGTTGTGCTGTCTGCTGTGTCCATCTGGGCTGTTGCTGATCCATCAGGGCTGGTGCTACTGCTGTCACTGTGCTGTCTGCTGTGTCCTTCTGGGCTGTTGCTGATCCATCTGGGCAGGTGCTGTCTGCTGTGCTGTCTGCTGCGTCCATTTGGGCCCAAGTTCTGGACCCCCCCCAAAAATAAAAAAATATATATTTTTTGTGTAATATATACTTGTCTGTGTGCGTGTTAGTCTTAACCGCACAAGATCTAGCAAGTCGGCAATGCAACCTAGTGTTGCCCGAGTCCAGTCGTCATTAATCTGTGCTCTGGGCCCAAGTTCTAAAGATGGAAAAAAAATAAAAACATATTGTCTTTTTTTCAAATAATTGTCTGTGTGCTGTGCGTGTTAGGCTTAGCAAGTTCTCGCAAGTCGGCAACACTACTTTGGGCCCAAGTTGTGGACCGGCAAAAAAAAAAAAAACATAGTGTATTTTTTTGTACATTTTTTTTCTGAGTGCGCACAACTGCACCTGTGTGAATTTTGTATCTGCATCTTGGATACACTATTGGTGCTTCTGACACTGCTTCAAGACTGCTGAAAATATGGAGGGCTGTCACATGACAGGAGAGCAAGGCCAAGAACCACATGTTGTCGCTGTCGCCAGCAGTGCAAGGCCATCAACTTCCTTGTCCTCTATGAAGGCCCATGCCCTAGGGCTTAAGTCACGCCATCGATATAGTAAAGCTACTTTTGCTGAAGTTAAGAAATTTTTTTTTAAAGGAATTTGCCTTTAGACAAATAAAAAATTGGCAATATTCCATTCACTACATGAATTGGCAAGGAAAGGATAAGGCCTTGGCCTTTCTTTATGAAGACTGCTGGTTCTGATTCTGATAGCTCTTCGGAAAAAACAACTGTGTGCCCTGAGAAATCGAAATCACAAATCCCCGAGGAGTGTGCAAATGTGTCTGTGGTTGCCATGTGTGAGCCACACCTAAATACTAGTGTACTGGAGGATCCTCCAAGTTCCAACATTTGTGTGCCCTCTGTAAATGTGGGGAAGGGCAGTCAACATCTTGCAGACGTAGTCAGTGAGGATGCTTCTGTGGAATTCCACATGGAAGAGGAGGATATTTTGGTAGTTGAAGATGCTAAGGTTGATGGGGATGTTGATGATGAAGATGGTGATGAGAATGTTGATGCCGAGGATGTGTAAGTAAGGCAACAACTGTTGCCCATGGATTAAGCCAAAGACCATTGTTGTCATACCGGGGCAAAAGACAAAAAAATCCACTTCTCACGTGTGGAATTATTTCCACCTCAATCCGGACAACAGTTGTCAAGCCATATGTAACCATTGCAAAGCAAGAGTGAGTAGAGGGAGGGACCTAAACCACCTAGGAACCTCCTTCTTGTTACGTCACTTGGAGCGCATTCATCAAATATCAAAGTGTATGTTGCCAAGTTCCAAAACTCAAAATGTAACAAGTCCAGTGTCACCTACCTGCTCCCTCTCTGTGGGATCCAAGAGCCTTCGAACTCCAACACCAACACCTCCATCATCATCAACATCCTCATTCGTGATTTAAAAAAACAATTGACTATTAAACAGTCCTTTGGTAGAGAAAGTAAGTATAACAGCTGTCACCCAGTTCACAGTGGATCACTGACACCATGATGGCTGTGCTAGTATTAGATGGTGAAATAATAAAAAATGAGGATGATAGTGTGGGGGAAGTGCAAAAGGAGGATGAGGGGGAAATATGTGTCTTATCTGACGCTAATGTAAATATTGATTAGAGGCATGTGGTTTGCGGAAATCACCAGTGGCAGCAATTCTTGCTAATTATAAAAAGAAAGCCAGAAAAGCAACGTCTTGGGTGTGGAATTATTTGAATCTAAATTCTGACTACAGTTGTGAAGGCATCTGTTCCATTTGTAAAGCCAAAGTTAGCAGAGGAAGGGACGTTAACCATCTAGGCACCTCCTCCCTGTTACATCATTTGCAGCGAGTTCATGCAATTTGTTTAACAAAATTATAAATTGTAAATTAATAACAAGCAGTCCAGTATCAGCTACCAGCAGTTTGGACCAGCACATGCAATCTCCACCACCAACACCCTCATCATCAACTTCCTCCTTAATAATTGAAGGGAGTCCTTCCAAAAAATGTTTTGTGGGGGCCCAAACATACCAAGGAGTTCAGTCATGAAAGTGTCTGTCCTAGTGGCTAAAGTGCTTGGCTTGTTAAACTGTGCATGTCCTTTTTAATATCCCATATGAGTGGGTGAGAGGGACAATTCCATCTTGCACCTCTTTTCTTTATATTTGGCACAATTTGGGGCATTTCTGACTGACATTATTATAGTTTATTAAACTGCCATCCTGTCTACCACTGCTGTGTGGCAATGTTTCATAGATGTCCAATATTTTTTTAAACTGCCGTGCATTTGTGCTGCTGCTTTGTTGCTTACTTTACCCAGTCAGGTCACTGCAGGCTTTGGCCTGTATGCGTGAAAAATAGTGAAATCAATATTATGAGCTGTGAGGTGGTTAAAAATGCCTAGAAATGCCTGAAAATGATTGTTATTAAGGTTACTAATACCGTAGGAACAAAAACAGGCCCAAATTATGTGGTTTAAGCTGTTTATATAATTTTTTGGAAAAAATAAAGATCCAAAACCTAAAAACTTAACACCAAGGAAAATAATCCCAAACCAGATTCAGATCCAAAACCAGGGGAGATCCAGATCCAAAACCAAAACACGGGGGTCGGCGCACATCTCTACTTCACATACATCAAGCGCACTGGTTACAAATGTATTATTTTTCCTAGTATTTAGATATTATTAAGTTCCACCATGTCATTAAGACCTTGTGGGATCATAGTTCTTAGGTGAAAAATCCAGTATGCTTCACGCCTGCAAAGTACATTAAATCTATCGCCTCCCCTCTTAGTTGGTTTCACATAGTCTATTGCCGTTATTGTAATTTTATTATGTTCCTCCTTACAGTCTGAGATGTGTCTGTACAGTGTATTAGTTTTTTCATCCAGTTTCTCCGGTGTTCTATGAATCTCACGTGTAAAGGTCTGGTTGTGCGGCCTACAAATTGGGTACCGCACCCACATTCGAGTACATATATAACAATTGATGTTCTACAGTTAAGAAACTCTTCTATATCAAAGCATTCATCCGATACATAGGATTTAAAGTTGTTAGTTCTCCTCTCAGTATGTTCACAGGTTTTGCAATTATTATTACCACATCTAAAGAATCCAGATGGTTTTGGAGGGAGCCATTTATGGCAGATCTTTGATTTTATAGCTGGTCTTTTAATATGACTAGGAGCTAATTTTAGTGGATTTTCCGCTCATCTAAACATGATTGCTCTCTCTACTATTATAGAGGGACCTATATATGCATCTAGTTTTAATAATGATATGTTTTTCTTAATAATACGTTTGATATCATAAGCATATGAATTACATGTGGTTACAAAAGCTAGTGTTCTATCTTTATCTTTAATTTTCTCTTTATTATTCCCCAATAACTGGTTTCTATCTAGTTATGCTATTCCTATACAAGCTTCTTTCAGTACATGTTCAGAATATCCCTGTTCCAAAAAGGATGTATACAGGGTGACTGCCTGTTTCTCAAAGTCCTCCTGTCATGAGCAGTTCCTTTTAAGTCTAAGGAACTGCCCCTTAGGAATGTTTTCCTTCCAAACCTTTAGATGGTTGCTCTTGTAATTAATATAATGGTTGTGGTCTACCTCTTTTATATATGTCTGTGTAATTATGCTACTATTCTCTTCCTCCACCGACAATGCTATGTCAAGATAGTTGGTAGAATTGGGACTAATGTTGGAAGTGAAATGTAAACCAAACTTGTTGTGGTTAAAACTGTCTAAAAATAACTGAAGTGAACAAAAATCCCCATCCCAAATGAAAAACAAATCATCTATATATCTGCCATAGAGGACCAGGTACGCCTCGAGCCCACTGCCCCACACATGCAGATCCTCAAATCTACCCATGTATAAATTGGCGAAGCTCGGGGCAAACCCGGTCCCCTTGGCAGTCCCAAGTGTTTGTATAAAATATTGTGTGTCAAACTTGAATTGTGTTTTAAAATAAAATTAGTTGATGTCAGGACACATTTCTGTAGTTGTATGGACATGCTTTCATCTTGTTTAAAAAAATATTCTATTGTTTTTATGCCTTCTTTGTGTGGTATGTTAGAATATAGAGATTCTACATCGCACGTGGCAAATAGATAACTTCTTTTCCACTGGATCTCTTTAATTAAGCTTAAGAAGTGTGTTGTATCTTTTATATATGACTGTAATGTTTTTACATGTCCCTGCAGAAATGTGTCAGCAAAATAAGACAAATTATTAGTTAGTGACCCAACACCCAAAATTATAGGTCTCCCTGGTGGTGCTTGGAGAGTCTTGTGTAGTTTAGGTAAAAAATAAAAAGTGGGAACTAAATTAATAAAAACTTAAATGTGTCCTTATCTATCGCACCTTCCTCTAAGGCTACTGTAAGTATTTTCCTTAGTTTCTTTTGAAATAGGGCGGTGGGATCGCCATCCAACACTCTGTAATGTGTAGTACTGTTTAATTGCTTCTGGGCCTCCTTGATGTAATCAGTCGTGTCACGTATGACGATCCCCCCACCCTTATCTGCTGGTTTTATTATAATTTCTGGATTTGATTTAAGCTGTTTTAGAGCATGCTCGTTCATTTCTAGAAAGGTTATCCCTAATTTTATCTTTCTCTGCTTTCCCACACTAAATTCGAAAATCCTCTAGTGTGGATTGATAGAAGCTTTCAATATTAGGACCTCTCTTTTGCAGGGGACAGAAATCAGATTTCTGTTTACATTTTTTTTTTGCATGCATGCATGCTATCACACAAGCCCAGTTCTCTCCCTACTCAACTATATTTAACAGACTGCTTTTTATGTTACAAAGTAACTCTCTGTCACATGTCTAATTGATTTGCTACTGTGTATATCTTTGGATAGAACCTGCTGCTAGCAAATATTTTTTGCAATTGTACCAGGCTTGGTGCCTTGGAATCTGTACAATTACACTATAAAAAGATCTATCAATGACTTATGGATAATGTATATTATGCAGCGAAATCACAGGATTGAACTACTTACCTAATGATCAATTAAGGACTTTATATCAATTATTATGGTGTGAAAACATCAAAGAGGCATAAAACCTTATATATATTTTTTCAAATAGAATTACATAAGTACTGTTTGCCTACTATCTTCAGTCCACATATATTGGTTTATTATTTTTCTGTACTTTTTATGGTGAATGTTAGGTGTATTACATGTTGTAATTGTGACTTATTATCTGATTGTCATTTGCAAGTATTTACACTCGCATTTTTGACCAAATTACAGGGTATCTCTACACAATTTTTCATATTTTTAATTTTAATAGAACACTTAATTGACCATGACCCCATCTTCTATGTGTATATTTTTCTAATTGTCATTTGGGTGTCCAGTTCTCCTTATTTGTGTGGTGGCAGCTGTCAGTTAATTAGTGTGCTAAAATCAGATTGCTCAACAGGTTAGCGCCTATTTTCTTTTGTGTTTTTTGCCCTATTCCACAATGTGTATATGGAGAAGATACCGTAATTATCTTCTCCATATTTTCCTAATTCGCAGAGTTCCGCACTGTAGGGATCAGCCATTGATCTCTACAGTGATTTAACACTTTTTGCTATTCAGCAAAGCAAAAAGCGTTAAATCACTTCTAATATATTTCCTTTATATAATGCCATCTCAGAATGGCGTTATATGAAGAAAATACTTAAATATCCCGAAAACTGCAGGGACAGAGGGAAATTTTCACATAAGTCCCTGCAGCATTTTGTAAGCCCACCCAGTCTCCGTGCCTGTTTCCCGGTGATCGGCGGCAGGTAAGTCCCCCTGCCAACATTGATTTACATGTGTATGCAGGCTTTATACTAGCCTGTATACATGTATATTTATGTGCGATTATATTTAACATTTATATATAAATGTTAAATATAAAAGCACATAAATATACATGTATACAGGCTAGTATAGTGCAGGTATACACATGTCAATCTATTTCGGCAGGCTGGAGCTTTACTTACCCCATCGGAGGTCACCGCAAGCAGAGACGGAGACTGTTCCCGAGTGCATGACTGAACATGTGCAGAGGAACAAACAGAAGGGATTGTTCTTGGAATCCCGAAAACAAAGCCTTCTGTGACATCGCAGGGACAGCGTGTTACTGCAACCGCTGTCCCTGCAGAAAATATAGCTGAATAGCAGCAATAAATTATCATGATTGATAAAAACTTGTGACAATGTTGCCCGATAATATTCTGGGCAACATCGTCACTCTTCCTGAATAGACCCCTAAATGTATTAACGGTAAAATGCAAAACTTCAATTATGTTAGCTCTAAGTGACTGCAGGTGTCATTTTGAGCCCACAGAATTGCGAAACCTGATAAGTTATTGTGGTCAACAATAATGAAACATATCTAAAGCAAAGATGGCACTCGGACAGAATAAAGACTATTGCTGATGTCAGAGGTGTTCTAAGAAATACAGAGAAACGTGGGGACCAGATGCTGCGCACAACCTATTCCTTCTAAACTGTGTATAATCTAAAGTAGTTAAACCCAAATGATGAGAGGGCACCGACTAAGTGAATAAATTATGCTTTTACTGATAAAAAAGTGTCACATTATTAGTCACTACAAATGCAATACAATATATGGTGCCTGTATACCATTGGTTGCATATGTAAATATACAAACAGATTAAACAAAACAAAACAAAATAAAGCGATGCTGCAATTAGACAACAATAATCAGAAGGAAAGAAATTAGACAAAATTATAAAAATATGAAGTTATATAGGTTATAGCAGATGTGCCAAAATTGTGGATAGGCACTAGTGCTCAACCTTAGATGCCGCCAACTGAATAGTCAGGTTATTATAGAGACAGTTAACGTATGGTATTAATCAGGGAGATCTAGTGGCGTCCCGCTAGCTCCAAGGGGGTACCTTGGTGGTATGCTGTAAGTCCTGTGGATGTCTGTACGTTGCCTGGGTTTGTCCTCCGTGTAGTGCGAGGGAGGCTAGCTGTGGCGAGCGCCGGGGATCACTCTGCGTTGCGGGTGCCCTGAGTGCCGAGATCACGGACACTGTCCCTGTTGCCGGGGGCAGGTCCGTGCGCGTGCACCAAGAAATCCAAGAGCTCTAACCTTTGATGATCAAGGGGCTTTTCAAGATGGATGCTTGTGGACATTCAGAATTAAGATGCTCTCCTTTAAGAGACTATGGAGGGAATACAATCAGCCCCGTTCAATTGACGGGTACTAATTGATTACTGACTTTACGAGAATTTCTTTTCGGATCTCATGAGACCCAAACAGAAATCCCTGATAGTTATGCAGTTAATGAGCAAATCACCCAGTTAACGCATAAATCAGAGAACCTTTCAGGGAATTTATGAGTTGACACCTGTTTTAACACTGATTAAAAGAGGTTCGGGTGAAAAAGGGAGTCTAATTGAATAGCCTCAGGCAATAAAGCCTGAGACTGCCTCTTTTTTTCACTTGTGCAAACTTAACAGGCTGAATTGAATTCCCCATTAATCGCTTATCTAGAGACGTACCATGTATACATAGTTGATTGTGTCAGTTTAGAGGGTATAAATGTTGAGGATCCTGGGATAAGATTTTTGGATTGAAGCCTATGTGAGGCTTTGTCCATGCTATGACACAAAAGGGCTGATATTTTCACTTTGAACAATGAAGTAAACCTTTACTGTTTTTTCAATTCTGTTGTCAGACATTCAATTCTGCTTTAATAGATGCTGCAACACTATGTGCTGTTCCGGAATGGCCGTAGCATCCATCAACGTTAATTGAATTCTCCCCCTTTGTGCTTCCTTTGCATATCACATCCTACATTTAGCATCACTTTTAATGAATACTACATGTGGGTAGATTGCTACTATAATTGTACCTAGTACAGTTGGCTCTTCTATAAGCCAGTGGCACATTGGTTATGGGTCTTGGGGGCCCACACCGCACACCCTGCATCCTTGTCCTTTAATATTTAACTCTCCATAGCCCGGCGGCAGTAGCAGTGATTCAAAAAATCACCAGGGAAATGGCGCAGTGGGCATTGACCTGATAATCTGTGCATGTGCAAAAATTTGCTTACAAGATAGCCACCACTCCATTTTCCCTGAGACCTGCACAGTAGATTCTGACCCACTCGCAGTAGACTATGGAGTCTACTCACTTGTGCTGGTCGCTATAGAGGAGGTGCCCTGTATGTTCCTGGTCAGTGCTTGTCACCTCTAGTGATGAAACAGTGTTAAGGTTTACTGACATGTACATTGGGTTCACCTCTAATCACCTATTCAATCCTTTGCAGTCCAGCTATGCTGAGTGTTCTGGGTGGTGGGCTGCTTCAATTTATGCTACGTGGGTGATGGCTTAAGGGTAAATTTCACTTAGCCATGATAAACTCTTGGTTTACCACGGCTTGACTTATTGTGTGTGCCTTATGTTAAGTTTGCTATCTGCATGTATGCACACTACCTCTTGTTGCGCATCTCAATTGAGAAAAGCTTATCCCGGCTGTCACGTAGTAATTTTCTATGATGTTAGCTGAGTTAAGAGTGGGTAAAAATAGGGAAATCATACTTTTACTCCAAAATAAAAAATAAATTCAAGCTAACATTGGAAAACAGTATAGAAGTCTATTAATGGCCAAAAGCAGGTGTGAAATGGCTAATTTTTGCATTTTTAATAACAGTAAAAGAAAATAGAAAGCAATTGTTTTTCAGCTAATTATATGCTCAGTATAAATTTTTAAAATGGCTGATGACTTTGCTTCTCTGATATACACCTCTCACACACGGGCTTCTCTGCATCACTCACTGAAATTCCTGTGACCATCCTATTCAGTAGTTCGTGAACACTGTTGTATCTATGGTGACCAAATCTTCTATACTAGAGTTCTAGTCAGTGTGACTCAGTTGTCATCATTGCGTAACAATACTTTGTATCAAGGATGTACAGTATCATTGCTGACACCTTGTGCCTGTAGCTTTCACTGTAACTCTTCTGTTTCACACAATACACTTTCATTTATTGAAGTAAACTCTGTGACCTCTATGTGCTAGGACATGACATGACTACATTTCACCTCCACCACTAGCTATTGCGCCTAGCATTGCTTCGGTGCATTTATTTCAAAATGTGGAATATGTCATGTATTTATACTGTATATATTTTGTTTACATTTTTGACTCTGGCTGTCTCCAGGGCCTCCTTATTACCACAGCAGTGGAAACATTGGTGGAGGAACTGTTTTTATATTTTAGCATTCGATCAAATTTCATTGCAGCTGTATACTTAGCATTAAATTGAGTGTCATGTCTTTCGGTTTCTCTTTGCAATCTGTGAAAGATTGATTGATGTGCCTGAATCTTAACATTGTATTATTTTATCAACTCCAGAGCATAAGACACAAACTCCAAAAGTACATCATTAATAGGGCATGACAAGGTTTTTAGAGCCTGCTTCAGTGGCAGAATTCCTGGAGGCAACGGAAGCGTATGCCACCAGGCACTAGGTGCTACGGGGAACAACAGCGAGGGCACTGAAACAGGGGGAGCAGAACAGGTGCAAAAGTTGTATTTGTAGTTTGGCCCATGTGTTTCCTGTAGCATTTGTGAGGGAGAGCATGGGCACTTAGATAGGCAGCACAGATTGTGCACCTGTGCATCCCTACCCATAACACCTCCTGCAATTCCTGACTTCCTGCAGTAGCATCAGTAAGAAAAATGGGTGTAGGAGGGGTGAAGGACTTTAAACTCGGCACTATAAGAAAGACGCGAGTAGGGGTCCCTTCCTCCTGGTGCCAGGGATAATTTTTGGGAATAATTATCATAATGTCATAATGTGCTATTTCACAAAACTTCCTAAAAAATAAACCCCTTTATGGATAGATTGAAATTAATTTGTTTTACATATTCTGCCATATTATATAAATATATATATATATATATACATTTAAATGTATACACAAAGTAGATTACTTTTAAGAATTTTGTGAAATACTTTACTATGTATTATTTTATTTTAATGTATGTATTTTACACATGGTATGTGAATTTATTAAAATTAGAAGTTTAGGGGGAGAGGGGGTTGAGAATGTACACATAACTCTGTATGTTATTACATATATTTTTTTCATTTTCATTGCCTTAGCTGCTATTTCATTTACACACTGGTTTTCGTACAACTCCGAAGTTTGAAAATCTATGCATGCATAGCATCTGTACTGCGCATGTGCAGTACAGACACCGCAGCCTGATTGACAGGCTACAGCAGAGCAGGGGCAGCGTCAGACAGAGTACCTTAAAACGGGGGGTGTCTGCACCATTTTCTTTGCATGCTAAAGCCAGTGGCTGTGTCCTTGTATGTAGCTTCACCGGCTTCAGCTGCATGAAACCACCGGCCATCCTTTGAGATTAACAATAGAGATATAAACCTCATTGCATCTCTAGATAGGTTTTAACACCTGACAAACCTTGTGATGTATGTCTAGGCAACTCTTTATATATATATTTTTTTTTTTAAAGATTGATTCCATATATTTTGGCATATATATTTTGTTATGCTTAGTATATATATATTTTTTTTATAATGATTAGTATAATACAGTAAAATAAATAATAAAATATGCCAATACTGGAATTCATGATTCCAGGCAATGACGAATATATAATCATACTTATTGTAACTAGATAATATCCAACATTATGATACATTTTGTGATTTATAACTATGCAACTCTCTATATGTATCCACATATAATATATGTAACACTGATTTTATTATAATTATTATACATTAATTTCTTATTTAGCAGATTGTAGCAAAACAAGTAACAAAGTATACTAATATTCTTTCCATTTGAGCTGAGAAATCATTTCCTATACCTGGGAGTATTGCACACACTAAAGGTCACAGGTGTGTGGAATTAAGACTAATTGAGCATTCCCTCCTTTCCATTGGACAGATGTTAGATATATACCAATGCTGGTGGAAACTATCATTGATAGAGAAACGCATCAAGGACTTTGTGGGGTATAAGATTTATTACCATTTATATGTCTGCATTATATAACCGGACCCAGCGCCCTAGATGTCTATCAGCCAAGCACCTGACCATCGCTCCACGGAGCGCCACCTCTGCATTCAAATTATAGAGAAAGAGCAGTGTTTCCACCCCATGTTGAGCTCTCGGTGTAGCGTGTAGCATGCTGGACACAGCGCTGCAGTATTACCGAGCTCCGGGGAAGGACGCAGTGAGTGGTGCTACACACTGTGCTGCTGGCGCAGCAGGTATTACCATGCAGCCGGCGGTTCAAATCCTGACAGCGGAAGCCCGGCACCAGTGAAGATCCCGACTGCTAATTAGGTGTGTATCACTAACCTAATTCCCCCCCCTAACCCTAACCCTCCCCCCAAGTGCCTAGGGTGCATAACCCTAACCTCCCCCCAAGTGCCTAACCCTAACCCCACTCTAAGTGCCTAAACCTAATCCCACTTCCCCACAGCTTAAACCAGTCTCCAAGAGGGGTGCCTAACCCCAACCTACCCCCGGGGGTGCCTAACCCTAACCCCCACTTCCCTTAGCCTAAACTTAACCCTTCCAGGGAGTGCCTAACCCTAAGTCCCCCCGGGAGCCATAAAACCTAACCCTCCCCCCCCGCGGCTGTCCGCGCCCGGTGCCCGGCTTACCTTCATTCGCTATGCCGAGCGTCGGTCTCCCAGCGTAGGTCTAATTACAGGTGTCGGGATTTCGATGCCTGTCATTAGTACTTTGCCGAGATTAGACAATCGGGAAGCCGGCGGTCGGCATTTAGACCATCGATTTCCTGACTACACCACTGTGTGTGCTGCTGAAGTGGAAAATAACGTGCAGTCCAGCCGGGTGAGACTACCAATAGCACTGATTTATGTGGAATCTGTCTATACGTGTATGGTACACAGTGATTTTAAACTCTGTGTGTGTGACTGATTACATCTGTGTATAACACTCTATCTATGAGCATAGTTGAAACAGCTTTATCAAGCCTGCAGGCTTTTTAGAAATCAAATTATATATATATGGCTACAAGACTATATATATATATATATATATATATATATATATAAATATATATGTATACATACAATATAAGTGGCACTCCAGTATATGAAAAAATTCACAGACGCAGGTATAGTCAACGTTTCAATGTATTTCTCACATCGTCATCCTGATGACGATGTGAGAAATACATCGAAACGTTGATTATACCTGCGTCTGTGAATTTTTTCATATACTGGAGTGCCGCTGATATTGTATGTATAAGTGCTGCCACGTGTTGGCATGCTTTCAGAGGGCAACCAGGACTATTATTACCTTTCCGTGGGAGTGCCATCCTATTGTTGGAGATATATATATATATATATATATATATATATATATATATATATAGTGATACTTGGGGTTAATTAGCTCGGCAGACTGGGGTCAGTGGTGCAGTGAGTAGCATTCCAGTTAAATAAATATAAGTGGTGCTTTACTTCCAGCATGTGAAATCAGGAAACAGAAATATAGTAAACAAACCTAGCCCTTGTTTAGGGCACTAGCTCACTTCTTGAACCCTCTCTACAGAAGCAGCTACTCTGCATGAAAGTCTCTCACAGTCTCTGAGATTGGTGGTCCTTCCTGCCACATGCAGGACTGGACACTGGCCTCCTGGCCTGGTATAGCTTCCTTAGCTTGTTGGCTGTTGCCTCTCACAGTCTGGCCTGCTTCCTTGCAGGTACCATAGCTCAGTCCCAGAGTTGGATAGACTTCCCTGTATCTCACAGGTCTAGGCTCAGGCCCTCCTGGCCCTCACTGGCTTGCTAGCACAGCGAGCTCTGTCTGACTGGTCTGCCTCAGTCCTTCCTGGACTGAGTTCACTCGGCAGCCCTTACACCTCTTCCCAGAATCCTTTTCTTCTCTGTGTGGGTGGATCTCTCCTGCCCCACACAGAATCTGCTGCTCACCAGTACCATCTCTGGTGATACTGCCACATATCCCCCTCCCCAGCTTGAAACCCCTGGGTTCAGCGACATGGGATGGGGCATTCTCATGATGATGTCCCTCTTCACTCTCCTCATGATGGAAATCCACCACATTCAGAGTCATACAAACTCTTGCGACCTCTGGGGGTCTCATCCTCCAGATTCCAGAATTTATTTTCCTCCTAACTTTTTTCCTCACTTTCTGGTGCTTTCTATATGAAGCATTTGAGATTCATTCTTGAGCATGTCAAGTTTTAAGGCTTTCAGGCACATTTTCCCATAGTGCCCTACTTCCTCATAGACAAATTCAGCAAAATTGCAAGTTCCATCCTGCTTGTATGAAGGCATTGTTTCACACACCTGAGTATTATTCTTCACAAGACTCTCAGAATTAACCTTCTTTAATGTTCTGCTTTGCACTGCAAAACTGTGTGATTGCGTCACATTCACATCACTCTGAATCCACGGCAACAAGAGAGTCTCATCCTTTGAAGCCATCACTATCTCCATAGACTTCTGTGCATCCTGTACCTTTGCTTGACAGGTCATGCGATCACCATCTGTATACGTCAGTTCTTTATCATCAACTTCAGACACGGTTTTGCCATCTGGACCTGTGTCTCTTTGGGAGGACTTCACACCCTCAGCTATCACTGTAAGCTGGAAGTCACTGCAAGGACTCTCATCCACTTTTCCAAGACAGACTTTTAGGGAATTTCCCAACTTTGATACAACTATTTCAGATGCTGCCACTTTTAATACACATTGCAACTCCAGTTCTTTGGTATTCCTCTCCGCTTGGAATCTTTGCAACTGGTCCTGTGTACTTAGCAGACACTTTTCAAGGTTCTTCTTCTGTTCTTGCAACTTCCAAGCCCTGCCATGGGTAAGGTTAAGCTCTCTCTCCAAAGATTCACTTTGCTTTGCAGCTTTATGCAAACTTTCCTCCAGGAATGCATTTCTTTCCGTCAAACATTCTGTAACTGCTCTAGCTACAGCTAAATCAGATTGGAGAGTTTGTACTTCCTCTTTACAGTTGACTTCAAGACAGACTATCTCCATCTCTTTTCCTTCACTGTCAGTTTCCCACTGAGCGCGAGTCTGCAGCATCTGGAGATACTTCTCTTTTACTTCACATTACTCTTCAGCCAGAGAACTTTTCTCCAATTCACAATCTATAAGTTTTACTTGTGTGGAGACAATTAAAGAGTCTTTTCCTTTTAACACCAGAGACATTTTCGCCACTTTCACTTGTGCGCGCTATTCATCACTCTGATGTCTATCGACACCTTCTTTCAATTCTTCCACTTCCTGCTGAAGTACCACACACTTTTGCTGCAATTCCACTACATCCTGCTCTATTCTTTGCTAGGAGCACATCATTCTCATACTTTGTAACACATTGGAAAAATGTAGCTTCCTCAAGCCATTCAGACATAGCTGCCAATTTGAGGTCTGTCTTTTTAAGAACTTCACGTTTTTGTATTTCTTGCTGCTCAAATGCTATTTTCAAAGTGGACAATTCACTCCATAATTTATTTTCAGCTTGTTCATGAACATTTCTCTCACCAGCTAATTACTCAATGAAGTCATCAACCTTCCCAGCAAAATATGCATTACCTTCATTCAAAACTTTACGCATATTGTCAAATTCTTTCAGGCTGATATAGTCTTTTCTGGACTGACCTTGCACCATACCCTGACCACTTTCTTTTTGGGCCTTGAGCTCTGCCCACTGCTGCTTGTTGGCTTCTTGCAGAGCTGTTGTAGCTATCCGCAAGGCCTTCACCATGAAGAGCCTAGAACCACAGTCTTTTCTCCCCAAAATAAATTGGGTGTCGGTCCCTTTAAATTTTACACACTTTTTTTTAAACACAGTTCTTCTTTCACTTGTAACAACACTTGACTTTCAATTGTATTTACAGCACAATATAACACAGCACCTCCTTTCACTTCTGTGGAACTACAATGTCCAGCAATCAACATAGCACTTGCTCTTTTCTTTGCAAAAGAAATTTCCAGGCCACATAATTAGACACATCTTGTCTTAATGAGCTTGATTTCAACAGAATAAACCACACAACTTCTTTGCTTAAGAAAGTGCACAACTTTTAGCAAACTTTGTAGCACGGTTTTCAGACATACATACAACTTTTCCATGAAATATTTCAAAACAGATTTTATCTTCACTCACCAACCTGATAAGCTTTGCACTATTGAGTCCACTATGCAGGTGCAGTAAACATCTATATTTCCATTAGCTGCTGTAATCCACTTTCTGTGCAGATCTTGTTGCGTAGACCTGTGTGCGTAGAATCTTTATGCCTGCATTCTCCACCATATGTGATATTTGGGGTTAAGTATCTCAGTAGACTGGGGTCAGTGGTGCAGTTAGTAGGTGCAGAATTAGAGTCCACACGTAGCATTCCAGTTAAATAAACATAGGTGGTGCTTTACTTCCAGCATGTGAAATCAGGAAACAGAAAAATAATAAACAAACCTAGCCCTTGTTTAGCTCACTTCTTGAACCCTCTCTACAGAAGCAACTACTCTGCATGAAAGTCTCTCACAGTCTCTGAGATTGGTGGTCCTTCCTGCCACATGTAGGACTGGACACTGGCCTCCTGACCTGGTATAGCTTCCTTAGCTTGTTGGCTGCCACCTCTCACAGTCTGGCCTGCTTCCTTGCAGGTACCATAGCTCAGTCCCAGAGTTGGATAGCCTTCCCTGTATCTCACAGGTCTAGGCTCAGGCCACCTGGCCCTCACTGGCTTGCTAGCACAGTGAGCTCTGTCTGATTGGTCTGCCTCAGTCCTCCCTGGACTGAGTTCACTTGGCAGCCCTTACACCTCTTCCCAGAATCCTTTTCTTCTCTGTGTGGGCGGATCTCTCCTGCCCCACACAGAATCTCCTGCTCACCAGAGCCATCTCTGGTGATACTGCCACTATATATATATATATATATATATATATATATATATATATCAAGCAATAGATGGGTACAGCGCCACTACCTGTGTGACTTACTGAGTGAAACAAATAAATATTCAAATGTATAGCAACTTAGCCTATTATTTTTTTCGGCGTCCGCTCTGAGACAATAGTGTAATACTAGTGTGAGTATTTTTAAAAAGTGAAAAACAAGAGAATTGACAATCAGGCGACTAGTTTGCTAGATGTGTAGATTCACACACAGTAAAATGTACAGTAGATAGGTTAATGGTTTACAAATATAGTTATACCTCAAACCATATAGAGGGGCGTGTTTCACGCTAATTAATAAATATAATAAACCAATAAATAGCAAAGTGCTTAGTGCAAAATATGATATATCTGATTACATCTAGATAAAAAAAAAAAAAAAAGGAAAAAAAAAAAAAATTTTTTTGTTGAACTCATATAGACAACAAAGTGCTAGTGCAAAAATATAGTGAATCTGAAACAAAGTGCTAGTGCCAAGTATAATAAAAATTATGACAATTTATTGAAAAACAGTGCACATAAAAATATATAAATAAATATGACCATAAAAACAACGACTGGCAGTAAATAGATAAAAACAAAGTAGAGGAAAGTTGATATTTTTAAGCAGCTTATCTGATTGAAGGAGAGAGGTAGTTCTCCACAGTGCATGAGGCAGCCAACAGTTCCAACGCGTTTCGTCACTATGACTTGATGAAGTCATAGTGACGAAACGCGTTGGGACTGTTGGCTGCCTCATGCACTGTGGAGAACTACCTCTCTCCTTCAATCAGATAAGCTGCTTAAAAATATCAACTTTCCTCTACTTTGTTTTTATCTATTTACTGCCAGTCGTTGTTTTTATGGTCATATTTATTTATATATTTTTATGTGCACTGTTTTTCAATAAATTGTCATAATTTTTATTATACTTGGCACTAGCACTTTGTTTCAGATTCACTATATTTTTGCACTAGCACTTTGTTGTCTATATGAGTTCAACAAAAAATTTTTTTTTTTTTTTCTTTTTTTTTTTTTTTATCTAGATGTAATCAGATATATCATATTTTGCACTAAGCACTTTGCTATTTATTGGTTTATTATATTTATTAATTAGCGTGAAACACGCCCCTCTATATGGTTTGAGGTATAACTATATTTGTAAACCATTAACCTATCTACTGTACATTTTACTGTGTGTGAATCTACACATCTAGCAAACTAGTCGCCTGATTGTCAATTCTCTTGTTTTTCACATATATATATATATATATTGGGGCAGCACAGACGGTGTAATGGTTAGCATTACTGTCTGAAGATGGTGTTAGCAGCTGTAGACTATGGGCCACACACCGCATAATCAGCCGCGGAGGGTTCCACAGGCAATGGCCACTGCACATGTGCAGTCAGCGGGACTGCGCATGGGCGGCAGCCCCGGCAGCTCTCCGGCACATCGCAGGGACGGGCTCCTTTTCGGAGTGCCTCTCTGTGCATGTGCCTGATAATACATCCCGGCTCTATGATCGCATCTTGGAATGCAATCATGGGCGGTACTGGCATGCCCAGATCGCATTGCAAGTACGATCATTGATAAATAGGGGTCTTAGTCAACAGCCCAAAGATATCGCGCAGTCATACACAGAATTTTGAAGTGTGTACAACTGGTGCAGTCTATTATTCCATCGTGTTGTGTCATCGCTGGGTACACACATTGTAGTGTGTACCCAGCTTGACACTTTGCCTGACTATAAATTTCATGTATTAACCGTAGACAGAACTTCCCAGAACTATTGAGTCACCTCAGTAGGTTTTCTGCCATCTAGTTTCCTTCAGTTAGGATTCCAGGTGCTAAGAAGCTCTTTTCAATGGCAAGTGTTTTGAGATAAGAAAAGTCAACAGAATAAGGAGACTATGAACACAAAGTCATAATCAGGAATGTTGGTGCAGTGCCAATCAGGTAGCAAAGCTTACTATTACTTGTCAAGGTGAAGTCAGGGACACAGCAAAAGCTAGGTAGGAAAGGAAGACGTAATCAGTAATCATACAGGAGCCAGTAATGGAAGACAATAACAATTACTGTATCCAAGCACCAAAAGGCTCTGTACCAGGTCATTTGTGTTTAGAATGAAATAAACGGCAGCTCATTTTAAAAAAAGAAATCCGATAAAGTAAGCAGCATTAGAACTTACTATATAACATTAGTTCTTCATTAAAATTTACACTAGAACATGCTTTAAATCCTTGAATTGTGTGAATAGTTTATTTTGAACCATCACTTTTTTTCTAAATTTAATAAAATTGTTCCTTTTGTTTAAAACTTCCTTTGTTTCAAAATATATGGATGATTGAAAACTTCAACCAAAGCAGAGAATGGGTCAATCATTAATTAGAATGACGGCAATCCTGCAGACATACCAAGTTTAATGGTATTAGACACTTATGGACCTTGGGATAATGAAGCGACATAGATAGATCAAATCCAAAGAGGTTGAGGAAGAAGCTTAAAAGAAATAACCTTAAATGTAGGGTAAACAAGGTGTCCCATTTAAGATAAACAAAGTGTCATATTCTGTCATATTCTGGAACAGTGCTAGACAGATAGTAACATTTATGGAAAATGAAGAGTAGTTAGTAAACAATCCGAATTAAGTAGAAAGGTCAGAAAAGTATAATTGAATTATGAGAAACATTTGGCTTTTTAAAAGGTCACGTTTGGCACATGAATCAGTAACAAGTGCTGTATAAGAGATTTTAGAATGTAGGCTTGAAAAAGCAGAGGTCAAGGTTATGGGGCAGATGTATCAAAGCTTCAAAAGAGTGTAGAATTGGATAAGTGGAAAAGTTACCTATAGCAACCAATCAGCTTCTACCTATATTTTATAGAATGCACTGTACTGTACTTGATAAATGCTACCTCAAAGCTGCTTGTTTGTTAAGATCAACTTTTCCACTTGCCTACTTTATCACTATTTACAAAGTTCTATACATTACCCCCAAAGTCACAGGGTGGAGTCACAGAGTTGCATCATTTACAATAACCAAACCTTATACCATTTTTCTAGATGAGCTTATCGCCAACAATTTCTTTTATCAATACCTTGGACATTTGCTAGTATGTAAGAGTGAGGAATTCCCCGGAAAGGGATTTTCATGAAATGGGCTGTGCGAGGAAGCATGAACAATGATTTAGAGAAATTTTAAACAGTAAGAACTTTATGGGGTAAATTTACTAAAATGGGAGTTCTATTTAAGAAGTGATGTTGCCCATAACACCCAATCAGATTCTAATTCTCATTTATCTAGCACCTTCTAGAAGATAATACCTGGAATCTGATTGGTTGCTATGGGCAACATCACTTCATAATAGAACTTCCATCTTAGTAAATTTACTCCTGTATTTGTTACTGCTCAACATATTATTTGTTCACCTTGGGAGTTGGAATGTACAATAGCTTTTCTATAATCTTTTATGCATTTTATATAATCTCCAAACCAATTGAAAGCTTGTTGAAACATTAGTGATTTCTAGGACTAAATTTACTAATAACACAACTTTATTTATTGTCCAAAATAACGATTCACAATAGGGGGTAAATTTACTAAATTGAGAGTTTTTAGAAGTGAGTTTTAAAAGTGATGTTGCCCATAGCAATCAATCAGATTCTAGCTATTATCTTCTAGAAGGTGCTAGTTACATGTTAAGTAGAATCTGATTATTTGCTATGGGCAACATCACTTTTAAAACTCACTTCTAAAAACTCTCACTTTAGTAAATTTACCCCCTATCGTGAATCATTATTTTGGACAATAAATAAAGTTGTGTTAATTACATATATTTAGAGATATATATTGATTGATTGATGCAATATCCTTTAAGTTACGTCAGTTGAGGGCTGGATTTCTTGAAGTGAAAAATTCAGAAGTTAATATATACAGACTATCAAAAGTAGAAGGAATACCAGAAGTAACATAGCATGTAGATCATTATACTAAAATGGAATAAAAGTGTATCCAGTATTAAATAGAGAGACAGCTTGGAAAGTAGGTGGTTTCACTATATTTTCACATGTACTGTACATTGTTTTTATTCTCCTGTTCTCCTGTTATGATTAACACTGATAACATTGTTGTAAGCCTCTAGAACCAGAACCAACTGCTTCACCTATAACAGTCACCTTTCCCTTAAAGTGAGATATGCCTACCAGAACATAGATGCCACCGGGACTTCTATGTTGGTAGTAAAGGATAGTCAATGAGAAATAAAGTAAAACACTTTAAAAAGAGGTTCTATAGCAGTCAGGGGGCCTGTGTGCATTCCCCGTCCGGGACCCCTTCCTCTCTCCCCGGTGGCCGGCAGCTGACTGACGTGGCCGCAGCATCAATGGACTCCCGGCAATTTCCTCACTGCGCCCATTTTCCGGTGTATTGAGCATCGTTGAGACACCCGACGTGAGACCTCGAAGAGGTAAGTTTTAGATAAATGGGTACAGGGTGTACGGTGTGGGCCCTTCTGGACCCGGGGGCCCATGTGCACCGCACACCCTGCACCCATTATAGATACGCCCCTGGTAGCAGTATCACACACAATAATGATGAGTCTTTGGAAGGAAACCCCCACCACTTTCAAGTGGTGGCATCCAAGAATAGAACTGGCTAGGAAACAA
The DNA here is from genome assembly GCA_031769625.1 of Taudactylus pleione. Taxonomy (NCBI): domain Eukaryota; kingdom Metazoa; phylum Chordata; class Amphibia; order Anura; family Myobatrachidae; genus Taudactylus; species Taudactylus pleione. Next base: position 7,083,762 of record JAUIMM010000115.1, read on the forward strand.
AAAACTTATCTAAATTCAGTGCTGAGGTAGAAGAATCATCAATAACACTCCAGGGTCAAGGCAGGTAACAATTAATCAGAGTCAAGAAACAAGCCGAGGTCAAACACTGGGAATCAAACAGAAAACTGATCAGGAACACAACTCAAACCTACTAAGTAGGAAACTATAACTGGCAAAAGTAAAAGAGCAAGGCAGCTATTTACAGGCTGGATATCCATTGAAGTGGAGTCTGAATTCCAGTCTATTGCTACTGTGTAATCAGTAGTATCTGAAAGACAACCCAGAGGAAGAGGAAGCAGCCAATATATCCTGGGCAACCTGCACAGGTGCTTGGCTGGTTTTATGACCAACTAATCAAATCCCTATCTGATAATAAGCAGATATGTGGTCATGTAACCCCTACAGAGTTCAACTGATTCTAATGGTGCGTACACACGGTTTGACTTTCATGGGCGATATGAAAGATAATGATATCGTTAATATCGTTCACTTTTTTGCAGTCACCAACTTGGCAATGATCAGCTATGCATGTTATTGCATGGATGATGCATCGTCCATGCATGCAGGCCAACTTGGACGATATCATTGACCATATCATTCATATCGTTCAGTGTCAATGATATGAACGATCAACGATATCCTCCTATTTGGCCACTCACCGGACACTCCCTGGCCTCCATTTTGAGATCAACTTGCATCGAGATGCCAACATCGTCATGGGTACCTGCTGTTTCATCTAAATCGGTAAGTACCCAACGCTGGCCACCAATGATTTTATCCCAATGGGGGCACTGCATAGGGGGCAACAACTGCGGCCATTACATAGGGGAAGCACTACAGGGCACTGTGGAGCACTACTTAGGACCCTCATAAAGGACCACTACCAGGGGCACAGTATGGGCACAGCACTGCATAAAGTGGACCACTACCAGGGACACAGTATGGGTACAGCACTGCATAAAGTGGACCACTACCAGGGGCACAGTATGGGCATGGCACTGCATAAAGTGGGCCACTACCAGGGTCACAGTATGGGCACAGCACTGTATATTATGGGCACCACTGCATAAAGTGGACCACTACCCTGGGCACAGTATGGGCACAGCACTGCATAAAGTGGACCACTACCAGGGGCACAGCTCTGCATAAAGTGGACCACTACCAGGGGCATAGTATGTGCACTACTGGGGGGCACTGCCTAAAGGGGACCACTACCAGGGGCACAGTATAAGGGACACTACCGGGGGCACTGCATAAAGTGGACCACTACCAGGGGTAGAGTATAATGGGCACTACTGGAGGCACTGCATAAATTGGACCACTACCAGGGGCACAGTATGGGCACTACTGGGGGCCTGCATAAATTGCACCACTATCAGGGGCACAGTATGGGCACAGCACTGCATAAAGTGGACCACTACCAGGGGCACAATATGGTCACTACTGGGGGCACTGCATAAAGTGGACCACTACCAGGGGCAAAGTATGGGCACAGCACTGCATAAAGTGGACCACAACCAGGGGCACAGTATAAGGGGCACTACTGGGATCACTGAATAAGGGAGTTCTGTATAAAGGGCACTATTATGGGGCACTGCATAAGGGGGTTCTGTATGAATGGCTCTATTTGGGGGCACTGCATAAGGGGATTCTGTGTAAAGGGCACTATTTGGGGCACTGCATAAGGGGGTTCTGTATAAAGGGCACTATTTTGGGGAACTGCATAAAGGGGGTTCTGTATAAAGGGCACTATTTGGGGGCACTGCATAAGGGGGCTGTGTATAAATGGCACTATAGGTGGCACTGCATAATGGGTCAAGTATATATTTTAGTTTTGTTTTCAATAAAATATATAATTTTATGTACATAATGTGCATTGTAGCAAATAGGCCACTTGATGACCACAGTAGTGTACTTTTAAGTATGCAATGAATTTTTTCAGCCCATAATTCTAAATTTACAGGAATATCGGTCCTTATATAATGGCGTCATTAATAGTGCACTGATTAAAACAATATTTTTTTATTTAAAATTAGTATTTTCTGTTATTTTTTCGTTCAGACATGGAGAATTGGAGAATTACCAGAAGTCCCCCTCATAAGGGCACGTAGTTATTAAAGATGGAGGCTTCCGGATTAACCTCTGTCTCAGGGTCCTTATCCTAGGGGTGATCTTATATGGTTCCTGCTTTCTGGATGATCCTGTCACCATGTATCTGTACCAATGCGTTTCAGGAGTCAGCTGCTCCCTTCCTCAAGGTAAAGTCTTTGAGCCTCCATCTTTAATAACTACGGGCCCTTATGAGGGCTACTTCTGGTAATTCTCCAATTCTATAGTATGGAGGAGGATCTATCCTCATGTAGAAAGCTATTACACAGTATATAGCATTTGTGGCATTATTGTGAGGGGCATTGACGACCACATGCCCTGAGTTTATATCTATATTTTTTTATATTATTTTCATGTTTATTTTTCATTGAGTGTAATAAATTGCAGTTTTTATGGTATTACACTATGTCTGGCCGATTTTATATTTTTCATGTGTATGAAAACTCCACCACTACGGTCTGAAAATCATATACTGAATCCTGATTGAAGTTGTGGGGAAGTATTGATATATTCATTTATTCTCATCGTGGTTTGGGAGCACTGTGCACACTTAACTAGACGTAATCTTACTTTACATATTGATCTTGGTACTGAAGGGTGGTACTAGTCACGACTAGTGATCTGCAGCAAATTAGGTGCTGGGCGCCTGTATAACACCATTCACTGTATATCTTCGTACATCACCAACAGTTCATGTGCCTTAATGTCATGATCTGAGTATTCTTTACTCTAGAGGCACTCATTAGGTTGGTGATAATCATGGAACCATGGGCCTGATTCAGACCCACTCGTGAGCGCACTGCGCGTGCACAAGCCCCGGAGCGAGTGAGAACTTCACTCGCTCGGGGCTCACAGCAAAATGGGGCGGCTGTCAATGTTGATCGACAGCTCGCCCTGTTTTGTAGGCGGGTCAGGGGGGTGACTGCACAAACGGAGGCGTTCCTGAAGGAACGCCTGCCGTTTGTGGGCGGGTCTACTGTCAGTAGTGAACTTCCTGTTCTATTAGAGCAGGAAGTTCACTGGGGCTTGCGGTGAATGAGATCCTACCACAAAGGCCTAGTCTCAAGCCCGACAGTCGCAATAATGGCGACCATCGCCAGGCCACCTGCAGAAGCTGTGGGTGGTCACCCACAGCTATGCAAGCAGCCTGGAGGCGGATTTAAAAAAAAAAAATCCCACCCTGATTCAGAGCGAGTGCTCGCAAATAGCGAGCGCCTCTGAATCAGGCCCCATGTCCAGAACTCTAAAAGTTTTTTATTTAGATAAATGTTTTTTTTTTTATAACAAACGGTTGTCTGACTTGTTATTTGTGGCGTAGATTTTTTTTTCGTAAGCATTAATTCTTATTAGATATTTTCAAACTATAAGGGGATACAGAAAAAAAAAGAAACAGGAATGGTATAGGGAAATACAGGCATGTGATACACATTAATATCATGAACATACAAAAAAAATATCAATATCAGTGTGCAATAGACAGAAGTAATTGGAAATAGAGACCACTGTAACTGACTATAAAAGATAATCAGAATGTAAAGAATACAAAAAAATACAATGGAGAGTATCATTGCGTAACTAGTGGAATGCATGGACCCTCTGTGGAGAACTAATGCCAGCTAAACCACTTCACAATCGGAGAGTTAGCTGAGGAAGAATAATGACAATTCAAGGTTTTCATCAGAAAACTATAATTAATTTTGGACTTAATCAAGGTGAGAGGTGGAGCCTTGTCTTTTTTCCAGAACTGTGCAATAGCTGCTTTTGTAGCAATAAGAACATGGCTTATGAAATTTCTATGGTATACTGGAACCTCAATGGGGAAAATATGCAGGAGTGCAGCGGAAGGGGACAGAGACATCTGTAAGCCAGTAATAGCAGGATCAAGTCCTAAACCTCAGACCAAAGGGGACGTATGACAGGGCATTTCCAAAAAACATGGAAAATATCTCCAACTTGGCCACAGGAGCGCCAACACAATCTAGATTGGGACGGACATTTTTTATGCAATCTGTCAAGAGTCAAATATAAACAATAGAACAACTTCATATACATTTCAATATGTGAAATACACTTAGACATTTTGAAAATAGAGAAAAATTGTTGGGACCATGCATAAGATTCTAAACAGATATTTAAGTCTAGTTCCCATTTCAGAGTGGGTTGGGTTTTATCAGGCTGTCTAGAAGCCAACAGATGGGAGTACCAAAAAGATATTCCTCCTTTGCGAGAATTGGAGGTTATACGGGAGAGATTATGGGAGGGGACAGTACCATTCGTATCAACCAGGGAAGGGAAGGATTGGAACCAATGTCTTATTTGAAAAAACTTATAAAAGTCTCTGGAGGGTAGAGAGAAGTGAGATTGTAGCTGAGAGAATGACAAAAGAGTGTTGTTATTAAACAAATCATGGAGAGACTGAATACCATTAGTGCACCAGAGGGAAAGGTCTAGGTTAGGAATTAAATGTGACAGACCTTGAATAGAGAGGTTAGTAGTTGGCAAATTAAACTATAGAAGAACAGATAAGCTGTCCCAAGCTTTATGGGATGCAAGTGACGCCCTGGAAATAGACTTATGCTGGGTACACACTGGCAGATATATTGGGCGATCATTTGATCGCACAATATATCGTGCCCCCGTTGGCCAGTGTGTACAGACGATATGTCTGTGAATGACATCGTTCACAGACATATCGCATTGGCTGTGCTGCACAGCCGATGAACAGATATGTCTGCAAACATATCTGTCCATCGGCAAGTGTGTTCGGATGATCAGCCGATCGCCCGTATACACACAGCGGCAGCAGCGGGAGGGGAGCAAGACACACCCCCTACCTGCTCCCAGGCCGGCCAAACCCGCTGCAGCATGCAGATGATGGTTGTTCAGTGTGTATGAATGACCATCATCTGCAGATATATCGCTATAGTGTGTACCCACCATTAGAGAAAACTCTAAATACACAGTAAATCAACAAGGGGAAATTTGCCCAGCATGTCACCCTCTAGCTTGACCCAAGGTTTAGAGCAGGGGACCATAGTCCAATCACTAATTTGGATGACCAAACACGCTGCTTGATAAAGTTCCAGATTAGGGTAAACTAAATCCCCACCGATTTAGACATCATAAGGTATTTTTTAGCAAGTCTAGCTCTCTTGTCATTCCATATACTGTATATTTATTCTAAACTGCATGAAATCTATTTAACCATGATGAAGGAAGGGTCCTGGGAATAGATCTGCATAGATACAGCAGTTTGGGGAGAAGTGTCATTTTGACAGCTGCCATTCTGCCATTCCAGGAAACCTTGTGATTCATCCAGTCCTTTGTGAAGGCAATAAATAGTTTTAACAGGGAGTCATAATTAAGGCCCTCATTCAGAGCCGTTCGTTAGCATCAGTACGCTCGTTGCGTTCCATTGTTGTGAAACCGCGCATGCGCCGGTGTAACACTGCGCATGTGCGTACGGCAGATTGCGAGCTTTTTTTGTCTCGTTCGTCAAATTGCGAACAGGAAGTGACATGTGAAATGTGATTGACAGAACAGGCCGTTTTTGGGCGTTGACGGGGGTGGAGATGGGAAAACGCAGGCGTGGCGAGGCGTTTTTGGGGCGTACATAAATTAGCTGATGCGAACATCAAATGTGTTCGTACCAAGTCATATGTCACTGGCTGATCCTCTTTCCGTTCAAACTGCTCGCACAGCTTGTGGTGTGGATTACTCGACCACAATGTTGATGGGCTTGTCCTCCGGTCCGGGCCTTCTCGATGTTTCATCGATTTATCACGGCTTGTCAGAAAAACAATCAACTTTGAATTGAAAACCAGCTTGTAATGTGTTTTGAAAAGAGTTTTTTTGGTTAGCACAAAACCGTACGCAGGTGAAAATCGCAGCTGCTAATTTCAGGATTACACAATCAATTAGCGTACATTTTTAGGAATGTTCTTTACAATTTTTGGGGGGTTTTGTGATATTGTAACAATAATGTCACCATGTTTGTGTGTATTTTACCATTTTGCTTTGGCCTGGAGAATTTGCATCCTTTTTTTAATTTCAAAGTGTTCCTTAAAGAACCCTTTTTTTTTTAACCCTTTGTTTTTTTTGTTTTTATTTCTTTTTTGGCTTGTGGGCCAGGATTAACTCTAAACCATTTTTCAAATAATGTCACAATACAATGGAGAACATTTGTAAATTTTTTAATTTCATCAACACATTTTTAAAGATTTCATGTGCATTTGAAAATTAAAGTTTTTGGTCATTGTTAGCCAATAATAACGGAAAGAATTATGCAAAAAATATTGCCAGTTTTGGCAAAATTAAATAAACACATTAAAAACAATTCACAAGAAAGGAGAGGGAAGTTTTGGCCCTAAAGGAATATGGGGCAAGCACAGAAGGAGTGTGGGAAAAGTAGCCAGTGCTGTCATAGTTTTTTTCCCCGTTTGGCTGGGGTAGGGTGGGCGCCAGACCGGGTCTGGGATGTCCTCTGGCTGGCCTGTCCAGAGGCAGATGTTGTGGCCTCTGGACTAGGCACAGGGCTAGGCACATTTGGAGGAATGGCTGTTGTTGGGCCAGAGGTGGAGGATCCTGATGTTCCGTCAGGAAGGGAGGTCAGCTCCACCATGTGCTGGCGAACGAGCTGCTCCAGGGCATTGGCTATTCTGATGTAGGCCCTGGTATTTTCAGCCAGGGCCTGACCAATGGTCACGTTGGCCGCAGCATTTTGCACCAGGGCCTCAGCCACCCGTAGCAGACTGGCGTCCATCCTCTGCAGAATCTCCGTATGGTAATCCGATTTAAAATTGAGTTCTGTGAGGAGTGCCACTGCCTGCGAGGGGGATTGCCCTGGACTGGCTTCTGTAGAATCCGCAGCTGGATGTACTGGTTCCTCCCCTGCAGAGCCAGCAGAAATTCTGCGGCCATGGCTCCCCTCTGGAGCAGACTCATCCGCACTGTGAGAAAAAAGAGAAAAGATTCACATTAGAATCTACATATTGTCTCAAAAACATTTCAGAGTTGGTTACATCACAACATTTACCTAGGACAACATGAGGAGCCGCAAAGTCTGGCATGTCCGTATCCATGTTGGACACGCCAAACACCTCCACAGCCTGCACACACCCCTGTGCCAGCTCTTCTAAATCAGTCAGCTCCAATGACACAGGGGTGGGACCCCCACCTGTCCCCCTTGCATGCCTAGCCCTGTCAGCCAGTTTTTGCTTCAGCCGATATTTGATGTCTTGCCATCTGTGGGTGAAAAAGTTGGCATTATTCCTGCATTATTTGGCCCTGTATCCACTTTTTCTTTTTCTTTTTTTTTTACTTACCTGCGTTTGACATCCCGGGCTAGACGGACAAAATCGCCAACCCTATTGACAGCACTGGCTATCTCCTCCCACATTCTCCACTTCTGGCTTACACCCATATTCCTGTCTGCCTGTGGCAGGATGTCCACACACTTCTGAATCAAAACCTCCATCTCCTTTCTTGTGAATTGTGGCTGCCTTTTCTTTTTGCCAGCTTTGGCCGGAATACTGGGCCCAGCAGCCTCTTCCATGTCATCCTCAACACCTATTTACATTAAATTAATTAAAATTTAGATGTCAATCTTTCACTATATTCTGGTTCTAAATAATCCTTGAATAGAAATGAGAGAAATACTTACCGGCCGCCTCTTGGCCATTGTTTGGCTGGTCTGTAGCCATTTTGCTTGTTAAAACTTGAACTACACCAGACCGTTTGTGTTTTTCCGTGACGTATTTATACATGCGTCCTTATTATTCGACCGCATCATTGATTGTGCGTTCCTATGATCCGTCCTTAATTTGAGCGGGAAACTAAACACTATTTATGGCTTTTGGCGACTCGAGTCGAGGTGGCGGGTGTTGTTTGTTGGAGGTTTCGTGGTTAGGAGTGTATTGTTGGAGGGAGTAGTGTTTGGAGGCGGTTTTTTGGAGTGGGTTCGAGGCGCTTTATTTTTCTAATTTTCCGTTAGCATTTTTTGGTGTGGTTATTTTATTGGTGGTTTATTTTTGGAGTAAGTTTTTTCCCGTCACCCTTGCTTAAATTATGGATCTACAAAATAGATGTTTTTTTTCTTCAAATTTTTTTTTCTTTGTAGTTTTTTTTTGGCTGGGCCTCAACGACGTTTTTGGACTGTGACTTATGTATCGTGTATTGGTAAGTTTTGATTATAACTGTATTTTAAAATGTTCATGTATTGTTCTTCGCATATTTTGGACTCAGTAAGGTTTTTTTGGGGTTTTTTGAGATCTTAAAATTGCGAACTATTGTTTGTTTCCTTCTTCCCCCTTGTAAAAATGCGAACTATTTATCGCACTATTGTTTCCTTCTTCCCCCTTGTAAAAATGCTAACTATTTATCGCACTATTGTTTCCTTCTTCCCCCTTGTAAAAATGCGAACTATTTAGCGTTCAAATTTTTTTGGGGGTTTTTTTTTGGCAAATTTTGGAAGTCCTCTCAATGTAGGTTTACAATTTTTCGAAATGTGTGCTCCCCCCCTATATTTTTGCCCATTTTCTAAATTCTGAAGATTACAAAATGACCACCCAAAATTTTAAACAAATTTTTTTATGTTGAAATGTAGGTTGTTGCAATCATGACAATACCCCGGCATGTAAGCATCTTTGGATTTTAACGGAAAGATAAGTTTTTTTTTTTAAATTTTATTTTCAACATACGTTAACTACATTACTTATCATTTCAGGTTGATGTTGGTCGTATTATTTTGGCCATGATGCCGGAAGCTGACCAACCTCAATCTCGTCCCAGGCATAGGCATCGTAGGCGTGCAAGGCCCCAGATATATAGAATACGTGTCACCCTTTTTGGAATGCCAGATGATGAGGTGTTAAGGCGCTACTGTCTTCCGCCACAAATCATCATAGAGACTCTCTCATTAATAGAGAGTGATCTTGAGCGGCAAATTGACAGTCCTACAGCAATACCACCTCTTACGCAATTAATGGCAGTGTTACATTACTGTGCCTCAGGATCCTTTCAAACCACGGTGGGAATAGTTGCGGGAATCTCCCAATCCTCCTTTTCAAGGATCCTGAGGGCAGTGATGGAGGCCCTTTTCAAGCACCTCCATCATTTTATTAAAATGCCTTTGGATATGGGTTCCCTTAGTGTGGCGAATGCCAATTTTTACCAAATAGCTGGCTTCCCACACATCATAGGGGTTGTGGATGGTACTCACATACCACTTCAGCCTCCAGCACGGCTGGAGGCCATTTTTAGGAACAGAAAACACTATCACTCACTGAATGTAATGGTGGTATGTGATGCCTCCCTCCAGATCCTGTCCCTGAATGCAAAATTACCCGGGAGTGCACATGACTCATTCGTCATCCGGCAATCAGGGATTTGGCATAAATTAAACAACCTACAAGCTGGTGATGCGTGGCTTCTGGGTAAGTGGAGACCTTTATTAGTTACCAATGCAAAGCTTGATACACAGTGATCCTGATTTTGTAACTTCTTTTTCACAGGAGACAGTGGCTACCCTTGCACGCCCTGGCTGCTCACTCCTTATTTGGCTCCCACACCAGGCCCACAAAGTGAGTATAATTCCGCACTTACAGCCACCAGGCAAGTGGTGGAGCGCTGTATCGGCCTTTTAAAAGGCCGATTCAGATGCCTCCACCGCTCTGGTGGCAAGCTCATGTATTTGCCGGATATGGTTTTGAAAATTGAGGTCCTGTGTGGGATATTTCACAATATCACCATAAGGAGTGGTGTCCCAATGCAGCCAGAGGATGCCTTGCCTGAGGATGGCCCCCCCGAGGTTGGTCGGAGGTCAGTATGTGGGGGGGCCATACGCGATGATGTGGTGGCCAGATTTTTTAGGTAATTATTGTCCCAAATGAAGTTATATGACACAATGTAGACATGTAATAATTGAATTAAAAATGTTAACATTTTTTTTATCTTTTTGTGTTTTATTCCATAATATTTTTCTGAAAAACGATGACTACTACCTGATCCTAAAAATTTACTTCATGTGGACACATTGGATATAACTTCTGGAACAAATTTGTCGTCGCCTCATTTGTGGAATCATGTTGGCATGCTACTTCGTAAAACAGGTCTTGATTGTTGTTTTTTTTTGTTTTTTGGGTGTAGGCTGTATTTTTGAGAGTGTTTTCACTGTGTGTATTGATTGTGAAAAATCACTTTGTGTTTCTTATTTGTGATTGAATTTTTTTTTGTTACGTTTAAACAAACATTTCATTTCTAAATTACATGCAAGTGTAACCTGGTTCAAAAAAGGAAAACTTGCTTAATGGCTAATCCTGTAATGAATAAAAATGTTCAGTATTTTACCATGCTTTGTGGCTAAAAACAAACACCAAAAGGTATTATGGTGAATCAGTATGTTTTCTAATCTCGGCCTAAGCAGGTTTCATTTAATATTTACCTTACCCCCAAAAAAATTTAAACAACAAATGCTGGTAATTCTACAAACCTATTGGTATTGTTAGCTGTTTAATGTGCCAGCTTACATAATTCAGCTTTCTACAATCTAAGTTACATTACTTTAAAAAACTTGCTGCAATAGTCGACTTATGTAAGGTTAAACAATCTAATATTTACAGAGAAGGAATGAGACTTTAAACCAAAATTTTTTTTATTATTTTTTAAAACATGTAAAAATTTTTGGCAAAGAAAAAAATTAGTGGCGCAGGATACCCGACATCTGATCGAGGACCACCAGCAGGCCTATAACATGGCCCCTCAGCCTCTGCACACAAGCTGCTACCTCGGTCAGCCACCTCTGGTCCTCTGTGGGTTAAAAAATTGAGGTGCTTAATAAAATGAAACCTTAATTTTGGTTTCCAAACAACTTCAAAAGCAAATTCGTCTGTACAAAAAGTGAAAATTTTTTAAAACATTACAATTCAAAACCAAAATTCTTTGCCAAAGTAAATTTAAAAAAATTACTCATAAAAATAAAATTAAAAAAAATGGAGAAGTACGCCCAAAAACTACATTTGTTGGTACCGTAAACAAGAAATACAAGTATGAGTGTTTGGACATGTGTGATATGTGTAAGGGAAAAACATCATAGACATTTTTAAACAAAGATATATATAACAAACATTAGAAATAATTAAAAATTTAAAAATGCACAGGCAAAGGATAACATCCACCAAAAACCAAAAAAAACCACAAAAAAACATAGTTTAAAAGGGAAACATACCGTTCACAATGATGCCTGGACCTGTAGCCCCACCATCGTCCTCCTCGGAGGTAGGCCAATGCAGGTCTGATGTAGGAGGGGTTATTTCGGAAGGTGGTGAGGGGGTGTAAAAGAGAGGGGTGGTTGGAGGGGAGGGTGATGAAAAGAGAGAGGGCGGTTGAGGGGAGGGGGAATTTTGAGGGATGGGAATTATCCGAGAGGGAGGGGCGTCCGGGTCTGGCCAGGCTGGGTTGGAGGGTGAATTAGGGGAAGGTTAGGGAGAGGAGGATTGGCTGGGAGTTGGGGATAGGGGACGAGGCCGACGTCGTCGCTGGCGATGACGGCGTAGTCTGCGCTCTGCCCCTAAATGATGGATAACAATTTAAGTTTTGTTTATTTTTTTTCCTTTAAAAAATCCAAATATATATATAAAAAAAAACGCAAACCGGAAAACATGCACACGCAGATATGTACTAAATAAAGAAAAAGGGCAAGAATGAAAATATGCACACGCAGATATGTACTAAATAAAGAAACAGGGCAAGAATGAAAACATGCACACGCAGATATGTACTAAATATAGAAACAGGGCAAGAATGAAAACATGCACACGCAGATAGTTCCGCAAAAAAAAACATGAAATAAAAAAAAAATAGACTTACTTTCAGCTATACGCTGTCTAAAACATGCCAGCAAGCGTGGCGTGCGGCGTTGCAGATCGGACCACCTGCGCTCGAGCTGGCCGATCTGTCGGCGTGAGCCGAAGGAGCGCAGGCGGCGGCAAACCTCCGCATAGGCGGAACGCTTCTCTCTATTGCTGATGGGGGGAGGCTGGCTGGTTATCCGCCGGTCCATAACCTCCGTAAGTACCAGAAGCTCCCGCCTGGTGAACGCAGAGGCTCTCATGATGGCAATGGTGTATTTTAAAAAAATCAGTTTTAATAAAGACCAGATAATAATTTTGATTGGCTAATGTAGTTGGAAAATTAACAGGAACCATTCTATTGGTTAGTGTAGGAGTCATGTGTTCTACAGGCAAAAAAATCTAATGTGAGTTATGATAGGCTTAATGCAGTGACATGCGTTAGCTAATTTAAATAAAGAAATGAAACAAGTAAAATATGCGTAAGACAAAACACGGAAAACAATAGGATAATTGGATAAAACATGTATTTTGGATAAAGTAAACCATTGTTTAAACCGTATGTATTCTGCAGGAAAAAAAAAACACTGACAAGAGTAAAGTTTATTGAAAATGAAAAAAAAAAACGATTTGCAAACATGTGAAGAGCAATTAAGCTAATTGATATATTGATTGGCATGCTACGATTGAAGTAGGTATGCAGAATGAACGAGCAGGTAATCGAAATCTGACAGGCCCACTTCCGGTTTGTACTTGTGCGAGCGTTCCCTGCAAGCAAAATTGGAGATGTACGGTCGCAATTTGGCTCGCTCGTTAGCTAGAGGAGGGGTTGGGAGACTATGGGGTGGCAGATTAGCTGCGTACGAAATTGCGAGCGAGCGCTTGAATTTACATTTTTCGGCACATACGCCGAACGTGCGAACGGCCACTTGCGTCCGGGTCTGAATCAGGGCCTAAATTCAAAGAGAGTGTCCTCTAGTTGTTAAAGATATACCCAAATAGCGAAGGGAAACAGATTGCCAGTTATAATTAAATTGTGTCTAAAGAGAAGGGAGAAGGTTGGGATGAACATTTAATGTCAGAACTTCCGTTTTTGAAGTGTTCAATTTATAATATGAGCCCACAGAGTAGTCATAAAGTATATTTTGTGTATTTGGGAGAGAGGTTTCCGGATGGGTAACAAACAGATGGACATCGTCCGCAAAAAGACATATTCTATGATGCGAGCCATTAATAGTGAGGCCACCACTGAGAAGTGAAGAAGTACGAATACGCTCTGCTAGGGGCTCTATTGCCAAAACAAAAATTAAGGGAGAAAGCGGACACCCCTGTCTGGTGCCATAACTAATAGTAAACAGGGAGGACAGAAAACCATTACTATATACACGGGCACCTGGAGAAGAGTATAGCACTAATGGGATGCAGTCGGGATGCCAACAGTCTAAATGCCGACCATCGGCATCCTGACTGTCTAATCCCGGCGTTGAAATCCCTACACTGGGAGCCCGACACCTCGAAGGGGGGAGGGTTAGGTTAGGGGCTCCCGGGGGGGACTTAGGGTTAGGCACCCCCCCGAGAGGTTAGGGTTAGGTTAGGGGAAGGGGGGGTTAGGGTTAAGCAATCCCGGGGGGTGATTAGGGTTAGGCACCCCCCCGGGAGACTTAGAGTTAGGCACCCCTAAGGGAGGATTAGGGTTAGGGGGGAGGTTAGGCTAGTAAATAGAAGAAAGAAATACTTAACTGTCAGGATCTTCACTGCCTGGCCTCCGCTGTCGGGATTTGATAAATCATACTGCTTCCGCACTAATATAGCATCTAAGAACCGCCCTTTGAAACCAAATTTGAAGAGAACTGCCTTCATATATCCCCAGTGAAGCCTATCAAAGGTCTTTTCAGTGTCTAGGGAAAGTGCCAATAGCGGATAAGCTACCTGCGTGAAGTGCTCGATAATAATGAGGGCTCTGCGTGTGTTAACGGGAGCCTGTTGGCCCTGTAGGAAACTCACGTGGTCAGGATTAATCAAGTCTGGGAGCAGCGGATTTAGTCTATTGGCTACTAATTTTGCGTACAATTTAATATCCATGTTTAAGAGGGCTATGGGTATGTAATTCTGAGCAAGTCCTGGGTCTTTACCAGGTTTTAGGATGGTGATAAGTCGAGTCTCAAGCATTTCAGGGGGGAAGGCACCAATAGAGGTCCCAGCTTCAAACTCCTATACCAGCAGCGGGATGAGGTCAGCCTGAAAAGTAGTATAGAAATTATTAGAGAAGCCATCAGGGCCTGGGGCTTTATCATGCTTCAAGGTTTTTATGGCATCTCTTATTTCACCCTCCTTCCAGGGAGCATTTAGAGAGTCTAAGACCTGAATGTTAAGAGAAGGCAGGGATAAATCTGAAAGGAAGGCAGAGATAGTCTCTGAAGAGGGTTTTAGTGTGGTTACATCATCTTTCAGATTGTAAAGGCGGCCAATGCATTATGCATTAGAACTGTCCAGTTGGTTGGTCAATTTTGCTCCGGAAAACAGTTATACAAAGCCCTAACTGAAGCACGAACCTCTTTCCCTCTCAATTTCCACGCTAAAAGGCAGGAAGCCCTATTGCCATCCACATAAAACTGCTAATTTAACCTCTCAATGGTGGATTTAATCTTTCTCATTGTATAAACGGGAAGCAGTCGGGAAGCCAACGGACAGAATCCCAACTGTTGGCTTCCCGACTGTCTAATCCTGGCAAGGGGTTAAATGACAGGCATCAAAATCCCGACGCCTGTCATTTTACCTACGCCGGGAGCCCGACACCCGGCTCACCGATCGAAGGTAAGCCGGGCACGGACAGCCGCGGGGGAAGGATTGTTAGGTTTAGGGTTCCCGGGGGGGACTTAGGGTTAGGTACCCCCCCGTGAGTTTAAGATTAGGCTAGGGGAAGGGAGGGTTAGGATTAGGCACCCCCAGGTGGAAGTTAGGGTTAGGCACCCCCACCGGGGACTTAGGTTTAGGCGGCGGGGTAGGGGGTGTTAGGTTTAGGCACTTAGAGGGGGGATTAGGGTTAGGCGCTTTGGGGGGAGGTTAGGGTTAGGCACCCCTAAGGGAGGGTTAGGGGATAGAATAGGTTAGTGAATACTTACCTTTCAACGATCAGGATTTTCACTGCTGCCGGCTGCCGCTGTCAGGATTTGAACCGCTGGCCGCATACCTTTGGTAGGCTTATTATGTTTTTAAGGTGCCATAATGACCGACAGGTATTGTACTGAATCCGTATAAACCTCCAGATCCTCTCTTACCTTCAGTATTTTCTGAAAAATCATAGTGTTAGAGGGATTAGCTTTATTTTGGTCCTCCAATGTACGGAGTTTAACTTCTAGATCTTTCTGAAATTGAGCTTCCTAGCATCTAATTCTGGAGGCTATCTGAATCACAGAGCCCCTAAGGACTGCCTTAAGGGTACACCAAAAATTAATGGGAGAGGTGTCTGAAGACTCGTTATGGCTAAGAAAATCTGACAGAGTGGTCTGAATGGCCTGTTTAGCTTCCAAAGAGAAGAGTAGAAAATTATCAAATCTCCACGGTCTGGACAAGGGAAGAGATAGGGTAAGATCCCAGGTCAGTGTCTATTCCGGAATATGATCTATGAACACAAGAGAGAAAAGTGTAATCGTAGTCATAGGGTGAATTGCTCGCCACACATCACACAGACCATACTCCAGTAACAATTTACCAAATGCTCTGGAGGCACCAGAGGGTTCAATGGAGATACCACCAGCTGAAGTGTTAGATTTATCCATCCTGGTGTCGAGGACTAACTTAAAATCACCTAAATTAATAACCTGACATGAACAATGTTTCTGTGTAGCTCTGAAAAACTTTCTAAGAAATGACAATTGACCCTTATTTGGGGGATATACAGGGCCTACAGTGACAACCTTTCCCTCTAATTCTCCTGTCAATATTAGATAATGTCCGAGAGCATCAGATACTTGGGTTTTTAAAATAAAATTACAGTGACGGTGAAAAAGAATAGCTACTCCATTCTTCTTATCCAGGCCATTTGCAAAATAACCAAGTGGGTAATGCAGGTCAGAAAAAGCAGGGGGGGTCAGAACAGGCAAAATGGGTTTCTTGAACCGCTATAACATCAAGTTTATGGGTTCAAAAATAGCGGAGAACCACCCTACGTTTCTTAGGGGAATTTAGACCTTTGGCATTAATAGACATACATTTTTCCATATTAACAAAATGGAAAAAGTGCTAATACCAAGACATTACCAAGCCACAATGCACTTACTATGACATATTCAGAGAAAATTAGTTTCACCTAAGGGTATAGGGAAAGAGTTGTAAAAACTTAGGGAAGGATATAGGGGGGAAATACAAACATAAATGACTCTATAACGAGAGTCAGAGAGGCCACGAAAAAAAGTGGCAAACGTTGTAGAACAGTGGGGGTAGTGACACAATTCCCACCACCTGGGATCTTGAAATACATAAAAGGGAACTGAGATAACTCACCAGATATAGTCTAGAGAACTTACAAAATTAAAAATACATAGAAATAGACATACAGTATATGGCATTTGGAGGCATAACATTAATATAACGAAAATCAATAAATTAAATCTAGAACACATAACATATATGAGTTAAATCAAAGATAAGCAAGATATATTTATGGAGACCAGGATTTTCACAGCTTGAATGTGGGACATCTGGAACCATAAAACAAACTTCAGGAAAAGGTCCAAATAACTCAAAAGTCATGCCTCAGACATCTAAGTCCGTGAAGCGACTAAAGTCACAAATCAGCAAAAGGTTTGGGAGACACACCAAAGGTAAGTAAATGCATGACCAGACAGTCATTGGTTATTCCTCACATGGGACCAGTCCAAACTGATCGAAGGGATAGACCTGGCAGGCTTGGAAGCATGTGGGATCTTCCAGAGGTCCAGAGCTTTTATGCCATCTTCCAAGGAGACAAGCACATTTGTGGTGCCAGCATGAGTAACAATAAGCTTCGTCGGAAATCCCCAACAGTATGGTAATTGTGCTTGCCGCAAGGCTGAAGCAATATTGATGAATGCTCATCTTCTATTTAATGTAGCTGGGGAGAGATCACCAAATAATTACAAGAAACCCAATGCAGATGAAGATAGATCAGCATCGCGGGATTCTCAAAGCAGGCGTTCCTTCACATGAAAGTAATGCATTCTCATGAATGTGTCTCTTGGAGAAGATTCGGGAGCATTATGAGCTTTAGGAAGACGGTGATTGTGGTCTACAAGTAATTGTGCAGGAGGCAGTTCGGGGAGTAATTTCTGGAATAAATCCATAACAAACGACCAGATGGGAAGGTTTGACTGATTCAGGTATCCCACAGATCTTAAGATTAGTCCGGCGAGCCCTATCCTCCAAGTCTGACAGTTTGCTTTGAAGTACAGAAAGTTCTGCTTGTGTAGCCTCATGTGCAGAGATTAAGTCGTTATGAAAAGCAACCACCTCTTCCAATTTATTTTCAAGGAGATCTGTGCGACAACCTAATTCATGGACATCATGTTTCAGATCTCTAATGGTGGAGGTCAGCTCCGCTGTAATATCTTCCTTGAGGTCACCAAGAAGTTGTAACATTCGCTGAACTGTGATAGGCTCATATAAAGACGTGTCATCTGAAGGTAAGGAGGGGGTGAAGCTATGGGGTGAGTAGGAGCCTTTTCAGAAGACAAGCCAGGCAGTGTAGAGTGAGTAGAGTGACCCTCTAATAGGGGGGTCTTGGATGCAGGCTTGATAAAACTCACCAGTGTTATATCTTTGGTAGGCTTATTATATTTGTTAGGTGCCATAATGACCGACTGGTATTGTAAAATAGATTGACAACTAGAAAACTGCAGAAGAGGTGATAATGCGAAGGCAGGTGTGTTGAGGTAATGATGGTGGGAGGACAATCATATTTATTGGAAAATCAAAGCCATGAGTACTTATTAAAGTGGTGGAGCATTGTACCAATTCAGCCACATGAGGCGGATAGAGTCTATAACATTTAAAGGCCATGTTAGAGTAGTCACGTAGAAAAAAGAAAAAAAAATGGAGAGTAGAGAACTCGGGGTAATGATATCACTAACTCTTCTCCATATTCATAGCCACATGAAGGTAGCAGTAGATAGGAGTTGCAGCACAACGGAGTCGGCAGCAGGAAGTCAGATAGTGACCTGGGGCAGCTTGGTGGAGCTCAACAGGGTTGATAGTGGAGAGCTCCCGATGGTCAGTGCGCACCAGCAGGGAAAGGGCGTCCCTACAACAGCTGAGTAGTAGCTGAGTAGCTGTTGTCCCGCGCTGGATACACACAGTCAGTGCTCACATGGAGGGGTCAGTTGTCATCCAGTCCGCAGGCAGGAGACTCGGAGTGTTGCCGGTGGGGCGGGCGGTCACTGCAGGGAACCACGGCAGTGGGATGCATCACCGCACTGAGCCGGAAGTGTGGGTCAGGAGAGCCCGCCGGAGGAGGGGAGCCCACAGGCCGCAGGGTGGGAGGCAGTGATGGAGACAGGGAGCAGGCAGGCTGGTAGATAAAGGGTGTCCCAGTGGAGGGAATACAATGTGGGGATGGTATAGGGCCAGAAAACAAGAAGTAGTGGCTCATTTTGACAGTTTTTGATAGAGCTCCCAAGAAACACAGCCGTCCATAATGGCTGCAAAACCATGCCCCTGCGGTGTAGCTTTTAACATATAGTTAATAAAGGTAAAATGTGTATATGTGTAATTTCGATAGTAAAGTATTTGCGACCAAATGAGGTAAGACCAGTGCACCTACACTTATGCGGGAGGGAGGGGTGGGGATGTATATATCTATGGGGGTGAGGGTGGGGGAATGTTTAGGCCACTACCTGGGGAAACATAAGGGTTAAGCACCACCCAGGGTATTTTTACACCACAATGAAGGAGGGTTGTTTGGTGGTGAGAAGAGGGGAGGTTTAGGATACTGTACCTACCACCTGTAGTCTGGATTTTCATTATTCTGGCTCTCCTGTGTTGAATTTGTTGTCTGTCTAGAATTACTTCCTGCGGCATTACAAACCTATTTATTTGGCAATTACCCAATACATTTTTCAGTAAAAATTTTAAATATGTTATAATTGGTTTAAAATATTGTAACTTATTGTATTTTTAATAAAACATACATTATTATTTGGATAACCACAGTAGTTTTTATTTAGTTTATATTTTGCAGTTTTAAACAAAAAGTACTTGATAGCAGATATTTTTCCTGAAACATTAAGCAATACGTTCATCCTGCCATGACACAGCCCCTTCTCCATTAAAATATGCCAGGTCCTGATCCCTGACCTCTTTCGCAGCTACTGTCCTAGCATCTGGTATAGGCAGACGACTCAAATTTCCTCAACAGGTTCAGAAAAATCTGGTGCTGTTAATGGTATTTGCCTTTAGGCTTTCCTCCAAAGTAAATTGTGCAGAGCGCAGGAGGTAAGCACCACCCAATCGATTTTATCGTTCCTGAGATTTATTTCAGTGTGTAACACCCTAAATCTGTTGCTGAGAATGCCAAAGGCATGCTCAACTGTCCGTCGTGCCCTGGACAGTCTATAATGCTTGCGTGGGTTTCCTCCGAGTGCTCTGGTTTCCTCCCACACTCCAGAAATATACAGGTTGGTTAATTGGGTCCCAACAAAACTAACCCTAGTGTGTACTGCAAGTGTGTGTGCATGTGGTAGGGAATTTAGATTGTAAGCTCCACTGGGGCAGGGATTGATGTGAATGAACAAATATTCTCTGTAAAAGCGCTGCGGCATATGTGTGCGCTATATATATAACTGGTAATAAATAAATAAATAGTTAAATTCTCCTTTCCCTTGTCAAAGTCCTTTGGGCATAAGGCTTTAATATGTCCTTTTGTAAGGTGAATGCCTCATTAGGCTACAAATACAAAACTCAAGCCATGATTACATTGTTCATTGGGTGGTAGATTTAAGGTGTTGTTGACCATTCTATTGTAGAAGACTGTCTTTTTAAAATATCTTCCATCAGAGGCTCATCCATTTTTCCTCATGTCCACATATAAAAACTCGTAATTGGAGGTGACTACTGCCATAAGGACAATACTAAAATATCCTTCGTAGTTAAAGTAGAACGAGACAGATTTGCTTGGTGGGGTAATTCTCACCTGTTTGTTGTCAATGGCACTGCCACAGTCAGGGAAGTTCCATTTCCTTTCAAAATACCTAGGGATGGTTTGCCAATCTTCTGCTGTCGATGGAAACTACAAATTGAAAAATAAATAAATAAAGCTATAATAAAGAATTAATGGTTCACACATTATACAGTATATTATTCGATAACAATAACGGACTATTTTAAACTGGGGGGTCAGACACTGGGGCTAATACATAATACTTTGGGTCCATACAGGGGCATGTAAATATAGAAATGGGCCCATGTGCATTTCCTGGTAGCTAGCTTTTTGTCTCTAGCATTTAATGAAGGTTTTATGATGCACTGATACCCCTTTCATGATGCAGAAGGCGGGTCACACCGGAGATTGTATATGCCTTGATACCAGGTGCAACCCACCTGAGCCCCCTTTCACAGTTGCGGGCAGACACAGCAATAATGCCAGGTCCATGATGTCACCACCATCACTGCTGAGCCGGCGCCTGGAGATGAGATAATCTCCAAGCACCGGCTCTCCCTATGCAGTGAACAGGACTCGGGTCACCCTGACCTGGGATACCTGTTCACACTGCACTGCGAGTCAGGGTGAACTTCTGTCCAACCCTGCTCGCTGCCAGATTGGAAAAGAAGGTTTGCTTGAGCCGTTATATTTAAACGGGGCACTTTCACAATGCCTAGTAACCCGGGTTGCTATGCGTTCATGTGCAATAACCCGGGATTTTCACTGCTATTGCAAAAGGGGTATTAATCACGATGTGGGACATTGCTAATAAAATATGGGTGCAGGAAGTGCAATGCACACCCACCCTCAAAGTACACAGTAACCCGTGTTAACTGGACACCCTGCACCCATTACAGTAATGATCCAATATTTATAAATAATTTGTCTATCTGCTTATACGGCTAGGGGGCACATGCACAAGGTCACATGCAGTGTCTGTTTGCATGCATATATCACAGTGCATACTTAATCAAAAAATCTTACCTTGAAATACTCAAACTTCAGGGCCCTGTATATGGCCCTACAGGTCTTGGGGATGATGATGCCCAAATCCTGGGGTGAAATCAATGTTTTGAATTTCAGATCAGTCAGGGATCTTCCGGTAGCTAGGAAGCACAGGGTAGCCACCAGCCTCTCCTCAGCCAATATTGACCTCCTCATGTTGGTATCCTGCCTCTGGATGAAAGGGGTCACAAGCCGCAACAACTCCTGGAACGTGACCTCGTTCATCCGCAAAACATTCCAGTAGTTCATTCTCATGAATCTCCATCAGAAAAGGCATGTGAGACAGGGTATCCCTCCGCAGAAGACACTCCTTTGTCCGACAAGAACAAGGCCTCCTCCTCTCGACCCTGTCCCTTTCGGACACAATCATGACTCCTGCGTAAGCAACCAATTAGCGATGGTGGATAGGATCCATCACAACAACACAATAGACGCACTTTGTTAAAGGCAAGCCAAAAATTAAGCCAAGCAAATTAGCAATGCAACAGCATTCAACAGGTATAAAACCATACCAAACTAGCCACAGAGCAAGAAATGCAGAGTTTAAAATGGCCCCCACCTTTTTATTCCCTCATGATAGCCCCTCCCACCCTTCCAGAAACATCTGACCAGTATACACCCCTTAAGAAACACTTGGACCAATTGTTGGCATTTGAATTCAGCTCCATTTAAATACTGATTGATATTGTTGATCGTTGGTTAAATCGTTCATGATCATTGGTGAAATCATTCATGATCGTTGGAGAAATCGTACAAATTTCTGCACAGGAAACTTCAAGGAAAATCGTTCAGCGATATCGTTGGTGATACAGATCATCCTGTGTGTATGCACCATAACACATTCATAAAAGTTTGTTGCCCAAACAAAGTTTTCAAAAATATTTATTTCGATGGAAAGGAATATATTTAGGGATGTGAAAGACAACGAGGCTGCCAGAACATGTACTGTATGTAACAGTAACTGGATTTTGCCTTATTCCTTTGTGATATACCTAACGTTATTCCTTAACGAGTTTATCACCTATCCTACTTCTAAATGTCTAACTTGACTTTGGAAATGCTAAGAAGAGAAGATAAGTTTTATCTGGTATGTGGCACACATTAATAATCTTGATATAATAAAAAGTAAAATCTTTATTTGGTATACAGTAAAATGTCCCATTATGGGACAAGGCCAGCGAAATAAAGGTTAAAAATATAAAGAAAGCTATGTGTGTAATGAATTGAAAATGTGAAATAAAATTAAATCAAAAAATGTCCACGCTGTGTGTCCTCCTTATTACTTATATATTCATTTCTTTTACAGCTCTGGATTGAATTACCACTCTCCTGATATATAATAATAATCATATCCGTATCAGGTTATATCTTATTTGAAAGACCCCTCCTATTAGGGTAATTCATTAGGTATCAAGGAAGGCTTAAATTCCTCATTGTGAGATTCAATCTATTTATAGAAACTGATTATCTAGTTCCTGATCAATTTATATTGAACTCATGGATATTAATTAATATTCACATATTATGCATTCCCCTCACTCGTCATTTAAATATGGGGATATTGTCATGCATTTTCCTTTAATCATTATAATAATTATATGAACCAAGGTTTATCGATATATTTAACACTGTCAGTGTGGGGTTAATTATTGTGAAGTGTTATATTTCGCATTCACTCAATCCTGTTATGAATCACTTTCACACTGAGTTTAATTGTGTCATTGGGTTCAATTAAATGTTAGTCAACAGTCTCTCACATCATTTGTTAATGACCTTAAAATGCTAATTTTGCTGCGGCTCATTATTAGGTCATGGGGGTCCGTATTATTATAGGAGTGCATTTACAGACTCTATTGTAATCTCCAATTCATTCTCTGCATTCGTTTATATTATTCCCCTTGTATAGTTATATACTGTATCTATCCCCAGTATTATTACTGTAGTTACAATCTGTATATTCTAGGAAACTGTATAGAAACACTTTTGCTAATTGTGGGGATGATATACAGTAATCTCAAAGCTCCTTCATGCCTACACATTCGAGTTCATGATAAATTTCATAATGTTATATTGCTTTAGAGTTTCATAGAGGTTTGCTTGGAGTGCGTATAGCTCTCCCTAGTGTTGTTATTGCAGCTATGGTCTTTTGTATCAGAGAGTTATTTAAACACAATGTTGCTATGTTAGGAGATTTTATTACAACAGAGGGGGTCATTCAGACCCGCTCAAGAGCGCAGGACGCTCTCAAGCGGGTCGATGTTGCCCCACTGCGCATGTGCACGACGGAGGGAGCTCTGTCGTGCGCATGCGCGAGACCCAGATAGCGATGGGCTCTCTGTCGCTCCGGGTCTCGCACCAAAGGGGGCGTGCTGTCGATGTTGATTGACAGCACGCCCCCTTTGGTGGGCGTGCCGGGGGCCTGGCTGCCAGACGGAGGCGTTCCCATGGGAACGCCTACCGTCTGAAGCCGGCCCCACTGACATCACTAGTGATGTCAGTGGGAGTGATTTTGGCTCTGATAGAGCCAAAATCACTCCAGGGCTTGCGGCAGCGAGACCCTACCGCAGGGTCTCCGTCGCAAGCCCAATGGTCGCGATGGTCTTGACCATCGCGACCATTATCATGGACGCACGCAAAAGCTGTGGGTGGTCACCCACAGCTATGCGAGCGTCCAGGAGGACGCTCCATTTTCATGGAGAAGGGCCCTGATTCAGAGCGAGCGCTATGGTCAGAGTGTTCGGCTCTGAATCAGGCCCAGAGCTCCTTCACATCTGCACGTCCCAATGCAGGATGAATATCACAATGCAATTTGAGGAAACCTTTTGGAAAATGTGTGCTTTTAGGGTTTAATTGCGTATAACTGCATTATTTTTAAAGAAAATCCTATGAAGGTGTATTTCACTGGAAAGATAATTTTATACACAATATGATGCAGTTCACCGGAATGAATTATCTTTATTTCCTAAAAAGTTATAGCTAAATAAAGATAGGATGCACATTTGTTGCTACTAGATTTGATAGTAAAACATCTTATTTAGTTGTTTGATTATTATCACTAAGTTGGTCGCTGTTTTTTATGTGTTTTTTTTACTTTAATTTTAAGTAAGCAGTGTAATTTATTTAGGATGACAAGCAAAGTAAAGAGAGTTGACTATTTTACGTGAAGAAGGTAACCAAAGGAGGCATTTTGAAACTGTGGAATAAGTATCAACAGACTCAATCGATTCAAAACAAAACTAGTAAAGGTACGAAAAGATCCACAACACCATGCTGTGATAGAAAAATGAAAAAACTGTGCTGGAGTGACAGAAGAAAATTATCTGAAGCAATTCAAAATGATTTTCGTGAATGTGGTGTAAACATCAGTGACAGGCAAGGCCATCTCTTCTAGTGCAGCCTGCGGGACCTGACAACGGCGGATGGTGGGACCTGGCAGCGTCAGCAACGGGTGTCGGTGGCTGGCCTGGATCCAAGAGGATCCAATCCCTGCCCGCCTAAGCGCCATTTTTGAAATTCAAAGATGGCCACCGCGAGCGAATCACGGATCACGGTGTCATTGAGACCCGGCAGTGCCAGAGCTGGGACCTGGCAGTGGTAGCACCATGTCCCAGCAACTGTGCAGGCGGCGGGCCTGGATCTGAGAGGATCCAGTCCCTGCCAGCCATTCTGCCGAGTACGCCAGCGGCACCCATTTCAAAAATGGCACCTCAGCACCATTTTTGAAATTCAAAGATGGACGCCGCGAGCCAATAACATCATCACCCCGCCGCCTCGGCTAGCTTATACAAGCCAGCGCAAGGAGGCAGCATGGCAGTCCGACGGCCGGGAGGTAGCAGAGAAGAGCTCCTGAAGAAAGAAGATGCCAGAAGTCCTAGTGGGCGGTGGCCATGCAAAAGAGCTGATACAGGCTGCCGCCCACTAGTTGAAGAGGACAACAGAAGCCCTCGGGAGGTGGCAGATGTGCAAAAGAGCTAAGTGGCTGCCACCCCCCCAGATGAAGACACCAGATGCCCTGGCTGGTTGGCACCCACCAGGTGAAGACACCATAAGTCCAAGTGGGTGGCAGCCACGAAAAAGAGCTGACAAAGGCTGTGGCCCACTAGGTAAAGACGCCAAAGCCCTGGAAGGTTGGCACCCACCAGGCGAAGACACCAGAACTATTGGGCAGCGGCCACGTAAAAGAGCTGACACAGGCTTCTGCCCACTAGGCAAAGACGCCGTAGCCCTGGTGGGTTGGCACTTGCCAGGCAAAGATGCCAAAGCCCTGGCGGGTTGTGCCCACCAGGCAAAAACGCCGGAAGTCCTAGTGGGCGGCAGCCACGAAAAAGAGCTGACACAGGCTGCCGCTCACTAGGTGAAGACATCAAAGTACTGGCGGGTTGGCGCCCGCCAGGCGAAGACTCTGAAGACCTGGTGGGTTGGTGCCCGCCAGGTGGAGACAACAGAAGTCCTAGTGGGTGGGGGCCATGCAAAAGAGCTGACACAGGCTGTCGCCAACTAGGCACAGATGCCAAAGCCCTGGTGGGTTGGTGCCCACAAGGCAAAGACACTGAAGCCCTGGCGAGTTGGCGCCTGCAAGGTGAAGATGCCAGAAGTCCTAGTAGGTTGTGGCCATGCAAAATAGCTGACACAGACTGATGCCCACTAGGCAAAGACGCCGAAGCCCTGGCAGGTTGATGCCCACCAGGTGAAGACGCCGAAACCCTGGCAGGTTGGTGCCCACCAGGTGAAGATGGCAGAAGTCCTGGCAGGCTGGCACCCACCAGGCAAAGTTTCCGAAGTCCTCGGGTTGCGGCGGCCATGAAAAAGAGCTTAAAGGCTGCCGCCCCCTAGGTGACGGTGCAGATAAAATAAAAAAAATTAAAAATCAGTGTCTGTTTATTTTAATATTTCTTTTACAGGCGTACTACAGATACTAGTGGGCCCAAAATGCCCCGCTTGCTGGTACTTGTGGTTTTCCAAGTACCAGCATGTGGGGAAGGCTTGTTGAGACCTATAGTTCACAGAAACAGACAGATCACAAGTGCACAACTCCAAATTATTGATTATATACAAATTCATTATGCAATAAAATTTTGCAATAAATAGAGGTTTTTAGCATAATCATGGCCAAGGTTATGGGCCTACCCACCATATCCAGGTAACCTCTGTAGGGTAGGTCCCTAACATACTAGGGTTCAAATCCAGAGCACAGGACACCCCAAATCGGTTCAGCCGAGCTACCCCCGGGCATCGCTATGATGAGAAAAGTGAAGTGTGAAGTAAGAAAAGTAAGAGCAGCTGTTGCTGCATAGAAAGGTGAAAATACAAATATAATAAAAACAAACAGTAAAGTGTTAAAAATTATGGTGCATACACACGGTCAGATTTTTCCTTCAGATCTGAACGATAACGATTTAAAAATCGTTCATATCTGAAGGAAAATCTGACATATCTGACATGCCTGAACGATGAACGATGCGCGTTCCCATTTGTCAGATAACGATATATGACATCTGATGGGTTTGCAGTCAGACTTGGACGATTCCATTCATTTTAATGCAGTCAAAAATCATTCAATCGTTCAAAACTTTGGTAAAATCGTTCAAATCGTTCAATCGTTCCTCTGACAAATCTGACAAATCTGACCGTGTGTATGCTCCATTAGATAGCATCCCGCCTCTACATTGCATTGCTACACTGTGACTGATTTGTATCTGATTGATGCTATTCTCAACTCCACAATCTGGCTCATGCTACACAGAAGACATACCTGCAGTGCCCGGACCGTTCTCCTCTCACGCCGTTGAAGCACATGGTCACTCCAGAAAAAAGAGGATAAGGGGGCCCCCACTTTATATATACAGCCCGTGAATACTCACTGTTAACCAGAATTGTGTGGTCTGGCCGCCTGGATATAAGTCCTACACTCGAGCCGCTTTTGGACATCTATATGCACATGGCCGAATGATCACTATTTGAACTCCACTTACCCTGAGACTACTCAATACCGTACAATGGGCTTTACTTGTCTACACAGGAGAATACTCCATTTGATCAGTCTACAAATTAGATTAAACACAGTTTAAGGCAAACTGTATCTATCTCTAGAGCGAGCATACTTATATGATGCATGGATACTGTCATTCGATGACTGAAGTTATGTACGATATATAGTGGGATTGAACATTTGAATTCAACAATAGTTCTACTTGTCAGGTTATCCCTGTTTTGTCCAGCTCATCTAATCAGCTGCACCACCTGTCTACGGAAGTGCTAATTAGCTCCGTCTGAAAGTAAAAACACACAACATTTCAATACAGATCTTGCATCAGTGTATACATAAGGAGCACAGGGCCTAATTCAGACCAGCTCGCGAGCGCTGAGCGCTTGCAAGTGGGTCGATGGTGCCCAAGTGCGCGGCGTGTCCGTCGTGCGCATGCGCGAGACCCGAATAACGATGGCCAAGCCGTCGTTATGGGTCTCGCACCAAAGGGGGCGTGCTGTCGATGTTGATTGACAGCACGCCCCCTTTGGTGGGCGTGCCGGGGGCGTGGCTGCCCAGACGGAGGCGTTCCCATGGGAACGCCTACCGTCAGGGTCCGGCCCCACTGACATCACTAGTGATGTCAGTGGGAGTGCTTTTAGCGCTGATAGAGCCAAAAGCACTCCTGGGCTTGCGGCAGCGAGACCCTACCGCAGGGTCTCGTCGCAAGCCCGATGGTCGCGATGGTCTTGACCATCGCGACTATCATTTTGGCCTCTCACTATAGCTGTGGGTGCTCATCAAAAAGGAGCAGGGAGGGCCCTGATTCAGAGCGAGCGCTCTGTCAGAGCGCCCGGCTCTGAATCAGGGCCACAGTGTTTAGCTACATTACTATTTACAATTGTAATAGTCTAATGTATTATATTTTTTTTAATATTTGTTATTGATGTTTTTATTGTTTTTCTTCTGACTCATGCTACAATACCTAGTTACAGGTTTTTTTATTGTTTTAGTGACTAATAAATGCTATATGTTTATTAATACAAGCCACCTTCTTTCTTTATACAATTTATTGAGTTATTACCAGTGTTAGCGCGGATTTCCGTTTTTCAAGTTAGGAGACCACACAGCTGTAGGGATTGGGGAAGTTATAGCAGCATAGAGGCACAGATAGTGTACATGCATAGACAGAGTATGATTTTTGCAATTAGGGAGCTGAATATGTATTCTGTATGAAATGGATGTATCCAGTGAGAAGGATGTTGGAGCCCAGTGGGATTGTTGTGGTGAATGAATGGGAAGATTGTTTGGCACTCATTGGGATATGTGTGCCACATAACTGCTCAGACCTCAGTTGCATAGACTACATGTGTGTATTCCAATGAGCACACAATTCTGTGAATTAGCAGCTCTACCATTTTGTGAGTGACAGCAATCTCACTCTGTGAGAGTTCTGAATCTGCAGTTAACCACAGGGTTTGATGGCATACCATATCTGTATTGCGCATGGAACATGTCCATTAAGGGCATGTTCCATCAGCCTTAACGATCGTAATTTCATTGCTTTTTTTAGTTTTAGTGGCAGAAATTCAGTAGGTTTTGTGAAATTTTAGATCATGTGTGAGAAGCCTTATATATATATATATATATATATATATATACACAGTATATGTATGTATGTGTATATATGTATGTGTGTGTGTGTATGTATATATACTTTTAGGAGCTATTAAAATGTGTCCCAATATATTTTATAACTATTTGATTTAGGCATATCAGAAGGGTAGCCATGTAGAAGTTCAAGTGAAAGGAGATGGTGGCAGATGAACATTCAGAACTTTGTAAACCAAATCAAACATGTTAAACTATAAAGAACAAATGGAAGGGCACCCCTAAATATATGATAGATGTCTCCCACTTCCATGTAGTAGCACCAACAAAATTTGGATTGGGCAGGCTATATGGTGCGCAATTTGGCTGGTGTGTAATACAGGCAATAAAGAATTTTGAATTGGAGCTCCAGATGGTTGCAACATCTAGACAGCTGATGAGCCTTCAGATGAAATTATTCCCTTTGCTGAGATGTAAAGGTTGAGTGTAATTCAGTTTCCAAACTGAGATTTAGATTTGTCTGGGATATTACTGCCAAAACAATGATAGTACCAAAACCAAATATTTGATCTAACGTAGAGGGCCACAAAGTTTAAGCAAACTTGTCACCCAATGTCTAATGCAATAATAGGTATAGAGTTCAGTTGAGGAAAGGTGATTTTGGGCCTGTAGGTGGGATAAGGGGACTAAAGTAGTTGTGCCTATAAGATCTGCAACACATGTTAATCCACGAGCTAACCATTTCATGACCCTAAGATCTGGAATCAGTCGGGATAGCGCTTGTAGAGAGAAAGTACTATATGGTAAAGTTAGACACTGAGACTGATAATCATGACATCCCATTACTTTAGGGAATTCATTATTGCTTTAAAGGTATCAGAGGGAAGAGGGTAAAGCTGTAAAGGAGTCCAGAGAAGGTCACTAAGAAAATAGTAAGGTAATAAAGCCTGTTCTAAGTAAACCCATGGTTTGGCTGCAGGAGGAAGAGCCCAAACGCTCATCTAAGAAATCAAACATGAAGAGTGGTAAGTGGTAAGCAAACAAGTTGGGAACTTCCAGTCCACAATGGCAGCTGGGTCTAGTAAGGTGAGAATAAGGTAAATGAGGGTTTTAGTTTTCAAAAAATGGGAAATAATAAGTTTATGTACACAGTGCAAAAATGCTTTAGGAATGAAACAGAGATTAGTGCGAAAAAGGTACATTAGTTTAAGCAAAGTTATCATTTTAAACGGCACTAAATGGCCCAGGCAGGAAACCTCAAAGCCCAACCAGCATTTTACAAGGTCCACTATATGTTGTAGCATTGGGTCAAAATTAACCTCTGCATAACTGGCCATTATATTTGGAATAGAAATGTCCAGGTAGACAAAAGAATTGGCCTTCCAATTATAGGGGTAATAAGACTTGATAATGTTTCACCAGAAAAATTAAAAGCTAAAGCTTCCATTTTTCTATTGTTTAGTTTATAACAAGAAGCTGGGCCATAGCTCTCTAGTGCCTGGTGGAGGGTGGGCTAGGAGGTCTTAGGGCTGGTTACAAACAGGAGTAGATCATCAGCAAAAAGCAATAGTTTGTGCGAGAAGGGACCAACTGTGATACCAGGAGATGTAGGAAGGGTCCACATTGTAGCAGGTAAGAGTTCAACAGCCAATGCATACATTAAAGGTGAAAGCAGACATCCCTGTCTTGTGCCATTCATAATAGAAAAATTGGAGATAGGAACCTGTTACTAAAAACCCTAGCTATAGGTCTGCTACAAAGAGCAGTAATAGACTTGAGTATTGCACCTTAAAATCCAATTACGATAGAGCCAATGAAAGTGATCTTAGTTTCGCCCCCCCATATTTTTCCTCTGTTCCATGTTCTATTATAATTAGAGATGTGCGGGTTCAGATTTATTCGGATCTTATCGACAAATTAGCGCAAGTTCGGATTAGTTCGGATTTATCTTATTGGCTATCCAAAACACGTGAGAGCCGGGTAGCCAAAATGATGCTGTTTATGAGAACCGAACATATCAGAGTAAATCCGAGTAAAACCGAGCCGCACATCTCTAATTATAATGTGTCTGTGAGGGAAGATAAAACACCACTAATGCCCCCCTGGATGGTGCCACCTGCCAGTGTCTGCGTCTGGAGCATGACTTCCATCTGCTCTGCCCACCAGCATTCTTCCCAGAAAATTTTCAAGAAATAGCTGGGTGGGGGCCTTCGCAATAACGAAAATGTTGAAATATCGAGCTATTAATTTTAACATTTTATATGTTAATTCCTCTCTTCTTCTTATAAGCCCAGTTGTCTGCATCTTTTTCATAATCAAAGTCTGAAGCATCTAGATTCTAATCCCTCTAGTGATATCAGCATCAGATTATTTAGTGTTTTCTGCTCAGATGTGCTCACAGGTATAATCAGTCCAATAGCAGCTAGTATTGCTAAATTTGGATAAGGTTCTTTGAGCTCAGTTGTTGTTGGAAATGTATGTATGATTTATTTTGAAACTAGATTTCTCTAGTTCAAGCAATTTTGATGCAACTGCCCTTTCTAGTTTACTGATTTCATAGTTTAAGATTGCAGGACTTCTATTGTTAGAAAAATGTTTTCTGATTTAACACAGATATAATTTTTAAGAGTGGCCCAGATATTGCACACTTGCTTTTTAGACACAAATAACTTTTCTAAGAATGGTCTAGATACTGAACATTTGCTTTTTGGACACAAATACATTAGCCCACACACTGCACATTTGCTGTTTGGACACAAATAACTTAGCTAAGAATGGCCTAGATGCTGCACACTTGCTTTTTCAAGAGTGGCACAGACACAGTGCACTTGCTCTTCTGGACACATATAGCTTTTGTAAGAATGCCCCAGATACTGCGCTCTTGCTTTTTAGACACAAATATCTTGCACTTGCTTTTTGGACAAAAATAACTTTTCTAAGAGTGGCCCAGATTCTGCACACTCGCCTTTTGGGCAAAATAATTTTTTATAAAGTGGCCAAGATAATGCCCCAATTACTGTCTAGACACAGATGGTAGTGCTGCCCAGATACTGCCCCACATACTGGCCACACAGAAGGACCAATAAAAAACATGCAGCCGCTGAAACACAGAGAGTGGATGCACTGGCATCTGTTCCCTCCGGCACCCATGCACCCTTCCTTTTATACTGGGGGAGGTATGTGCTTTGCCCTCCAGTCTGACGCTGCCCGGCACTTGGACGTGGCTGGAAGTAATGCTTCACTGACGGTTCATATAGAAATGTCAGTGGAGCACAACTTATTGGCCGCAGTGCTGGACAGCAAGGGAATTTTGCTGGGCAGATCGCCTAATTACGTGTGGGTAGAACACTATGCCATGCTATGCCCCCGCAGACACCTGGGGCCAAATGTAATAGGGTGAGAGTTTAGAAAATGTGAGAGTTTATCAGTAAACTCTCACATTGGTCGAGTTTTACCTTCAAAATGGGTAAACATCTGGATAAGAGTTTAAATCGTGAGAGTTTTTTGAGTCTAAAAACATGCAAGTTTGCATGTTCTCGCACTCTATTACATAGGCCGAGCTTAAAAAGTGTGATAGTTTGCTGCTAAACTTTCACATTTTCTAAGCTATCACCCAATTACATTTGGCCTCTGGGGCCAACACAGGTAAAAGGGACACACACACACATGATGACAAGTGACCCCCGCTGAATCCTCCACTGCCCATTACTCCTAAGGTCTCACAGTCAAGCAGGGAGCAAGGGACTGTCTGCAAACTACTTGCCACCAGGGCCATAACCAGAGTTGTGCAACATGTGCTATGGCACAGGGCCACACAGGGCATTGGGGCGCTGTTCAACTGCTCCTGTCAATTTTCTGTTTATAAGCATTCTCGCTTGTTGCTTTCTTTTCTTTTATCCCCAGCATCTCTGGGCTACCCATATCTCCTCAGTGGCTGACTCACCCTCCCCAAGCACCTTCAGTCATATCCTCCTTTATTTAATAGATATTTTAAAAGTTCAGCTTCCAGTGCAGGGTACATACACGGATCTCCCCGGCACTGATATTTGCTGCATATACACTACAAACAGCACTTTTTGCATATGTTTAGTCAGTGATCAACACTCCTGGCTCAAGGCTTGTGCACAGTTGTTCTGATGGACAAAATCCTGCTGCAGGTGTAGCTTCACCAGTGCTCTCCTACATCTAGGGGGTATAGTGTTAAGATTCCGAAGGTGGGGATGTCGAAATCCCAGCACCAGAATAGTATAGCGGGCGGGTTAGGTTTAGGCTGCGGTGTGGAATTAGGTTTAGGTACCACCGGGGGGTGAGGGTTAGGCTGCGGGAAGGGAAGGTTAGGGTTAGGCTGCGGGCAAGGGGGTTTAGGTTTAGGAACCAGCGGGGCAGAAGGGATTAGGATTAGCCACTAACGGGGGTAGGTTAAGTTTAGGCTCCAAGTTAGGAAGGTTAGGTTTAGGCACTAACTGGGAGGGTAAGGGTTAGGCTGCAGGTGGGGGAGAGTAGGGTTAGGTTGCATAAAGGGAGGGTTAGAGGGTGAAGGGGGGAGGATTAGGATACATACCAAGCCCCTGTTGGGATTCTGAGTATCGGGATGCCGCTGTCGGTCTTCTGACTGCCAGCATCCCGATTACCAATCTCCAAATGCCAGTCATCCATATGTATTCCATCAAGGGGTATCATTAATAAAGTGCAGGTTTTTAGAATTGGGGGTGCAACTAATCAGATTCTACTCATCATTTATCTTCTAGAAGAAAATAGCTATAATCTGATTAATTGCTATTGGCAACAACTCCACTTCTAAAAACCTGCACTTTAGTAATGATACCCCCTAGAGTTGGTAAGTTGTACTGCATTATTATTGTGTATAATCACTGCAGCAATTGGATTCACACTGTATTTGGCAGTGACACCTGGATAATAGGAGTACGAATGGATTGGTACCCCTTAACCATCAAACAGGACAAATCAGATTTGTCATGCCCCTTAACTTGAGGCCATGCTCCTTTTACAGGATTGCGACTTATGCCCCTATCTCAAAAATGGGGGGACACCAATGCTCTTTCAGGCCCAGGGCACCAAAAAGTTGAGTTGCGGATCTGCTTGCCATGATACAAGTGTAATAAACTGTTTTGAATACACTTGTAAAGTGGCAAATAGTTTGCATACTCGGTCTGCTACAGTCATGGAGTTGTGAGATATTGCAGACAGGGAGAGACCTGACTCACTGAAGACTGATGAGTTTAGTTAGGAAAACAAAGGCATATTTAAAGGACATAGTTGATGTCTTACAAAAAGTACAAATTATGAATTGGGAAGATGATTTTATATTGTGCAGTGCGGACATAAGCACATTATGTACAGTCATGGAGTCAAGTATAGGCTTATGAGCTGCTTCTTATTTCTTGGAACAGTCTGAATTCAATATGGAAACTAAAGATTTTATATTGGAAAGTATTGAATTTATTTTAAAAAATAATCATTTTTATATTAACTGCACATATTATCTTCAAATAAGAGGGATCGCCATGGGCACCAGATCTTCCCCCAGTTATACTCATTTATTTATGGCCTACTGGGAGGACAAGGTGGTCTGGTCCAGGCTATGTCTGAGGGCAAACCTGGAGTCATGGCAGAGGTTCATTGATGATGTCTTCTGTATTTGGAAGGGCACAGGTGAAGATTTGAAACAGTTTTGTGATGATCTTAATACCAATTATATTAATATTAAGTTATCTTTTACCACTAGTAAATTAAGTATTACATCATTAGATTTATGTATTTATATTCAGAATGGGTCTGTATGTACAGCATACAGCACAAGAATTGGTTATATGGGATCCCCTTTGGACAATGTATGAGAGTGAAAAACAATTGCACTGAGAGTACAGTTTGTGAGGAACAGATAAGGGAAGTTTCAAACTGTTTCTTAAAGAAAGGTTATAAATCGGACCTAATACAAGAGGCCAAACTGAAGGTTGAGAAAATCAATAGAACTGAACTCTTAGAAGTGAACAATGTGAAACCTTGTAAGAATACTTGTATTGAATGGGCATTTACTAGTAAGTATAATATCAATTTCAAGGAAATAGAAAGGTAATTTAAGAAAAAATGGGGATTATTAAAAAGGGACCTTCTGATAGGGGAGAAAATTCCTGATTGTCCAAAATTAATTTGCAGGAAAGCACAATCCTTGAAGGATAATTTAGTATGCAGCAGCATTGATCAAAATATTAGATCTAGTATTAGATTGAAAGGATTTTATCTCTGCAGGTCCTGCCTGATGTGCAGGACTGTTAAAGGTGATTCGGACAAAAAGATTAAGGACTTTGTTATGAACAGAATAACTTACCCCATTAAGGAATTTATAAAGTGTAACACCAAAAACATTATTTATGCTCTAAAATTTAAATGTGGTTTGGTATATATCGGAAAAACCTCAAGAAATTTGAAAGTACATTTATCCGAACACATTTACAATATTAGAAAAGGGTTGGAAACCCATAGTCTATCTGCACAATTCAAAAAAATCCATCAGTGTAAAGAATGTGAGATTGATTCATTTTGGGGTGTCCAATGTATCATTCCTTCGTACGAGAGATTTAGATATTAGATTGTCTCAAGCAGAAATGCGCTGGATTTTTTAATTAAAACTATTATCCTGAAAGGTTTAGATGGAGAATTTGAATTAAAAAGTTTTCTCTGATATGTTTTAACAATTATTTTATCTCTCTCTTTTCCTCTTTATGCACTTTCTGGACCTGTATATCCATTTTGGAACCATAGGAGATCTTACCAATTTTATCAATTTAATCTGGAGATCCCTTCTTTTTAACATATTTTAATATATATATGTTAATATATTTTATTGTGTTTTTAATTTATCATGATGATAAATATGCCATGTCTGTTTTAACTCTTTGTAGAGTGTAATTGTTTACTTATATTTTATGTGGAAATACCTCGCTGCCTTTTATACCCTTTGTTATTCCCATAAGTTATTTCTTCTGTATTAAAGATAGTCATTTTGGAACGCAAACCGGAAGTCATGTGACGTCACATGTGGACCCGCGGAATGTCACTTCCTGTTTGCATGTCACAGAATGCAGACAGCCGCTTTGAAACGCAACCAGAAGTGTGATGCTGTCACCGATGAGTAACCGATGCCGTCACTTCCGGTTTAGCGATAATCGGGAAATGGGGAATGGTAATTAAGAGGTGGTCTCTGTCAATTACTGGGGGGATATATAGCACCTTCAGTGTGCTTCTGATGACAAACCCTGGAGGTTCGAAATCCATTAAGCTAGCAACTGTACTTACTTTGTAATACTTTTTTGGACTGTGCAATCCGATTGGAACCAGCTGGGACTTTTCACCCATCTCATAGGACATCTGGAAACCGAAACCATCTTGTACCTGTGACAACTCGTCTTTACCACCAGAGGAGTGAAGGCATGCTCCAGCTTACCTATTGAATTGCCAGAGAACCCTGTCAAAGCCGGATAATCAGCTGAGACAGAATCTGTTTACAATCGGAATCTGCGCGACGCCATCTCATGAATGGCGACAAGACTCCATCTTAGAAATAGATCACACAACGCCATTTTGTCAAAACCACAGAGTAACAATCTTCCCCAAACACATACCGACCGTGTTTAACATACATAATAAATGACATATTAGCATTAGAACACTTTTTAGTGACGAGGATAGATAGAGGAGATGGGAGCTGATGCTGTTGTTAATGGAGTGGAACCGAGAAGAGGAGTGTTATACTAACTCAGGGGTGTCTGACCAATTTTAGTACAGTTGTGAGATATGGATACCAATAATAAGGAAGAACTGTATTACAATCCTGAGTTATAATGTCATGTATGACAATGTAATCTGAATTTGAATAGTTGTGCATAAATATATCATTTAGGTTATTTTAAGTCATCTTAGGTAACGCAGTCCCAATCTCCTTTACAAACTTCCTTTATAGGCTAGATGAGTTCCCACATCCTGCCAATGATCCCTTGAGGATACACATATGGCGTATAAGGGTTGTTTTACCCTTCTTGGAGACGCATTATCTAAATGGTTCAAATGACCAAACTATGTCATACCATAGTAACATTAAACGGTATATTCCCATGCATGGCTAATCAGATTCAAAATAGTTTGTGATAGCGTCTGATTGGCTATCAAAGGGTGGAACTATCAAAGCCGGATAATCAGCTGAGACAGAATCTGTTTACAATCGGAATTTGCGCGACGCCATCTCACGAATGGCGACAAGACTCCATCTTAGAAATAGATCACACAACGCCTTTTTGTCAAAACCACAGAGTAACAATCTTCCCCAAACACACAATGACAGTGTTTAACATACATAAAAAATGACTTATTAGCATTAGAACACTTTTTAGTAATCCTTCCAGAAATCATGCCCTGATGTACACAAAGCCCATTCTGGGGACAACCTTGATACCATAACAAACACAGTATACTAGGAAAACAACTAACAATACACCAGAATACTGTAAGCATTTTACATATAGAGTGTATGAGCTGTGGCAATTGTAATATAACCCAGACATTGATCTACACAATTGAATTTGTCTGAATCCTAAACAGGTTTTAGTCTCACTATCAGACAGAATTGCCCCAGCTTCACAGCTGGGGGTCTCCACCCTGTTTGAGAATGAAGCTCACTGCCCATAACACATTTGCATTGCAGTTTGAAAATGTTAGTAAGAAATGATATATATATATATATATATATATATATATATAAAATCCATCATAAATAGAATCTCATGCATAAACACCGCACATTGAGGGGAATTCAATTAGAGGCGAAAAGCCATATTCGCCTGTTTTTTTGTGAAAAATTTGCCTAAAAAACAAATTCGCCAAATTCAATTCCAGGACAATTTCGCCTAAGTGGAAACAATTCTCCAAAAATGATTCTCCAATCAATAGCTGGTGAAAAGAAATGCAAAATCTTTATTTTGGGGTGCAAACGTGGGGAAACAACTCAGACCCCTTGGGACAGCCCCCCAAAGGACAAATACGCAAAAAAAACAGAAACTAAAACCTAAGAACACCCCAAAAAAGACATATCATTTTTGGGGTGTAAATTTAAAAAGTGGGGGATAAACATTAAAAGTAGCGAAAAAGACTTCTTGGGGGTCCACAAGTATGGGTCAGGTGTTTTTGGGATTGCAGGTGCATGCAGCAGGTGGATTTTTCACGTATTAGTACACATCTATACTGATTCCCTATGTTAGTGCATCTTTTTCTGGGGTACAGACTGATTTCCCCAATTCTTTCAATACTTTTTACCTGTTCCGTATTCACCTGTTTCCGTGTTCACCTGTTTTGCAATTGAATTAGGCGAAAAGCAGGGACGAGCACGGAATAAATTCGCCTCTAAAACAGGCGAATGAAGCGAACAGTCGGACAGGCGAAAACTTCGCCTCTAATTGAATATGGCTCATTATGCACAGTTGCGCTGCTAACATGACGCACATTAGCGAATGCACAATATCCTCCATGCGAACGCTGTTTATTAGCAGCATGCGTGCACATCTGCCCCAAATCAGATAAACCTAACTAGCATCTTTTCCCAAACCCCTAATACTTACATAATGCACACTCACATTAAAAGGTTCCATAGCTTTAAAGTATAAGATCCAAGTTTTATTCATTTACTACAAATGCTGTGAAATAAAGACTATTTTGGTAACTAAGGTTTAATACGTGATAAGTAAGCCGTGTTTGGTATTATACTGATCTGCACTTTCTCAACAGTTTCCCGGTATCATCGGTGTGAAGATCGCAACATGCATTCTCAACTTATGGACCATAGAGATATAAAGCACCAAAATGTATTTTGTGAAACCAACAGCCTAGATTTGCATGCAGGGGAAATAGAAGAGGCAACAAGCTGTTAGAGGCTGTTCTGTGTCCATTTGAATCAACCTGTTAAATATTCTGTAACAGATGCACCCGCACTGGGAACCAATGGGATCAGCAACAAATCTCTCTATTGTGTTGTCTGTTTCTGTAAGGGTATAAATGTGTGTGTTGTGACCCCAGTCTGGAGTCTTCTTGCTGATTGCTGATTGACGGAGGTTTCTTGCTGATGCCGGTATCTGGTCCAGAGCGCGTGCGTATGTATGACTGTATCTTGGGTCTGTATAATTCTTTGCGCTAAATTGTACTTAGATCATAGCGTGTAACTGACTGTACTTTACTTGAATAATACCTTGTGCTTTGGAAACACATGTTCAAGGTCTAAAGTCTTTAT
Organism: Taudactylus pleione; assembly: GCA_031769625.1. Classification (NCBI taxonomy): domain Eukaryota; kingdom Metazoa; phylum Chordata; class Amphibia; order Anura; family Myobatrachidae; genus Taudactylus; species Taudactylus pleione. The sequence goes on from JAUIMM010000115.1 coordinate 7,122,764, forward strand.
TTTACTGTATGACTGCGTACGCAAATAGCATCAAGTTTAGAGGTTTATAGGCAGGGTTTAGAAGGTATAGGTAGGTGCGTATAGAGGTTGAAATCCAGTATCCTTAACCCATAATGTGGTGATATGCTTTTATATTTGTATTAAATGTGAGTGCAATGGTATAATTAAACCTTTTCATATTATTTGAAGGTTTTTGCACTATGGTCTTTTCTTTGTGTTTGTGAGTTTTAGAATTGCTCTACTGAAATATATTGACTTTCTGAAAAGCTACAGATGTCTGGGAAATGAAAAGGATATCTTATCTGCCCTAATCTATGTGGAATTATTTGGGATATTTTTAGTAAGAAATAAAACTTTTATCCTAAGGAAATGGGACATTACTCCATCAAATGTAACCCTCAGATCCACCATTTGGTTTTTTATGCATGTTTCTATCAGCCTTAGTGCCTAAATGAACAATTTTTCTGATTTTCAAAACTGAAGAGAGGAGCTAAAGCTCAGCTGTCATCCACCCCAGCGGCTTCAAACTTATAGTCTCACACAGATAATCAGCTCCCCCCCCACTTTGCTGCTGCAGTTCACATATCTGCCATGCTAAAACAGTGCCGATTTACATCTGCTCAATATGGAGAGCAACATTCCTGCTGTCATAGCCTCCCTCTCCCCTCTTCTCAGTGGGTGGTCCGGCGCACACCCAGACCACCCCATATTTTCGCTTATGATTCCAAGTAACCACCCTAAAGAGAAGCCTGTTTCTGATGGATCTCTTTCATCTACAGTATCATGGGGCTGCAGTGGCCAGTGTAAACTCAGTGGGTATCAGGGGTTTCTGCTTGCACACACACAAACTAGGGGTGTGCACCGGCCACTTTTCGAGTTTTGTGTTTTGGATCTGGATCTTTCTTCATGTTCTGGATCTGGATTGGTTTTGCCAAAACCACCCTTCCTTGTTTTGGGTTCTGGGTTTTGTGGTTTGGATCTGTATTTTTTTTAAAAAAAGCATAAAAACAGCTAAAATCACAGAATTTGTGGGTTTTTCTGCTCCTATGCTATTATTAACCTCAATAACCTTAATTTACACTCATTTCCAGTCTATTCTGAACACCTCACACCTCACAATAGTGTTTTTATGTCCAAAAGGTTGCACCGAGGTAGCTGGGTGACTATGCTAAGAGATACGAGTGGGCGGCACAAACACGTGGCCCATCTAGAAGTGACACTGCAGTGGCAGACAGGATGGCAGTTCGAAAAACTAGGCCCCAAACAGTACATAATGCAAAGAAAAAAAAGAGGTGCAAGATGGAATTGTCCTTGGGCCCTCCCACCCACCCTTATGTTGTATAAACAGGACATGCACACTTTAACAAACCAAACATTTGACAAGGTTCACGGCTGCACTAAACACTCTTTCGGAGTATACACTGGAGGGGGGGCAACTCAGGTAAAATAGAGCCAGTTTGTACAGGGGCCTCCAAATTGCCTCTTTTTCCTGCCAAGTACAGGTATGGACTGTCTGACATGCCTACTTGGATGCTGTCACCGATGTAATCCTCCACTATTCTGTCAATGTTGACAGTATCATATGCAGTGACAGTAGACATGTCAGAAATTGTTGCCAGGTCCCTCAGTCCGGACCAGATGTCCAAACTTGGTCCTGGCTGCCCTGCATCACTGCCAGCGGGTTGCTTAGGATACCTAAGTTTTTTCCTGGCAGCCCCAGTTGCTGGAGAAAATGAAGAAGGAGCTGTTGACGTGTCACGTTCCGCTTCAGCTGACAGTGTTTTCACCAGCAGGTCTTTGCACCTCTGCAGGTTTGTGTCTGCCGGAAAGAGAGATACCATATAGGCTTTAAACCTAGGATCGAGTACGGTGGCCAAAATGTAGTGGTCTGATTTCAACAGATTGACCACCCTGGAATCTTGGCAAAGCGAATGAAGGGCTTCATCCACAAGTCCCACATGCCGAGCGGAATCGCTCCGTCTTAGCTCCTCCTTCACTTTCTCCAGCTGCTTCTGCAAAAGCCTGATGAGGGGAATGACCTGACTCAAGCTGGCAGTGTCTGAACTGACTTCATGTGTGGCAAGTTCGAAGGGCTGGAGAACCTTGCACAACACGGAAATCATTCTCCACTGCGCTTGAGTCAGGTGCATACTCCCTCCTTTGCCTATGTCATAGGTGGATGTATAGGCTTGAATGACCTTTTGCTGCTCCTCCATCCTCTGAAGCATATAGAGGGTTGAGTTCCACCGTGTCACAACCTCTTGCTTCAGGTGATGGCGGGGCAGGTTCAAGAGTGTTTGCTGGTGCTCCAGTCTTCGGAATGAAGTTGCTGAATGGCGAAAGTGGCCAGAAATTTTCTGCCCACCCAAAGCATCTCCTGCACGCCCCTGTCGCTTTTCAGAAAATTCTGCACCACCAAGTATATTGTGTAAGCAAAACATGGGACGTGCTGGAATTTGCCCAGATGTAATGTCCGCACAATATTGGTGGCGTTGTCAGATATCACAAATCCCCAGGAGAGTCTAAGTGGGGTAAGCCACTGGGCGATGATTTCCCTCAGTTTCTCTAAGAGGTTGTCGGCGGTGTGCCTCTTACTGAAACCGGAGATACACAGCGTAGCCTGCCTTGGAACGAGCTGGCGTTTCTGAGATGCTGCTACTGGTGACGCTGCTGTTGTTGCTGCGTAAGGTGATACATCTACCCAGTGGGCCGTAACAGTTATATAGTCCTTAATCTGCCCTGTTCCACTTGTCCACATGTCCGTGGTTAAGTGAACATTGGATATAACCGCATTTTTCAGGACACTGAGGACACTTTTTCTGACGTTTCTGTACAGTCTCGGTATCGCCTGCCTAGTGAAGTGGAATCTAGATGGGATTTGGTACCGGGGACACACAACCTCCATCAATTGTCTAAATCCCACTGCACTAATGGCAGATACCGGACGCATGTCTAACACTAACATAACAGTCAAGGCCTCAGTTATACGTTTTGCTTCAGGATGACTATTGTCGTACTTCATCCTCCTTGCTAAGGACTGTTGGAGGGTCAATTGTTTAGTAAAAGTAGTGGTGTTCGTACTTCCTCTCTGGGATGATGAATGACTCCCAGCAGCAGCAACAACAGCAGCAGCGGCAGCAGGAGGCGTAGCAATGCAGGATCCTCCGGAGGAATCCTGGATAGGAGAGTCAGTCATGCCAGTGACATGGCCTGCAGGACTACTTCCGATCCTGACTAAGGAGGAAATTGACGAGGAGGGAGTTGACGGTGTGGTTTGCAGGTGCTTGGATACAACAGGACAACGGGATTTAGGTGTCCCTGGACTGCTTACGGTCTTAGCCAAAGTTTCTGAACTTGACAGTAACTTTTTATGAACGCGCTGCAGGTGCCGTATAAGGGAGGATGTTCCTAGGTGGTTAACGTCCCTACCCCAACTTATTTCACCTTTACATATGGTACATATGGCAAGACAGTTGTTGTCCGGATTAGGATAGAAATATTGCCAGACCAAAGAGGTGGAATGTTTGATCTTCTGCCCATGCATGACCGTGATGGGCTTTTTCTTCCCATGGACAACAACTGTCTCCCCCGGAGCCTGATTTAAACAAACCACATCACCATCAGAATCCTCCTCGCCAACTTCCTCCTCAGCGCCAGCTACACCAGTATCCTCATCCTGTTGTACTTCAATAGTGACATCTTCAATTTGCATATCAGCAAGTGGACTGTGGGTGCTCCTTTCAGCACTTGCATGGGGCATGCAAATGGTGGAAAGAGCCACCTCTTCCCGTCCAGTGCTGGGAAGGTCAGGCATCGCAACCGCCACCACACTTGGACTCTCCTTGGGGATTTGTGATATCTTCTTAGAATGCACAGTTCTTCGCTGTGCTTTTGCCAGCTTAACTCGTTTGATTTTTTTAGTGGGAGGAGGGCTTCCATCGTCATGTGAAGCTGAACCACTAGTCATGAACATAGGGAAAGACCTTAGCCGTTCCTTGCCACTCAGTGTCGTAAATGGCATATTGGCAAGTTTACGTTTCTCAGATGATTTAAATGTTTTTTTCAAGGTCATTTTCCTGAACTTTGTCATTTGGGATTGTATGTGCCCTCTACTATGACATTGGACATCGGCCTTGGCAGACGACGTTGATGGCATGTTATCGTCTATGTCATGACTAGTGGCAGCAGCTTCAGCACTACAAGGAAGTGGTTCTTGATCTTTCCATATTTTATTTTTAGCGGAGACAGTTTGGTCCTCCATTTATGTTATATTGATATATACGTGCGGCTAAGGCGCACACAGACACAGAAAATAATTTTTTATTTTTGTTGGAGACTAGTGCACTTTGTGGGTTACACCATCCTTTAAGAAATGAGCCAGCCGGCCCTTTACTTATGGGACACAGGCGCACGCTTAGCGCTGCTCCTTTGTTGATGCACGTGCAGCTACAGCCCACACAATTCACAAAGACAGAAAAAAAAGAAGAATTTTTTATTCTTTGTGGAGTGCACTTTGGGGGTTACACCACCCTTTAACAAACAGACGCACGCTTGGCGCTGCTGCTTTGAGGATGCACGTACAGTGCAGACAATTCACAAACACAGAAGAAAATGTTTTATTTTTGTTGGAGTGCACTTTGGAGGTTACACCACCCTTTAACAGAAAGACGCACGCTTTGCGCTGCTCCTTTGTTGATGCACGTGCAGCCACAGTGCACACAATTCACAAACACAGAAAATATTTTTTTATTTTTTTTGGAGTTCACTTTGGGGGTTACAACACCCTTTAACGGTCAAGCCAGCCAGCCCTTTACTTAAGACACAGGCGCATGCTTGGCACTACTTTGTTGATGCACGTGTGGCTACTGTGCACACAATTCACAAACACAGAAAAAAAATATTTTTTTTTGCACTTGGGGGGAGCACCCCTGATGGACAGAGCATGCCCAGGACAACACTATAGCACCCCTTTAGGACTGGGACACAGCACAGGACTTTGGAGTGGACACAGCCCCTATGGACAACTGACTGCACAACACAGTCCAGCCAGCCCCTATGGACTTTGGAGGAGTGGACACAGCCCCTATGGACAACAGTAGCACAGCGCAGCACAGCACAGCACAGCACAGCACAGCACAGCACAACACTATAATACACTACACAGCCCAGCCAGCCCTAACTCCCACCCTCCCTCTTCACTGTCCACAGCCAAGTTAGAAAATGGTGCCGACGCGGGTACCTTATATAGAGTCCAAAACCCGCGAGACCCGGAAGGCGGGATGATGACGTTTTGCCTCGATTTCAGATCTGAGTCAGGCGGGAAAAGTCGAGCCTGACTCGGATCGGCCTCGGATCAGGGGGGCTCGGGGGGGGGTTCGGATTTCAGAAATCCTAACCCGCTCACCCCTAACACAAACCCCCACATTAGTTGAAAGAATACTGGCATTAGCAGAAGGTAATAAATCAGACTTCTGCAGCTTCCAGAAACTACGGCTACCTTATGCATGACTCACAATCAGCCCATAAGTATATATTTGATCATAGATTAGCCCATGTATTTTGATCCAACATCTATTGAATTTGTTAAAAAAAGATATGTACCTTCAAATTTAGTAATTCACTGCACCTAGCAATACTGACTTGTAGGGGTATATTTACTAAAGCGCAAGTTATTAGAAGTGGAGATGTTGCCCATAGCAACCAATCAGATTCCACTTATCATTTATCGAGCACCTTCTAGAACAGTGGTGTCAAACTCGGGTCATCCAGCTGCAGTGGAACTACACATCCCAGCATACATTGCCACAGTTTTGCTATTAGGGCATGCTAAAACAGTGGCAGGGCATGCTGGGATGTGTAGTTCACAGCAGCTGGATGGCCTGAGTTTGACACCACTGTTCTAGAAGATAATAGCTAAAATCTGATTGGTTGCTATGGGCAACATCTCCACTTCTAAAACCCCACATTTTAGTAAATTTACCTCGTAGTGTTTAACATACTGTGCATGTTAATCTATGGCATCAGTTTGAATGTACTTTACCATATTTCTCTTTACACAGGTGTTTAGAATGATGAATAACCTTAGCAGACTTGCTTACAGCTTTGGCATTCTTCAGATCGTGCCACCACATTAAGTAGAGCCAAATTGTTGTATGAGTTGTATGAAATGAAAAATGTTTGCTGGAAAAACTGTAAATGCAATTAGCAGGAATACAAACATGCAGCCTGTAACCCTACAATACTACATGTGCTATGGTTTTAGCATTCTCAGATCACAATGTATGGTGTAGTTATTTTTCATGTTATGTAAAGATGGGATGCAGTTGAAATACTGGCATGCGGATGCTGGCGCTCAGAATGCCGGCATCGGCATCCCGACAATAAGTAGTGGGGTTAGAGGGGAGGGTAAGGATATATACAGGCACTAGGGCAGTGGTTCCCAAACTTTTTTGAGTCACGGCGCCCTATAGTATCAGCATTGTTTTCACGGCACCCCTAACTTTAAGTTTGCTATTGAGACAGAGGCGTCACTAGGGTTGGTGTCACCCGGTGCTGTAACGTATGGTGACACCCCTCCCACCTCCCTCCGCAAAAAAAATAAAATAATTGGTACCAAGGTGCGCATCTCCGCAAACTCTCCGCATTAGCAGTCACACTGTGCTCCTCCCCATAGGTGAAACTAGACATCTGGTAGGGTGGTCCTAGTACTATGCAGAAATTGTGTTACTGTTTCTTGACAGTTTGTCACTCTGACTCATGACTAGTGTGGCCACTCCCGGGATTGGCGGGTTCCTAGGATATAAGACCACTCTCACTTGTTCCTTAAGTGACAAACAGACCTCCCACAAGCCCCGTCATTGCCATTTAAATCTTCCCATGTCATCAGCAAAACCTTACATGCCCGTTAATTGCCAAACAGACTCCCCCACATGTCCCTCAGGTGCCAATTAGGTCTTAACCATGAAACTCTTTTTTAAGAGATAAAATATCTGAAATCTGTACATTGACTTCAGTAATATGTTTGGTCTTTCAGAAGAAACAAAATAAAAATAGAATACTGTGATCGCGCTAAGTGAAAAAAAATTGTGGGTCCCAGTAACCCCTCACTTTAAAATATTGGGGTCCTGCTCCACTGTTCTGGGTGCCATCACAAATTATGCTATGAGCTCCCCTTACAGTATGCCTCCCCACATAGCATCAGAACACCCCTCATGCCCTACACATAGACCATGGGAAGTCACACTCATATTTTCAGTACGGAAAATGCTTAAAATACATTGTCTTGATCTCAAATAGTCAACAGGTGCAGTGCTGGAGTCAGAGAGGGTTTTTTTTAACAGTGCTAGGAGTGGGATCAGGTTGCAATTGGGATAGGGGTGTTTAAGGGCATGCAGCAGTTGGGGTAGAACTGAGGGCTAAACAAGGGAGCAGTTGGGGCAAGGAGGGGCTACATGGGGGTAAGTGTGTGTGGCGGTTGGGGTAGGAAGGGGAATAAGGGTAGATAGCAATTGGAGGGAGTATTTGAGGCAAGAATGGGGTTAGGATATATAGCAGCTGGGGCAGTGAGGGGGTTATAGAGAGCAGCTGGGACACTACTGGGGCAAGGAGGAGGATTAGGGGCAGGCAGTGTTGTGGGTAGGGAGGGGGTAAGGGTAAATTGCAGCTGGGGCAGTACTTGGAGCAAGGAGGGGGCTAGGAGCAGGCAGTACCGCCTTCCTGCTGGGAGACCATGGCCATTTCACTAGAGCTATCTCATCCGCTTGTCCCTCAACACCTGGGTGTACATCTCGGGCTACTTCCTAACCCAGCCAGTGTACACCTCTGTGAGAGCTGGCTGAAAAAGTCAGGATGGAGTACAGGTTGCTGGAGTGGCCAGGCACCACCAACATGATGTGGACAGCAACACTACTGCTGCAGACGGGAGACTCACAGGGAGGGCGATGGGGAATATGTGCAGGAACCAAGGAGGAGGATACAGAGGTGCTGCTGGAGAGTTGTGTTCAAATAGAGTGGCGCGCATGGCAGGCATGGAGGGCGTCTGACCGCCCATACACACAGCACGATGGCCAGTTGTGTCTGCAGATATATTTGCTATCGGATGTGCAGCGCAGCCGATGCGATATGTCTGTGAACGACATCGTTCACAGACAAATTGCTGGTACACACTGGGCACAAGACGGGCACAAGATATATTGGCCGATCAATTGATCAGACAATATATCTGCCAGTGTGTACCCAGCATTAGGCTGCACATGGATGAGTACTGGCCAAAGTGTCTTTTCCCATTTGTAACTATACAAATAGAGTTTTAAGCAGCTAAATTACCTAAAAAGCACTAATCAGATAAAATCATACTCTCCGAATTCATGTCAATACAAAAGGTTCAACTAAGTCACCACATGATATAAAATGCAGTTAAAGTTTGGGTCTCCCCTTAGCACCTCATGGATGCAGGCTTCATTACTGTGACCAACTGTCTGCTTTGGACCCTTGCAGATTAAATGGAATGCAGAGATCCTCCCCCACCCTCTTCTGCAGCTGCAATAACTAATGACTTACCTTAAAGCTTGATCCCCTCTGCATCAGTGGCAGCTGTCAGTCAGCGTCTGTCTATAGAGGAATCCTCCGCTCCCCCTCAGCGTTCTGGCTCTTCACACTTCACAGGTAGAGTCAATCACACAGAGACCGCGCATGTCGTGATGTCATCACGTCATGCCGCGCACGTGACCCGTCACGAGCCGCCGAATGCCTGTGCACTGTAAAACAGGCAGGTGGAGCTTGGGAGCTCCGCCTACTACTCCAAGGTAGTAGGCAAACTTATTCCTCCCGAGTCCCGACCAGCTTTTGGTTTCACCCAGTGGGGTCCACCCTCCCCCTAGCGGCAAGCAGACTGACGGATAATGGCGGTAGTGTGGGGTGGCGGCAGCGCGTGCATGGTGTGCGGGCAGAAGTGTTGCGGCGTGGAGGGTGTGCGCGCTGTCGACATGATTGTGTTGCTTTTGGTGTCACCCTCTTGGAGGGTGACACCAGGTGCTGCCCGCACCCCCCGCACCCCCCTTGTGACGACACTGTATTGAGAGATTCAGAATTTTTTTTAGTGAAGTAAATTGTGCTTACCTGTCATCCTTAGGTTCAGTTATGTAGTGGGTGATAGGTTTGCTTTTCTGTTTGTCCACATATTTACATTACATTGTCCTTAAATAATTTTTTTGTTTTAGGATAGACGGTCTGTCTACGTGTCCTACCTGTTCTAACGCCTGATCCAAAAGGCTAGTTGGATATCCCTGATCTAAAAATCATATACCGATTCTCAATGTATATTGGATTTAGAAAATTCATATAATATCCTCACTAAAGCTGGGTACACACTGACAGATACACTGACTGATCAATTGATCGGCCAATGAATCTGCTGCCCCTCGGCCAGTGTGTACCGGCGATATGTTGGTGAACATCGGCATTCACAGACATATCGCACTGACTGTGCTGCACAGCCGATGGACAGATATGTCTGCAGACATATCTGTCCATCGGCAAATGTGTACGGCGGTTTGCAGACCGGCCGCAGGGCCGTTGAGAGCACTGCCGGGCCCCGGTAAAGAGGGGGACGTGGCCTAATCGTGGGAGGCGTGCCACGCCCCCTCGAATAAAAAAGTAAAAAAAAGTGCGCTGCACGCCGGGGAGGGGGGCGCTGCGAGCCCCTCAGCCCGGTGCAAAGCCAGGGGGGGCACGATCAGTGTGATCGCTCCCTCCTCAGGCATAGGAGATTGCTCGCGGCTGCTAAGCAGCAGCCACAGCAATCTCCCACTGCATCCCAGCAGATGCTGTGTGCTGGGAGATAGTGAGGAGGGAGGGGGGGCGGCGCCAGACCCGGCCCCCGCCGGGCCCCTCTGGAAGCCCGGGCAAATTGTACCCGCTCCCCCCCCCCCCTCTCGGCGCCCCTGACCGCCCGTACACACACAGCAGAGCAGCCGCGAGGTGGGGGGCTGGACACAAGCAGATGATGGCCGTTCAGTGTGTATGAACGACCATATTCTGCAGATATACTGTCAGATGTGTACTCACCTTTAGAGGTCTATTCATTTTGTCATTAGGTGTTAATTAATAGACCCCTAACTGAGAACAATACAATCAATATTCCACACCAGGGAGAGCACAGAGAATGTATCAGTGTAACAGCTTTGCACAGTGACAGCTTTCCTGGTTAAATTATAAACCTTTTTACAATTTAATTTGTTTGTACTTGCACAGTAAAATAATCAATTGTTAGAAAATGATTTATTAAATAAACAGTGCAATCTGAAGTTCTGATTCAGTAGTCAATGGTCTACAGTTGCAGGCAAGTAAATTGAGCAACTGAGCCAAGAGAAATATAATTGTCTCTGATGCTGCAGCCGAATTCAGAGCTTTCGCCGCCCGCTGCCGCTCCACTGCCATATAGATCAGAGGTTCTCAAACTCGGTCCTCAGGACCCCACACAGTTCACATTTTGCATGTCACCCAGCAGGTGCACAGGTGTACTCATTACTCACTGACACATTTTAAAAGTTCCACAGGTGGAGCTAATTATTTTACTTGTGATGTTTTGAGGAGACCTGGAAAACATGCACTGTTTGGGGTCCTGAGGACCGAGTTTGAGAACCTGTGGTATAGATTATGGCTGCAGGGAGCCGTTCCAGGCACTCTGCTAGCCAGTTACAGGAGCCGTGGGTGAGCAGAGGTGCCGCCTCTAGGGCTCTGCACTCTGTTGCACCGCTCGCACACCCCTAGTTACGGCCCTGGCAGAATTAACACCTTATTATATCAGTTGGTACCCCTGTCAATACATGATGCTATTTGTATTTTAAGGGCTTTGATGGATTTGCAGCTACTTTGGATTTAACTGATGCATGATATGAACAAGCAGTTTAATTAGAGGCCTTTTCTCAGCTAAAAGGGTATATGAGAGAAGTCTACAGTGTCAATTTAGCAGTATGTTCCTTTTTGCTGCACTTTTATGATGCTCTGATGTAGTTGTGTCATAAGTGAATAGCTGGATAGCGTTCATCTTTATCTGCAGCAGTTACCTGGTCCCTTGCTCATAGAGCGATAATACACACTGATAGGGAATTCCTGATTCCTGGCTATTGGAAGTAGTGCAGCCTCCTGTTGCCATAGGCTGATGAAATCTGCCTGTCTGGAAAGTATCCGCTGCTGCCCCACAGTGGAGTCCTAGTCCATCACTTCTGTGAGACCTCTATGAGCACTCTCTCAGAACGCCATCCAGCACCTCAGCTTCAGGTACTGGTGCCTCGTCAGTCACACTCCTCTGTTAGCAGACCTCACTCTGACTGCAGGTCTCCAACTCTGCTCAGATAAACTCTCTCTGCAGCACGGGTCCATTCTACATAACCGCTACCTCAGACTTTCCCCGACCAGCTGCTACTCGCTTCCAACTGTCACTTCCCTACTACCGGACACTAATCATGTGACCTGCTCCTGACGTCCTGAGCAGCTGCTGGGAATTATCTTCCTGTGTAAGCACAAGCGCTGTAGTGTGATGCGATACCTCATGCCGGACTCACCATGGAAATGAGCCTCGTCCTCAGGTGCACATGGATCCTCATTGACTGCAGTGGAGGGTTGGGGGAAATATATATATTTACTGTATATATCTCCACCAACTGCCGGCACTCACTCACATAAGGATGAACACTCTGGTGCCTGTCACAAAATAACATATGCAAGCAGGAACAGGCAGCACTCAGAGATTGGATACTGAAAAATATGTATATTGTGCTGATCTCAGTACCATCGCATCAAGTACCATCGCAGCCTCGCGCACACTTGCACAAGCTCTGAACTTACTCAGGAATTGCTAACCTTGTCACATGCAGTGAGTACACAAGCTGCGTATGACATCGGAGTGGATAATTTATGGATGCCCATGCAACGGCGTTCAAATGCACTGGTTTCTGGGACCACCCCCCGTCACCTCCCACAAACGGCACTTCCTGTGAATCACTCTGCAATGGGTCTCCGTAGTCACTGCGATCACAGTCCAGAACGCAACAATCAGCCGATTGCGTACATAATCGCAGTTGCGATCTTTGCTGAATGATGCCCATTGTCATTAGGCCTGCGGACAAGGGAAGAACAATTGGAGTTCAGGACATTGCTCAGTACCGGGCCGAAATTGTCTCACAGCTCTCACATGGGGAAGTGTATAAAAAACTTCGTAAAGATCCTGGATTATCTGAAAGAGTTATTTGCCATACTAATTCAAGCCAAAGATCAAAATAAAATTCCACAGAAGATACATAAGGCTTTATGTGTGACTCATCCAAAGATGCCGGTTTTATATACATTGCCTAAGATGCATAAAAATAGCACTAGACCACCGGGAGGCCAATTATAATGGCCCACGATTCTCTGTACCAGCACAATTATTAGCCTTTACTGTTGGTGAAGGATAGTTTCCTTAAAGATACCACCAGCTAGTTGAAAAAGCTTATTGAATTGCATGAGGTCCCACTTAACGCACTGCTCTGTTGTTTGGATGTCTGTAGTTTATACATGGTCATCCCACACCAGATTGGTATATTAGCCATGAATTTCTTGGAAAACATCTTTCACCTGTTGTATTTGATCATGACTTGTTTTTGACACTCCTAGAATTGATGCTAGTTAAGAATTACTTCTTATTTGATGGCGACATGTTTCTGCAGCTGCAAGGGTGTGCTATGGGATCTTCCATAGCACCCTTGAATGCTAACATACTGTAGGGATGGTATTGGCCTGGTGATGAATGGAGCCTGGTTTCCTCCAAACATAACGCCTGGCATTCACGCCAAAAAGTTCAATCATTGTCTCATCAGACAAGATAATGTTGTTTCTCATGGTCTGAGAGTCCTTCAGGTGCATTTTGTCAAACTCCAGGCGTGCTACCATGTGCTTTTTACTAAGGAGTGGCTTCCGTCTGGCCACTCTACCATAAAGGCCTGATTGGTGGATTGCTGCAGAGATGGTTGTCCTTTTGGAAGGGTCTCCTCTCTCTACAGAGGAATGCTGTAGCTCTGACAGAGTGACCATCAGGTTCTTGGTCACCTCCCTGACTAGGGCCCTTCTCCCCCGATCGCTCAGTTTAGATGGCCGGCCAACTCTAGGAAGAGTCCTGGTGGTTCCGAACTTCTTCCATTTACGGATGATGGAGGCCGCTGTGCTCATTGGGACCTTCAAAGCAGCAGATATTTTTCTGTACCCTTCCCCAGATTTGTGCCTCGAGACAATCCTGTCTTGGAGGGCTACAGACAATTCCTTGGACTTCATGCTTGGTTTGTGCTCTGACATTCACTGTCAAGTGTGGGACCTTATACAGACAGGTGTATGCCTTTCAAAATCATGTCCAATCAACTGAATTTATCACAGGTGGACTCCAATTAAGCTGTAGGAACATCTCAAGGATGATCAGTGGAAACAGGATGCATCTGAGCTCAATTTTGAGCTTCATGGCAAAGGTTGTAAATACTATTATTTCATAGTTTTTCTTTATTAAACTTGCAAAAATCGCAAAAAAACTGTTTACACGTTGTCATTATGGGGTATTGTGTGTAGAATTTTGAGGACAAAAATGAATTTATTCCATTTTGGAATAAGGCTGTAACATAATAAAATATGGAAAAAGTGAAGCCCTGTGAATATTTTCTGGGTAGACTGTACATGTTCGAACAAGAGAAGAGATTGTTTTTTTTGATAACCCAGAGGTTCAACAGCATATCTTATTGTATAATATATCTTCAATGGATAGGAGGAGAGGAAGCCTTTGTAAATCTTATGCCTCAGATTAACGATTCTCCATCACCCATCAAATTCACATATTCTTCTGGTTTTAATGTAGTATGACCTCATCTGTAAGTTCCTGGCTCGGGGATATGACTTAAAAGTATTGCAGGACCAAACAGTGAGAGTTCTACTGAGAGCCCAAGACTGAATGATTGAATCCCGTCTTAAAGGACAATCAAGGTGTCACATCCTGGTCCAGTGATTGTACCATTGCCATTCCTATTTAGCAGAGCTACACAAGCCTTATGGCTGATTGTGTTTTCAGATCATGACCTACCTGTGTTTGGCCCATAGTAGCCTTTAAAAGAGGGAGGAATTTATGTGACAGATTGGTCCATACAGATATCATGGGACGTGATAATCCTTTTTTACCGAGGTCATACACTGGCTTTGTTCAAATATTTCATCATTGATCATGTTTCACTCTCTCCCCGAAGGGGGAGACAGAGCAAAAACTCTTTTGATTAAAGAATCACAATGGATTTTGCGTTTGGACACCTTTAGTCCTAAGGGACTAAATGACATAATCAATTGGATTAGTATTGTGTAATTGCAATGTTTCTTTACATACCATGTAATTTGTTTTTCTAGAAATAGGTATGTTTGTTCTCTAATGCCGGGTTATAGATTTATGTTTCTCTGCATTGGTCTTTTTATGCTTAGTGTTTATTTTTTATTTTATTCTTATTTTCATTATAGCACAATTAGTAACTAATGTATGAGGTGATTCATGTCATGGTGTGCATCACACTTGTGCTGATCTCACTGCAGGTCCAGTCCTCCCTTCTGGTGCCTCCTGGTGCCTCCGGTGGAACGTGGGTGTGTGGGAGCACTGGAGTGCACAATGTGTGTCACCAGGGTAACAGCATTGGCGGGACCCAGAAGTATGGCGTATCTGAGTTCTGGTGGGCGGTCTGGATGGGCGGTGGCACGGAATGGACTTGGACATCTGTCGAGGGGTATTTATGTGGGTAAATGCATGTGTATTTGTACTGTATGTGTCCTGATGAAGGGGTGTTATCCCTGAAATGTTGAACATGGAATATACATATTTTTGCAGTATCAAGTCTCTGAGTGCAGTCTGTTCCTGCTTGTATATATACCAGCTCACATACACAGCTTTATCCGGTAGACCTTAAATATTTACTGTTTCCATTTCCATCTTACCACTCTCCCCGATATTCATGTTTCTAGATCCAGGGGTTTTGGCTGGGCGTTAATGAGTCAGTACATTTGAGAACGAACGAACGAACGAACGAACACACACACACACACACACACACACACACACACACACACACACACACACACACACACACACACGAGATAACAGAGAATGTATCAGTGTAAAAGCATTGCACAGTGACAGCTTTGCTAGTTAAATTATAAACCTTGTTAAAATTTTATTTGTTTGAACTTGCACAGTACAACAATCACTTGTTAGAACAACATTTATTAATTAAACAGTGCAATCTGAAGTATTGAAAGAAAAAAAATATACAAATTTGTCAGACATCAGTGCAAGCCCATGTGTACAGCTTATTTTGTCTGTGTGTACTGATCAGGTGAAATGGACCATGAATTATATATATATATAATATATATATATTATGGCCAGACGTGTGATATGTGGCCAGACGTGTGTGTGCGTCAGCATGGTGTTAGCATGGAGATCTTGATTACTAGGCTCTCACCTGCTATGTATTACCTCTGCTATTTATGAAATGGTGTTAGCTGTCTGGGTTGCACTCCTGTTTCGATTGCTTGAACATTATGTCACAATTCTGAACCTTGACAAAGGGCTCTCATGGGACCAAAACGTCGGATCTAGCCTTTCATATAACACTGGTGGTATGTAATTAAAAGGATGTTTATTTTGCAATGGTGAGTGCCCCCATTTTATATATATATATGTGTGTGTGTGTGTGTGTGTGTGTGTGTATGTGTATGAACCAGACCCCAAAGCATCGAGAATAAACATGTTATTTCACTCAAAATACAGTCTCTGAGTGCCGCCTGTCTTCCATGCTATGTTTGGGGCACCGGAGCAAGACACCTTTGAGCTATACAGATTACGAGTTTTGAGATATATATATATATATATATATATATGACACACAGTATATATATATATTAGGGGTGAATTAGAGATGAGCAGGTTCAGATATCAGAGATCCGAACCCACCTGTATTTCGGGGATCTGGGGGATCTCCCTGCCTGCCCCGGATCCCTCACCCAAGGCAAAACCTTGCGATCCCGCTGTTGGGTCGCGAGGTTTTGTATTGAGCGGGCTTAACGCTGATTGGCTGAGAGAGCCATCTGTCACGGCTCTCAGCCAATGAGCGGCCCATTTAATATGCACAGTTGCACACAGTCAGGAAGCAAAAGAAGATGGCGCCCGCCATCCCCCGCTGCCTGACACTGCCGGCACCCCCTGCTGCCGACACCACCGGCATCCCCACTGGCAGCATCCCCCACTGCCGACACCACTGCTGCCATCACCCCTGCACTGCTGCCCCACGTGCTGAGGACACCGTCAATGACCCTCGCACTGCCAACACTCCCACACTGAGGACACCACCAGCACCCCTGCACTGCCAACACTGTCAGCACACATGCACTGAGGATATTGCTGGCATCCCTGCTCTGCCGACACCACCGGCACCCTGCATTGAAAACACCCCTGCACTGCCGACATAGTCAGCAAACCTGCACTGAGGACACTGCTGGCACCCCCACTGGCAGCATCCCCCACTGCCGACACCACTGCTGCCATCACCCCTGCACTGCTGCCCCACGTGCTGAGGACACCGTCAATGACCCTCGCACTGCCAACACTCCCACACTGAGGACACCACCAGCACCCCTGCACTGCCAACACTGTCAGCACACATGCACTGAGGATATTGCTGGCATCCCTGCTCTGCCGACACCACCGGCACCCTGCATTGAAAACACCCCTGCACTGCCGACATAGTCAGCAAACCTGCACTGAGGACACTGCTGGCACCCCCAATCTGCCGACACCGCCGGCACCCTGCATTGAGAACACCCCTGCACTGCCAACACAGTCAGCAAACCTGCACTAAAGACACCACTGGCACTGCCGACATCGTCGGTACGCTTCACTGAGGACACTGCCAGCACCGCAGCACTGCCATTCCATGTACTGAGGACACCGTCAGCAACCCCTGCATTGCCAACACAGCCAGTAAACCTGCGCTGAAGACACCACTGGCACCCCGCTCTGCTGATACCACCGATATGTCATACAAAGGGAAAGGGAAAAAATGGGAAAGAACGTCGCACTGGCTGTTAAGATAAAGATATAAATATAATGCCACTATTCCCAGGTTAATCTATGTCAAAATCAATATATATGAGATGGGTAGTGGTGGTGCTCACTAGAGTTAAGGTACATAAGCGGTTTAAAAAGGAGAAAAGAAAGAAAAACTCTGTTTGGTGAGCACTCTAAACTATCATAAATGTTATGTATAATAAAACATAACTTTTAATGTTTAATCATTAATATAAACTCACTGTTGTACACAACTCTTGAAAAATATCAAAAGAATCAATGTTTGATCTAATACATATTGGTTTCTAAATGCCCTATACAATTAGTAAACATATACATACACGAACGTACAGTATTAATAACATATACTGACATAAACATACAATAATAGTGAAATACAAACACCCTCCAATATATCAAAAAATGACGAAATATACAGATAATAAGATTCAATTAGAATCAGGCTTAAATCACATGATTATATAAACATCGGTTTAACCCCTAATGCATACCATATATATGTCCTTTGTTATAGAATTAGAAAAGTCCGGGCATAGAAGCTGCCAAACCTCATTCTACTGCTCCTCACTTGGACCAAGGTCTATCTATGAGGAGTGAGAGATTACCGGAAAGGCAGGTTGCCCGTGGAAACAACAGTATAACCGCAGTGTTACTCAAGTTTTCATTTCTGCTGTTACGGGTCTTACTGTATAGAATTGGACCCCTAATGAGAGAACTACTGAGCTTGAGATAACCATCGGTTAATAGAGGGATAGAGGAATGACAATCAGAGTTAATTATAATGATATACGATAGCAAATAAATCGCTGATCATGCTCTTTGAAATGATTTCTCATAACAAGTCAATGGTTTGAGTAACAACCAATATAATTCACTGTCTAATCAATGATATTCAGTCGCTATATCTATCCTAATTATTGTTATCAAAAAAATATATTAATTTCATATATATAAAAAGTAGATATCCCATTGATTATTATCAAACAGAAAATGTAACTTGATTTTCTATCGTCTAGTTAGCATCCTGAGCAGATAGCGATATTATGACAGGTATACACATTAAATGCTGTTTATAGCAGAAAAATACAAAAAACTAGGTTATTATACGACTAGCAAAAATGTATAACACTGTATGAATATAAAGTACAAGGTATAGAAAAAGATGTTTTGAATCAACTTGTAACAAAATAGCATATTAATTCTGTCCCAGTAAAATACAATTGTAACACTTTCAGTATCAACTACAAGCAGTAAGCATAGATTATGTCACTTTCTTGCAGCATAGAATGTTAATATTTAAACGCATCTGAGTTGTCTCTGTTTGCCGCGTAGTAAACCAGATGATTTCCGTACAGACAATTACATCTGATGTGACATTTGGCTACAGAGCCAACTTATCAAGAAGCGAAGTGACTGCATATACTTGAATATATCTATGCTGCCATAGTAAAGGGGAACAGCTGCAATAATGTTCAAGTGAATGATTATATAGTGTACAGCATAGTGCAAATTGAGTTATGTCAGAATCTAGTCGCAAGTGACCTTTATGTTTTTTTAACCTGCTTGTATTTCAGGTTGGTCTTAATATAACACACGTTCTATCTATTGGTGTAATTGACACTGTGATCCACAGCGTTTCAAAGGATATACAAAAGGCTAATTTAGCACAATTAGTACATTTATCTATTTTATACCAATAATGTGTCAATTTACTCCAACGCATGTAAACTGTCACAGTGTGATAAATTTACAAATCAGAAGTTATCCATGTAAAAAATTACACCTCATATAATAGACTGCACTGAAGACTCTCCTGTCAAAAAAGAAAAAGGTGACTACACATAATTTAGTAAATAAATCGATGCTGCTGCCATATGACAAATATTCAAACAAACCGTGTTTCCAAAGATAAAATTCAAAATGTTAGAGTATGGCCGCTAATAACCTCTATTATAATAAATGAACCCATTATCTAATAGGAAGGTCTAACGAGATCTTTAGCGTGTAAAGGTATGGATCATCACATCACATCACATCATTTCCTCAGTGATCAAGCCAGCACGGCGAAACGCGCGTCGGGGACAGTAAGACAGCATCGGGTGTCTGTGGATATTACACGGCACATACCTCCATCAGGTTCCTTATTCCCGGAGTTATCTCCATACTAATGCTTTTTATGATCCATACCTTTACACGCTAAAGATCTCGTTAGACCTTCCTATTAGATAATGGGTTCATTTATTATAATAGAGGTTATTAGTGGCCATACTCTAACATTTTGAATTTTATCTTTGGAAACACGGTTTGTTTGAATATTTATCATATGGCAGCAGCATTGATTTATTTACTAAATTATGTGTAGTCACCTTTTTCTTTTTTGACAGGACAGTCTTCAGTGCAGTCTATTATATGAGGTGTAATTTTTTACATGGATAACTTCTGATTTGTAAATTTATCACACTGTGACAGTTTACATGCGTTGGAGTAAATTGACACATTATTGGTATAAAATAGATAAATGTACTAATTGTGCTAAATTAGCCTTTTGTATATCCTTTGAAACGCTGTGGATCACAGTGTCAATTACACCAATCGATAGAACGTGTGTTATATTAAGACCAACCTGAAATACAAGCAGGTTAAAAAAACATAAAGGTCACTTGCGACTAGATTCTGACATAACTCAATTTGCACTATGCTGTACACTATATAATCATTCACTTGAACATTATTGCAGCTGTTCCCCTTTACTATGGCAGCATAGATATATTCAAGTATATGCAGTCACTTCGCTTCTTGATAAGTTGGCTCTGTAGCCAAATGTCACATCAGATGTAATTGTCTGTACGGAAATCATCTGGTTTACTACGCGGCAAACAGAGACAACTCAGATGCGTTTAAATATTAACATACTATGCTGCAAGAAAGTGACATAATCTATGCTTACTGCTTGTAGTTGATACTGAAAGTGTTACAATTGTATTTTACTGGGACAGAATTAATATGCTATTTTGTTACAAGTTGATTCAAAACATCTTTTTCTATACCTTGTACTTTATATTCATACAGTGTTATACATTTTTGCTAGTCGTATAATAACCTAGTTTTTTGTATTTTTCTGCTATAAACAGCATTTAATGTGTATACCTGTCATAATATGGCTATCTGCTCAGGATGCTAACTAGACGATAGAAAATCAAGTTAAATTTTCTGTTTGATAATAATCATTGGGATATCTACTTTTTATATATATGAAATTAATATATTTTTTGATAACAATAATTAGGATAGATATAGTGACTGAATATCATTGATTAGACAGTGAATTATATTGGTTGTTACTCAAACCATTGACTTGTTATGAGAAATCATTTCAAAGAGCATGATCAGCGATTTATTTGCTATCGTATATCATTATAATTAACTCTGATTGTCATTCCTCTATCCCTCTATTAACCGATGGTTATCTCAAGCTCAGTAGTTCTCTCATTAGGGGTCCAATTCTATACAGTAAGACCCGTAACAGCAGAAATGAAAACTTGAGTAACACTGCGGTTATACTGTTGTTTCCACGGGCAACCTGCCTTTCCGGTAATCTCTCACTCCTCATAGATAGACCTTGGTCCAAGTGAGGAGCAGTAGAATGAGGTTTGGCAGCTTCTATGCCCGGACTTTTCTAATTCTATAACAAAGGACATATATATGGTATGCATTAGGGATTAAACCGATGTTTATATAATCATGTGATTTAAGCCTGATTCTAATTGAATCTTATTATCTGTATATTTCGTCATTTTTTGATATATTGGAGGGTGTTTGTATTTCACTATTATTGTATGTTTATGTCAGTATATGTTATTAATACTGTACGTTCGTGTATGTATATGTTTACTAATTGTATAGGGCATTTAGAAACCAATATGTATTAGATCAAACATTGATTCTTTTGATATTTTTCAAGAGTTGTGTACAACAGTGAGTTTATATTAATGATTAAACATTAAAAGTTATGTTTTATTATACATAAGATTTATGATAGTTTAGAGTGCTCACCAAACAGAGTTTTTCTTTCTTTTCTCCTTTTTAAACCGCTTTGATACCACCGATACCCTGCACTGGGGACACTGACAGCACCGCAGCACTGCCATTCCATGTACTGAGAACACAGTCAGCAATCCCGCTATGCCGACACTGCTGTCACAGTAAGTGCACTATTGGTGTATCCAGCCCACACTGTATAACACACTGTATCTGTGTTGGAAATTGGAAGCTGAACTGCCACATGTTAGTGCCGCCCACTGTGTTACTTAGCTTCGTTAGCGAACTAGCTGGATGCAACCTTTTGGCCTTAACTAGATGAAAAAAATAATATTGTGAGGTGGTCAAAATTGATTGGAAATTACTGGAAATAAATGTTATTGAGGTTAGTAATACTGTAGGAACAAAAAAAGGCCCATTTTATGTGATTTTAGCTGTTTTTTTTATTTTTAAAGAAAAAAATCAAGATCCAAAACCCGAAAAACAAAACACGGAGGTGAGGTTTTGGCAAAACCAATCCAGATCCAAAACCAGGGGAGATCCAGATCCAAAACCAAAACACGGGGGTCGACGCACATCCCTTTATATATATATATATATATATATGCTGAAGTACCCGGCATTGCCCGGGTTTAAATCTTCAAATTATTAAGTTGTCAATGAGTTGGATGCAACAGTCAACATTTTTAAAAAAATTGGCAGCTTAGCAGCTTTTCCAACACACCCATGAGGAAAGTTCTTTCAGGCGCAATCGCCGTTAGGTCTGACTGGGACCCTAACCACTCCATTAGGCATCCCGGACCAATTGCCACCCCTCTGTGAAGTTTTCAGCAAAATCCAGTGGAAAGCCCAGAACAGGCTTCCTGGGTCAAAGCTCTGCCCAGCCTACACCAACAGGAGGTGGGACCTCAACCCCCAGTATGTCTTCTGGGATCCAATATTACCACTCTGTGAAGTTTTTGTCCAAATCCATCCAGTGGAATGCTCAGTATAGGCTTCCCTTCAAAGTTCCGCCCAGTGTACACCAACGGGAGGTCTGGCCAGGACCCTCACCCTCCTAAAAACAGGCTAGGATCCAACTAGACCACCCCGCGTTGGTTTTAATCCCAATTGGTGCAGGGGTGTCTGAATGCATAACCGGACAGACATACAAACACACATACCAATTAGCTTGATATAGAAAATGTGTGTATATATATATATATATATATATATATACTGTGCATGTATATATATTATATTTATATATATTATATATATTAATTTCATACTGATTATATATAGAGAATATGATTTACTGAGCTGCTGGAAGATGAAATCCCTGAGATTGTAGTTCCTGGCAGCAGGCTTACAAACAACGAAGATAAAGAAATAGCAGTATAATTTTTTTTTGTCTTTCAAGTATATCAGATGTTTCTGGAGTTATTCTATTCTTCACAAAGTTTTATTAATGTTAAATTCCCATTTGTTTTTGAAAAAAAACTAAACAAGAACAGTATTGTTTTTTGTTAAATAAATAGAATATTATTTAGTAAAGTGGTTAAACTAGATTAATTTATAATTTGTCAACTTGTTTGATATTGATTCACAGGGATAGTCCATAGGTCAACTGTTTGCATTTGTCATAGCGATTAAAAGTACCAGTGAGGTTGTAGTGCAATTTCGCTTTCAGCCAATGCTTGGTGTCGTAATCTCAGTTCCAGGCACTCCACTGTAGGAGGGTAGCTTTTCAGCTCAAATTTGTTGGCAAATAGTTTATTGGAATTGAACAACCACTGTAAATCTCCTGATCCATATATACAAACCTGTCTGACATAATGGCCTGGAAAAGAAAGAAGAAATAAATAATCATAATTCATATATATTTCTGCAGCCATCAAAACATAACTGAAAGGTGGAATAAAAACAACATCAGCTGATTCAACAGATATAAGAATTTGATGGACAAACAGGTATCACTCTAGCAAGCTCCAGGTATTGGACATCGTACTCTATAAATGTCAGGACAGCGAACACCATATGTAGGTTTCCAATGCGGCTGTGCTCGACTTGGCGTGGTGTGCAATGCCGCTGGTTACAAAAATCAAAGGATCAAAGGAGTCTAATTCCTCTTACTAACGCGTTTCTTCCCCGGCTGGGGATTTCTTCAGAGGGGTGTGTTTTCGACATCTATCATCGCCTGAACATGCAGGCCAACCTGCTGATAACGACAAGTTGGGCATGTTTGGGGCTGAGAGAGGGTGCCTGCACTGAACGACATATCATTCAGTGTGGGCACATTATCCACTGCACAGGATGAAGAACGATTGCAATGTTGCAATCGTATAGTCGTTCCACTCTCGTGTAGTGGATATGCACCTTTATGTTATAAAATATCACTGACTTCTAGAAGCTATTCAATTATAATGCGCGTTAATTCTCCATAGGAATTAACGCGTCATTCTTTTTGAGACTTCCAGAGCAGGTAAAAAGTTGGGGAAAATCCCCATTTTAAGGTACGAATTTGGGGACTTGGGGCCTGATTCAGAGCCGCTCGCACAAAGCGAGCACTCGCTCTGAATCAGGGCGTGTGCTTTTTTTTTTTTTTGCGGCCTCTTGGCCGCTCGCAGAGCTGTGGGTTACCAGCCACAGCTTATGCGAGCGGCCATGATGATGGTCGCGATGGTCAAGACCATCGCGACCATCGGGCTTGCGACGAGACCCTTGCGGTAGGGTCTCGTTGCCGCAAGCCCCAGTGGACTTCCTGCACTATTAGAGCATGAAGTCCACCTGCTGACATCACTAGTGATGTCAGTAGGGCCGCCCACAAACGGCAGGCGTTCGCATGGGAACGCCTCCGTTTCTGAAGCCACCCCCCCGCCACGCCTACAAAATGGGGTGAGCTGTCGATCAACATCGACAACCGCCCCTTTTGTAGTGAGTCCCTGAGCGAGTGCTTTCTGCACTAGCTCCGGGGCTCGCGCGTGCGCACTGGGCCAGAATAATGGGCTGCAATATGTTGGACAGGTATAAGGAGGTGTTGTATGAATGGGACAGACGTTTTTAAGCTTGCAGGTGGGAGTAACAGTTTTTTTTATTAACTATAATTTGTTCACTATTCTTGAAAAATGTATATAAGACATTTGATAAATTTTAAGAATCCCAAATACTTCGGTTTTGGCCACTAACAGATTTACTGTCATCCATTATTAGTTTGCAATTTTTGGGGGTACAGGCAGATTTTACCATTTTCACCCTCACTTAACAAGGTTATTAGCAGCGAAATCTGGAATAAGCATTTTCTAATTGAATTGTGCTTTAAACGGGAGCGCGCTTACATGCGTTAAGTGAATTACGATGTGAGCGTTAAATTAACATGCAATAACATACTTTTTTTTGTGGCTAATTGAATATGGGCCTATGAATGTTTGCTACACTGGTGAAAACTCATGTGACTTCCTTCCTTAATGGTGCTTTGAGGTTACTCTCTACTCCTGCTGCTTATTATGGGTGGGGTGATGTTGACATCTACTCGCTTGAGTCTGGAACAGTTGGACTTGACAGTGACATCATAGCCAATCACCATGCTACTAGCCCATCCCTGACATTAAGAAGCAGACAGCTTACAGGTAGAGAAGCTGAAGGTTTCTTTTCCAGTTCAACAACCGTTCATTGTTTTTGATGCCCCCTAGCTCTGTCCCTATTGACTGATATTAGACACATATTTTCCATGAGTCTGACAGCTTCCTCTTTCTGCAAAGGTTCACTTAATCACTTAAACAATATGCTACAAGATTCCGGCACACAATGGTACAGAATCATTAATTCTATCACAACAATGCCGCTCTTATTCTGAATCCTGACACCTGTCAGAATCCCAGTGCCAGCATCCTGACCGCCGGCATCCTGAAGGTAAGTACTGTGGTTAGGGGGAAGGTTAGGGTTGGGCACTGAGGGGGGAGGGTTAGATTTAGAGTGAGAGGGAAGGATAGGTTTAGGCACTAGGGGGAAGGTTATGTTTAGACAGCGGGGAGGGAGGGTTAGGGGTAGTGAGAGGGGGAGTATACTGACCGACAGGTGTTGGCATCTTAACCGTGTTGGGATGCCGGCATAGCAGAGCCGGATTTAGACCTCATGGGGCCCTAGGCAAGATCCTGGTTCTAGGCCCCCGACCCTCAAACAGTTCATAGCACTATACTTTTATTCTTAATTCATGCCACTATACAGCACCCTGAAGAAAAAGTCTGCCGCAGCCTTGAAAAGTCGGCTATGTATAATACACGTTTTTTGCTAGCTTTCACTAAGCTTTTCTGAGTTGCCCCACTGATTGCCCCCTCTATAGCTCTCACTGCCGGTCTATTCCATTTCACACTGACTTACTGGCCCTCTCACAGCAATCACTCACTCAACACACTGACCTCCATCCAAGCTCACTTATTGCCCCCCTATAGCACACACACTGACCCAGTTACTGCCCATCTCATAGCATCACATACCGCACCCTCACAGCACCACATACTACCCTCTTTACTGCCCTCTCCCAGCATCATGTACTGCCCCCTCACAGCACAGACCACCCTCTCCCTCAGAGCCAGCACCCCTCTCTCCTCACAGCCAGGGCCGGCCCTAGCCCAAATTTTTTGGTAAGCGAGTAGGTTTTTTGGCGCCCCCCCCTATACAGTGCCCACGGTAGTGGTCCCCCCTGTGCAGTGGCCCTAGTGCCCCCATTAGTAAGCTTATACAGTGCCCCCCAGTAGTAGACCCCCCTCTTGTAGTGCCCCTAGTAGTCCCCCCTTGTAGTAGTCCCCCCATTGTTGTGCCCCCAGTGGAGGTTTCCCCCCCATGTAGTGCCCCCAGTAGTGGTCCCCCCCCCAGTAGTAATCCTCCCTTCAAGTGCCCCCAGTAGTAGCCCCCCTTCAAGTGCCCCCAGTAGTAGTGCCCCCAATAGTAATCCCCCCTTCAAGTGCCCCCAGTAGTCCCCCCTTCTAGTGCCCCCAGTAGTAATCCCCCCTTCAAGTACCCCCAGTAGTAATCCCCCCTTCAAGTACCCCCAGTAGTAATCCCCCCTTCAAGTGCCCCCAGTAGTAATCCCCCCTTGTAGCCCCCCCCAGTAGAGACACACGTTATAAAAAACAAAACAAAAAAAAACAACTTACCTGAACCCCCCCGCCGATATCCGCTACTCCCGACCATTCTCCAGGGCCGCTTTGCATTATGGGAGAGACGTCATCATGACGACGTCTCTCCCATTACCCACTGCGGGAGCCGGAACTGTGTTTGGCACTGTGTAGCGCTGACCGAACTCCGTCCGGTCAGCGCTACACGCGCGGTGCAGACTGTGTCACAGAGACACAGTCTGCACCACAGTAAGCCACTGAAATCTGCATGGTCGCGGCGCCCTTCACTACGTGGCGCCTTACGCGGCCGCGTACCATGCGTAACCATAGAACTGGCCCTGCTCACAGCACAGAATCCCTCTCTCCTCATAGCACAGACTACACTCAGCACAGACACCTTTCCCCTCACAATACCCCCCTCAGCCCAGACCCCCTCTGCCCTCTCAGCAGACCCCCTTCTGCCCTCAAAGCACAGACCCCACTCAGCAGACACCTTTCTCCTCACAATACCCCCTCAGCCCTCTCAGCAGACCCCCCTTCTGTCCTCACAGCAGACCCCCAACTACCTTAACAGCACAGTTCTCCCCTCTGTCCTCTCAGCACAGACCCCCCTCTGCCCTCTCAGCAGACCCCCCTTCTGCCCTGTGCCCTCACAGCACAGACCCCACTCAGCAGACACCTTTCCCCTCACAATACCCCCCTCAGCCCTCTCAGCACAGACCCCCCCTCTGCCCTCTCAGCAGACCCCCCCTATACCCTCTCAGCACAGACTCCCCCCTTTGCCCTCTCAGTACAGAGTACCCCTTGCCCTCTCCGCACAGGCCCCCCACTGCCTTCTCATCAAAATTCCATCTTCTACCCTCATAGCACAGCCTCCCCCCCTGCCTTCTCAGCACAGTCCCACCCCTCTGTCCTCTCAGCACAGTTCCACCCCTCCCCCCTTTCAGCACAGATCCACCATCTGCCTTCATGACACAGACCCCCCACCCTCTGCACTCACAGCGCAAAGCCCCCTCCAATCCCCTCACAACACATTTCTCCCGTCCCCCTGCCAAACTTACGTGCCGGGACCGTTTGTACTTGTATGGCTCCTCGAGTGCTCATCCTCCCATTCAGTGAGTGAAATTACGACGTGACATGATGACGTCACGTCGCATAACTGAGCAGTGCAAAGCCTCCTACAAGCGCAGAGAGACGTGGGGGCGATCTCAGTGAGTGACTCACATACCCTGCTAATAATAGAGCCGGCCCGGCCCTGTCCTGCAACTCTGCCTTTTCCTCCTCCCCCCGCCGCCTCCCTCGTGCTGCTGCTGCTACCAGCCAGACTGCCGGGCCCTAGGCGGCCGCTTAGGTTGCCTAGCGGTAAATCCGCCCCTGCGGCATAGGGATTCTGACAAGCGGGATCCTGAGCATCGGCCTCCCGTTACCAGCCCCACTTCAGACCTAGTTGTAGTAACAATTTGGAAAAACCAAATCAGGTGCCATACATCCGTATTGGGTCCATGATATCTATGACCGTTTAAGGAGGTAGCATTAAACAGCCTCATAGGGCCGGATTCAATTAGCCGCGGTAATTAACCATGGAGTAATTGGTCAGCTGGGGACATTCAATACTGTAAGTAATTGAATAGCCCTGTCTCTTATCACGGGTGCAGCACACGCGGTAACCTATAGCTCCGGGTACTTATCCCAGGATCTGTGGGTTAATGCTTGTTAGCCACAACTTTACTGCGTGAGGAAAAGGAGTTACAATTGAATAGCCTCAGGCGTAGAAGCCCAGAGCTACCACCTTTTTCCTCACAATCCGACCCTTAGTTTTAAGGTAAACTCATCAGAGTATATACAGCTGTGTGAGCTGGATGGGAATTTTAATCCAGTATTCCCATCAAATCTGCAGGGGACTAAATGGCAGTTTAGTATCTTTCTTTCGTTGGCAGGATACATAACAAGCAGAGAGACTTGATTTTTAAGGTAGATGATCATTTAATAATTGAGTGTAGAACTAGAATTCACAGTAATAGTTGTAAGTCCATTGTAGCAAGGACTGATGTGAATGACTGAAATATTCTCCATAAAGCACAGCGGAATATATGTGTGCTATGTAAGTAATGGTTCTGGTTTTACAACACTTGTTTGGGTGATTCTAAAGACATAAACAGTGAGCATGGCTTAGATTGAGCCCTACAGTGCTATATTTGTAGTGTTACCTAAAGTAGTTGAAAAATTCATACGAAATGATCACCTGCTCATCTGGTAGTGCAGTAGCCTTGCAGTGCTCTAGAGGTATTTGCAAAGGCATATTTTTCCCATATTTGCATTTTATTTGCATAGTATATTGTGTTATTTTTGTATAATTTAAAAAATATGTTAAACTAATTTGTAAAATTTTTCCCCAAATCGCAGAACCCAGGCAAGTTTTATAAACATTGCTAAAGGTGCATACACTACACACACAACGATTTTTTGAACAATTATCATTAACGATATTGTTTATCGTTCAATTGTTGAAAACATCATTCACTTTCTAAGTTAAAATGATGAACGATTATCGTTCATGCGAGTTCACTTTTATAGTTTGTAGTTCAGTCAGACTGACCAATTCAACAATTTCAGTAAGGGAATATGCAAAAATCATTTGTAGTTCAAAAAAATCATTAATTACATTTAGTAAATGAACGATTTTCGTTCATTTTTCCTTGAAAAAATGAACGGAAATAGTTTACTAAAGTCGTTCATCTACTAAATCGTTGTGTGTGCATGCAGCATTACACTACATTATGGTCGGCATTTTTAAAACCACTGCGTTCAATGAAATTCCGTGTGCTCTGTGATATCAAGGAAAGTCATGCAAATTAGCAACATCTTTAAAACAAATACAATTGGCTATGCAAATGTAACTAAAACACAGAAAAAAGAAACATGCAACACTACACTCAGCAGACACTTCTACAGTACTGCCCACTTCTGCCTAGTGAGCAAGTGGTCATTTTGGCTGAGCTTTCTGATGAAAAATGTCAGCACTAGTTACATTATAAATAAAGCACAGTACTGTGATATTTAAACCACACATTTTAACATCTCTGATATCACTCTAGCAAAAACAGAAATATAATTCAGGTTTGTTTAAAAATATTATGCTGCGCTTTTATAGTTTTCTCCCTATGATGGTTATATAACAATTGTTTATTGTTTCTTTTATGTCTAGACAAAAATGTTCATTTCATTAAGCCAACATGAAAAACTCATGCTGAGAACATGTTCTAAATTAATGAAAGTGAAAAGTCTGTCAACATTGTAAGAATACGTGAATGTTGTAGACATCAACAGGTGAAATTTTAAATAGGCATTTTAAAAAGAGCAAGTGTCCCCACCTATTGGATCTGCTATATCTTGTTCAGCAGCGTGTATCATATGTCCTGTTATCTTTGACTTTCATACTACAGTAAAAACAATGAAAGTGTATTACCATGGCAGCCATCGTGACTACTGTCATCACTCCACTTTATCGCTCTGAGATTACCTTCCCATTTAGCATCTGGCATGGACCCTGGAAACTCTGGTGGAAAAGGAGAAATGAAATGACTGTCTCAGGAAAGCATATATCATCTTTGTTTTTACCACTAATATAGTTACACTTGTGTGAGAATTGTTTTTATGTTACGGTCCATTCCGTGTCAAATCAACACACTTTTTGTTAAAATTTTACCTCACCATTTTGGTATATGGAGAGTATATATGTAGTCTAAGAAAAGTACAAAATTTTATTTAAATATCTCATGCCGTTTCTAAAATATGTAAAAATTTGTCAAAAACGCACAACCAGCATATTTTCAAATCGCCATAGCAGTTCTCCTAATTAAGCTAGAGAGGTGGGAGTGGTGTCATTTTACTGTTTTTTATGCCCTTTCCTGTGATAAACTTTTTGGAATTTCATACTGAAATTTTTGATCATGATCATCTCAAAAAGTGCATCGACAAATAAGTAAAAAAAAAATTCTGGATATGGTCTATACGAGATGCAGCTTACAGACTTGTGGACTAAATGCCAGCGGTCTATATCCCGAAACAAGAGGCCTGACGGGGGACTTCAAATAGGCATCAAAATACCCACACCTATCAGAATCCCGACGCAGGAACGCTGCAGGATGACAGCCCGAACAAGGTGAGTCCAGGGCGTCCTTAGCGTTAGCCTCGGTAGGGGGAGGGTTAGGTTTAGGGAGTGTAGCGAGGTTAGGGTTAGGTTTCGGGGGGAAAGGTTAGGGTTAGGCACCCCTATGGGGAGGGTTAGGCACCCGTGGGAGTAGGTTAGGGTTATGCACCCCCCAGGGAGGGTTAGGTTTAGGCACCCCCGGGGGGGGGACTTAGGGTTAGGCACCACCCCGGGAGTTCTAGGGTTAGGGTACTTACCAGCTGGCATCAGGATTTCCTGCTGTCGGGCTTCTCATATCAAGCCGCCGGTATTACATACTGATTCCGTCTATACTAATGTTAAATGTTTGTCAAAATTTAAAAGTGGCAGGATAATGGATTCATAGTTAAAAATTATTTTAAACAGGAGTAGGCACTACGTTTGAAAAAAATCAGGGCCTACTTTTAAATCCAATTATATGATGGAACAACTAAAATTATGGTGAATTGTACACATATTAGGGGTGTGCACCGGCCACTTTTCGTGTTTTGTGTTTTGGTTTTGGATTTGGATATTTCTTCGTGTTTTGGATCTGGATTGGCTTTGCCAAAACCACCCTTCCGTGTTTTGGGTTCTGGGTTCTGTGTTTTGAATCTGTATTTTTTTTTAAAAAGCATAAAAACAGCTAAAATCACAGAATTTGTGGGTTTTTCTGCTCCTATGCTATTATTAACCTAAATAACATTAATTTCCACTAATTTCCAGTCTATTCTGAACACCTTACACCACACAATATTGTTTTTAGTCCAAAAGGTTGCACCGAGGTAGCTGGATGACTATGCTAAGCGACACGAGTGGGCGGCACAAACACATGGCCCATCTAGGAGTGACGCTGCAGTGGCAGACAGGATGGCAGTTTGAAAAACTAGGCCTCAAACAGTACATAATGCAAAGAAAAAAAAGAGGTGCAAGATGGAATTGTCCTTGGGCCCTCCCACCCACCCTTATGTTGTATAAACAGGACATGCACACTTTAACAACCCAATCATTTCAGTACCAGGGTCTGCCACACGACTGTGGCTGAAATGATTGGTTTGTTTGGGCCCCCACAAAACAAGCTGGCAATTAATCTGTCCCTTCACAAACTGGCTCTATGGAGGCAAGATGTTGTCCTCATCCTCCTCATCCACCGATTCTTCACCCTCTTCAGTGTTGTGTACATCCTCATCCTCACAGAGTATTAAGTCGTCCCTGCTGGAATCCACCCTCACAGGTCCCTCTGTACGTTCTGGAGGCTGGTCTCCCTGGAAGAGTTGATAATTAATTTTTATGAACAACTTCTTTTCCACATTTTGTGGAAGTAACCTCCTACGCCTTTCGCTGACAAGATTCCTGGCTGCACTAAACACTCTTTCGGAGTACACACTGGAGGGGGGGCAACTCAGGTAAAATAGAGCCAGTTTGTACAGGGGCCTCCAAATTGCCTCTTTTTTCTGTCAGTACAGGTACGGACTGTCTGACATCCCTACTTGGATGCTGTCACCAATGTAATCCTCCACCATTCTGTCAGTGGTGACAGTATCATATGCAGTGACAGTAGACATGTCAGAAATTGTTGGTACGTCCTTCAGTCCGGACCAGATGTCCAAACCGGCCCTTGACTTATGACACAGGCGCACGCTTGGCACTGCTACTGTGTTGATGCACGTGCGGCTACAGTGCACACAATTCACAAAGACAGAAAAAAAAAAAGAATTTTTTATTTTTTGTGGAGCTCACTTTGGGGGCTACACCACCCTTTAACAGACTTATGGGACACAGGCGCATGCTTGGCGCTGCTCCTTTGTTGATGCACGTGCAGCTACAGTGCACACAATTCACAAAGACAGAAAAAAAAAAGAATTGTTTATTTTTTGTGGAGCGCACTTTGGGGGGTACACCACCCTTTAACAGACAGACGCACGCTTGGCGCTGCTGCCTTGAGGATGCACATACAGTGCACACAATTCACAAACACAGAAATTTTTTTTATTTTTGTTGGAGTGCACTTTGGGGGTTACATCACCCTTTAACAGACAGACGCACGCTTGGCGCTGCTGCTTTGAGGATGCACGTACAGTGCACACAATTCACAAACACAGGAAAAAAAACTTTTTTTGGAGTGCACTTTGGGGGTTACAGCACCCTTTAACGGTCGAGCCAGCCGGCCCTTTACTTATGACACAGGCGCACGCTTGGTGGTACTTTGTTGATGCACGTGCGGCTACTGCACACACAATTCACAAACACAGAAAAAAAATATATTTTTTTTGCACTTGGGGGGAGCACCCCTGATGGACAGAGCACCCCCTGGACAACACTACAGTACCCCTTTAAGACTGGGACACTGCACAACACAGCCCAGCCAGCCCCTATGGACTACAAACTGCACAACACAGCCCAGCCAGCCCCTATGGACTTTGAAGGAGTGGACACAGCCCCTATGGACAACAGCAGCACAGAGCAGCACAGCACAGCACTACACTACACAGCCCAGCCAGCCCTAACTCCCACCCTCCCTCTTCACTGTCCACAGCCGAAAGTGAGAATATGGCGGGGACCTTTTATAGGATCCAAAACCCGTGAGATCCGGAAGGCGGGATGATGACGTTTTGCTTCAATTTCAGAGCCGAGTCAGGCGGGAAAAGTCGAGCCTGACTCGGATACGACTCGGATCGGGTGGGCTCGGGGGGGTTCGGATTTCAGAAATCCGAACCCGCTCACCCATAACACATATAAACACTGATTAGCAAAAATGCTATGCAATCCTGCAAATAAAGATTGGAACATTGGTGAATGTACATTTTGCCCTGGAGATGCTGTGATACGCCGTATTCTAGAAGAGGCTTTTGAGGAAAACCTCATAGAAGACGTCACCTTTCGCCAATGGATATCTGTTGATCGCTGCAACCTTGAAACTTTACAGAAATCATCAGAAGATTTTATAAATTAATAAATTTATTTTGTGACAGATTTGCTCTCCTCGTCAGACATGACTTTATTTCTAATGACTTTTGTCACTATATAGAGTCAGGGCTGACTCTACCCCTAATAGGAAAAAATAATCACTACTAATAGCAGAAATTTAGTGAGTAGACTTGGGTGTAAGCACAGTGATTAACAATACATTCATATATAGTACAGTTTGTGGAACCAACAGCGGTCGGTCTTGCTCTGGCAGGCTGAGTGATATAAATTGATAACTGGACTGTTTATAACTAACTAAGGGCCTGATTCAAAAAGGATAGCAAATGTGATTACACACGCAATGGTTTATTGTTGCGTTCTGCACATGCGTATGTATTGCAGTGCGCGTACACACCACTGTGATCGCAGTGACTATGCAGACCAATCACAGAGTGATTGACAGGAAGTACCATTTGTGGGTGGTGACGGGGGGGTGGTCAGCAAAACGGAGGCATGCCAGTGCATTTGTACGCCATTGCATGGGCGTGCATAAATTATCCACTGCGATGCCATATGCAGCCTTTGTACTCACTGTGTGTGGTGAGATTAGCAATTCCGGAGTAAGGTCTGACCTTGTGCAAGTGTGCATGAGGCTGCAATGTTACTCGATGTTACCGATGGTTTCGCAGTCTGGCTAAGTATTACGGATGTGTATATGTAAGGTGGCCTTCCTTATGTTGTGCTGTGATGGCATAAGATTAGCATATCATCGCAGTGAGACTGCGTGCGGAATCGCTATTGTAATCGCAGTTGCGATTTGTACGGAATCAGGCCCTAAGTCTACCTTAAGCTTTGTAACTCCTCTACCACAATGTCCTGAATGGAGGAAGGTGCTTCTCAGAGTGACTTACCACTTGTAAGAGTTGCTTTACAGTGTGCTTTACAATTGCTTGATTCATATACAGGGTATGGCCAGAGAGGTCACAGAAACTTAAACTTAAAACTGTTTTAGTTTTGACCTGTATCATAAATTTACTCTCCTAAAATGTGAAAGATGAGCTTCAACTGCCTATAATGCAGTGGTGAGATATTTATTTAAAAATGAAATAGTTCAGGTATATTTTTTATATGTATATTTTTATACGGGGAAAACAATTACAACTGTCAAAGTGCCACAATGACAGTATACGTACCCCACCAGATGTACATAAACCAGAATTAGAGCAACCACAGCAGCTTCTTGCATGTGATATGTTTTGTCTAATAGTACAGGCTTGCCTACCCTCCCGATTTGGTCGGGAGCCTCCCGAATATCGGGTGCCGCTCCCGACCCCCTGGAAAGGCAGGCAAGCCTCCCGGCTGCTGCCTACCCCCCCCCAGACTGCTAGCAAAAACCCCCGCTGCCGGGGGGCCCAATGACGTGATTCGCTCTGAATCGCATCATCGTGGCTCCGCCCCCTGCTTCACAATGCCTTTTTCCGGCATTGTGAAGAGGGGGCGGGGCCACGATGACGCAATCGTGCGGTCACGCCCCCGCCCCCAAAACGGCATCATAGCCCGGCCATGCCCCCCACACAATGCAGGCATTCAGCTCCCTCCCGGAAGGAGGGAGCTGAATGTCGGCAAGTATGTAATAGGAATACATAACAAGTGTTGTGGATTTTTAATCCGATTTCATTCAGTTTTAAATTGGAAAAATCGAATCTTTGTAATTTTGGGATTTTGAGAGTGAACGTGAATGTCGATTTGATTCGCTTTCAGGAGGATTAAATCGAACATAAAATCTAATACATAATCGAATTTTCATAAATATACACAGCGGAATCATACACTGTGGCTTCAGTCATGCCAAACAGCCACTCTTGGCATGCCACTTCCCGGGTGACTTGGCCATGGCGAGTGTCTTTTTCACACATAACATGTGTCTTATTCGCATAGGTGAAACAACTGGAAGTCACAAACCTACTTTGCTAGATTACACTGATCAATATAATGTGTGACATTTGTACAGTACATCTGTGTGCGAATGAGTCTCAGGGGTCTATTTACTAAGCAGTGTTAGGAGACAGTGCGAAAAGTGATAAGGTGCCAGCCAATCAGCTCCCAAACACAGCCTGTGAGATGGCAGTTGGGAGCTGTTCCTGCCTTTCTGATAAAGCCGCCACTAGCAGTGAAACGTGTTAAAGTTACGATTGCTCCACCTGTGTATCCCCACATCTCTGGAGCCACTACTTGCTGCCCCTGTGGAGCCGCACATACAAGCTTCTCTAGCTGTGAACAGCCGGCCAACCCATTCCTGTGAGGTGACCTATTTGCCGTGTGGTGCAGGATTTCACCTCCACAACTCACCAGACTTCAGCTGCGAGGACACGGCTTGCATCAGTGCGGCACGAGCACATCCACAACAGAGGACGAGCCATACAAACTGACCGCAAGGTCACTTTTCAGCTGGTAGGAACAGCGATCCCACTGTGCTGCCGGAGGATACACCAAGTGCGGCAGTGACAGACCTGTCCATCTGAGGAAGTGTTGCGGGTATGTGCATTACATGCGGACACTGTATCAGCTAATAATTAGCCATCATTTTTGTATTGGCATATCCTTCTAGCAGAGCTACCATACGCTTTATTTATACAGCATTCTATTAAATATCGTTTTTCTATGGACAGACTCAACGGTCCCAATAGTGACTATACCTCTGTGTAGGAGAGACTAACGAGTCATTGTATTAACCACAGTGGTATCGTGACACCATACATATTTCTACTAGTGACTCATCACGTTTTTCTGGACATTTACTTTTATAGCATCAGTATGCTGGAGATATATTATTGTGTTTTAATGTGTATTAAAAAGAGATTTATTTATTTGTCTACCAATTGCTTGTTTCTATGTATGTTTGAGCAGCGCTCTTCACCTATTTTTTTCTAACTCTGGGCCTCATTCAGACCCACTCGCAAGCGGCTGTCCACTCGCAAGTGGGTCGATGGTGTGCACTGTACATGCGCACGACGGAGGGAGCTCCGTCGTGCGCATGCGCCAGACGCGACGAGCAAAGGACTTTCCTTCGCTCGTTGTGTCTGATCAAAGGGGGCATGCTGTCGATGTTGATTGACAGCACGCCCCCTTTGGTGGGCGTGCCGGGGGCGTGCCTGCCAGACAGAGGCGTTCCCAAGGGAACGCGTACCGTCAGAAGCCGGCCCCACTGACATCACTAGTGATGTCAGTGGGAGTGATTTTGGCTCTGATAGAGTCAAAATCACTCCAGGGCTTGTGGTCGAAAACCCCGACCACAGGCTTCTGGTCGCACTGGTGATGGTCGCGATGGTCAAGACCATCGCGACCCATCCTGCACGCTCGTATGTGCTGTGGGTGGTGACCCACAGCTATACGAGCGTCCAGGAAGACGCTCCATTTTTATGGAGGACGGCCCTCATTCAGAACGAGCGCTCTGCTCAGAGCATCCGGCTCTGAATGAGGGCCTCTGTCTCCTAACACTGCTTAGTAAATAGACCCCTGAACTAGGGGTGTGCACCGGCCACTTTTCGTGTTTTGTGTTTTGGTTTTGGATCTGGATCTTTCTTCGTGTTTTGGATCTGGATTGGTTTTGCCAAAACCACCCTTCCGTGTTTTGGGTTCTGGGTTTTGTGTTTTGGATCTGTATTTTTTTTAAAAAAAGCATAAAAACAGCTAAAATCACAGAATTTGTTGGTTTCTCTGCTCCTATGCTATTATTAACCTCAATAACCTTAATTTCCACTCATTTCCAGTCTATTCTGAACACCTCACACCTCACAATAGTGTTTTCATGTCCAAAAGGTTGCACCGAGGTAGCTGGATGACTATGCTAAGCGACACGAGTGGGCGGCACAAACACGTGACCCATCTAGGAGTGACACTGCAGTGGCAGACAGGATGGCAGTTAGAAAAACTAGGCCCCAAACTGTACATAATGCAAAGAAAAAAAAGAAGTGCAAGATGGAATTGTCCTTGGGCCCTCCCACCCACCCTTATGTTGTATAAACAGGACATGCACACTTTAACAAATCAATCATTTCAGCGCCAGGGTCTGCCACACAACTGTGGCTGAAATGATTGGTTCGTTTGGGCCCCCACAAAACAAGCTGGCAATTAATGTGTCCCTGCACAAACTGGCTCTACGGAGGCAAGATGTCATCCTCATCCTCCTCATCCACCGATTCCTCACCCTCTTCAGTGTGTACATCCTCATCCTCACAGAGTATTAATTCGTCCCTGCTGGAACCACAGGTCCCTCTGTACGTTCTGGAGGCTGGTCTCCCTGGAAGAGTTGATAATTCATTTTATGAACATCATCTTCTCCACATTTTGTGGAAGCAACCTCCTACGCCTTTCGCTGACAAGGTTCCCGGCTGCACTAAACACTCTTTCGGAGTACACACTGGAGGGGGGGCAACTCAGGTAAAATAGAGCCAGTTTGTACAGGGACCTCCAAATTGCTTCTTTTTCCTGCCAGTACAGGTACGGACTGTCTGACATGCCTACTTGGATGCTGTCACCGATGTAATCCTTTAACAGACAGACGCACGCTTGTCGCTGCTGCTTTGAGGATTCAAGTGCGGCTACAGCCCACACAATTCACAAAGACAGAAAAAAAAAAAGAATATTTTTATTGTTTGTGGAGCACACTTTGAGGGTTACACCACCCTTTAACAGACAGACGCACGCTTGTCGCTGCTGCTTTGAGGATGCAAGTGCGGCTACAGCCCACACAATTCACAAAGACAGAAAAAAGAAGAAGAATATTTTAATTGTTTGTGTAGAACACTTTGAGGTGTCACCACCCTTTAACAGACAGACGCACGCTTGTCGCTGCTGCTTTAAGGATGCAGGTGCGGCTACAGCCCACACATTTCACAAAGACCGAAAAAAAAAAGAACAATATTTTAATTGTTTGTGTAGAACACTTTGAGGTGTCATCACCCTTTAACAGACAGACGCACGCTTGTCGCTGCTGCTTTAAGGATGCAGGTGCGGCTACAGCCCACACAATTCACATAGACAGAAAAAAAAAGAACAATATTTTAATTGTTTCTGTAGCACACTTTG
The DNA here is from genome assembly GCA_031769625.1 of Taudactylus pleione. Lineage (NCBI taxonomy): Eukaryota > Metazoa > Chordata > Amphibia > Anura > Myobatrachidae > Taudactylus > Taudactylus pleione. The sequence continues at coordinate 7,161,201 of JAUIMM010000115.1, forward strand.
AGGGTGTCACCACCCTTTAACAGACAGACGCACGCTTGTCGCTGCTGCTTTGAGGATGCAAGTGTGGCTACATCGCACACAAGTCACAAACACATTAAAAAAATAGTTTTTTATTTTTTGGAACACTTTGAGAGTTACACCACCCTTTAACAGACAGACGCACGCTTGTCGCTGCTGCTTTAAGGATGCAGGTGCGGCTACAGCCCACACATTTCACAAAGACCGAAAAAAAAAGAACAATATTTTAATTGTTTGTGTAGAACACTTTGAGGGTGTCACCACCCTTTAACAGACAGACGCACGCTTGTCGCTGCTGCTTTAAGGATGCAGGTGCGGCTACAGCCCACACATTTCACAAAGACCAAAAAAAAAAGAACAATATTTTAATTGTTTGTGTAGCACACTTTGAGGGTGTCACCACCCTTTAACAGACAGACGCACGCTTGTCGCTGCTGCTTTAAGGATGCAGGTGCGGCTACAGCCCACACAATTCACAAAGACAGAAAAAAGAACAATATTTTAATTGTTTGTGTAGCACACTTTGAGGGTGTCACCACCCTTTAACAGACAGACGCACGCTTGTCGCTGCTGCTTTAAGGATGCAGGTGCGGCTACAGCCCACACAATTCACAAAGACAGAAAAAAGAACAATATTTTAATTGTTTGTGTAGCACACTTTGAGGGTGTCACCACCCTTTAACAGACAGACGCACGCTTGTCGCTGCTGCTTTAAGGATGCAAGTGTGGCTACATCGCACACAAGTCACAAACACATTAAAAAAATAGTTTTTTATTTTTTGGAACACTTTGAGAGTTACACCACCCTTTAACAGACAGACGCACGCTTGTCGCTGCTGCTTTAAGGATGCAGGTGAGGCTACAGCCCACACATTTCACAAAGACCGAAAAAAAAAGAACAATATTTTAATTGTTTGTGTAGAACACTTTGAGGGTGTCACCACCCTTTAACAGACAGACGCACGCTTGTCGCTGCTGCTTTGAGGATGCAGGTGGAATCTAGACGGGATTTGGAACCGAGGACACACTACCTCCATCAATTGTCTAAATCCCACTGCACTAATGTCGGATACCGGACGCACGTCTAACACCAACATAGCAGTCAAGGCCTCAGTTATACGTTTTTGCTTCAGGATGACTGCTGTCGTACTTCATCCTCATCGCTAGGGACTGTTGGAGGGTCAATTGTTTAGTAAAAGTAGTGATGTTCCTACTTCCTCTCTGGGATGATGAACAACTCCCAGCAGCAGCAACAGCACTAGGAGGAAGAGGTTCTTGATCTTTCCCTATTTTATTTTTATCGGAGAAAGTTTGGTCCTCCATTTATGTTATATTGATATATATACGTGCGGCTAAAGCGCACACAAACACAGAAAATATTATTTTATTTTTGCTGGAGAGTAGTGCACTTTGTGGGTTACACCACCCTTTAAGAAATGAGCCAGCCGGCTCTTTACTTATGGGACACAGGCGCACGCTTGGCGCTGCTCCTTTGTTGATGCACGTGCAGCCACAGTGCACACAATTCACAAACACAGAAAATAATTTTTTTTTTGGTTTGGACTGGAGTGTACTTTCGGGGGTTACAGCACCCTTAACGGTCAAGCCAGCCGGCCCTTTACTTATGACACAGGCGCACGCTTGGCACTACTTTGTTGATGCACGTGCGGCTACTGCGCACACAATTCACAAACACAGAAAATAATTTTTTTTTAGGTTTGGACTGGAGTGTACTTTCGGGGGTTACAGCACCCTTAACGGTCAAGCCAGCCGGCCCTTTACTTATGACACAGGCGCACGCTTGGCACTACTTTGTTGATGCACGTGCGGCTACTGCGCACACAATTCACAGACACAGAAAATAATTTTTTTTAGGTTTGGACTGGAGTGTACTTTCGGGGGTTACAGCACCCTTAACGGTCAAGCCAGCCGGCCCTTTACTTATGACACAGGCGCACGCTTGGCACTACTTTGTTGATGCACGTGCGGCTACTGCGCACACAATTCACAAACACAGAAAATATTTTTTTTTTTGGTTTGGACTGGAGTGTACTTTCGGGGGTTACAGCACCCTTAACGGTCAAGCCAGCCGGCCCTTTACTTATGACACAGGCGCACGCTTGGCACTACTTTGTTGATGCACGTGCGGCTACTGCGCACACAATTCACAAACACAGAAAATAATTTTTTTTTTGGTTTGGACTGGAGTGTACTTTCGGGGGTTACAGCACCCTTAACGGTCAAGCCAGCCGGCCCTTTACTTATGACACAGGCGCACGCTTGGCACTACTTTGTTGATGCACGTGCGGCTACTGCGCACACAATTCACAAACACAGAAAATAATTTTTTTTTTGGTTTGGACTGGAGTGTACTTTCGGGGGTTACAGCACCCTTAACGGTCAAGCCAGCCGGCCCTTTACTTATGACACAGGCGCACGCTTGGCACTACTTTGTTGATGCACGTGCGGCTACTGCGCACACAATTCACAAACACAGAAAATAATTTTTTTTTTGGTTTGGACTGGAGTGTACTTTCGGGGGTTACAGCACCCTTAACGGTCAAGCCAGCCGGCCCTTTACTTATGACACAGGCGCACGCTTGGCACTACTTTGTTGATGCACGTGCGGCTACTGCGCACACAATTCACAAACATAGAAAATATATTATTTTTTTAGCACTTGGGGGGAGCACCCCTGATGGACAGAGCACCCCCTGGACAACACTACAGCACTCCTTTAGGACTGGGACACTGCACAGGACTTTGGAGTGGACACAGCCCCTATGGAGAACTGACTGCACAACACAGTCCAGCCAGCCCCTATGGACTTTGAAGTAGTGGACACAGCCCCTATTAACAACAGCAGCACAGCACAACACAGCCAGCCCCTATGGACTTTGAAGTAGTGGACAACAGCAGCACTACACTACACTACACAGCCCTAACTCCCACCCTCCCTCTTCACTGTCCACAGCCGAGTGAGAAAATGGCGCCGACGTGGGTACCTTATATAGGATCCAAAACCCGCGAGACTCGGAAGGCGGGAAGATGACGTTTTGCCTCGATTTCAGATCCGAGTCAGGCGGGAAAAGTCGAGCCTGACTCGGATCGGACTCGGATCGGGGGGGCTCGGGGGGGTTCGGATTTCAGAAATCCGAACCCGCTCACCCCTACCCTGAACCTGTGTATGAAGTGCTATAATACAGGGACCATGGCTTTTTCTCATGCCAAATTCTGTTCTGTTGAGCCTGTTGTCTCTAGTACGCTTTAAGTGGTGTTTTGCTGCATTTGCGATGTGAATGAGATGCAAATTTTAAAGAAAAATACTATATGCTACAACACTTGTAATGACTTAATAGGTTGCATTTAAAGTGGCTACATGAGCTTTGAAAACATGATCACTGGCCGAGGTAGGTAAGCATGAGATGTTTCCAACCAGACATCACTGCTAGGGTGCCACTGAGGAGCCTTTGCATATTACATATATCAAACAGATTGTAAATCTGCATAGGCAATTGGATACCCAAATATTGAAAGGACCTAACAGCCCAGGATAGATTAGTGTAAATTCCAAGGTGGTGTGGTTATCCGATCCAACACCATCGCTATTGATATGTTGTGATTGATATGAAATCCAGAGACAATTCCAAACTCTCCAATCTTGTCCAATATGGCCTGCAGGGATTGCTGAGGATATGAAATATATAAGTGGAGATCATCAACACAGGCCATAAATTTAACCTCATGAGTTCCTATAGAAATACCCAGCACCAGATTAAAAAGTACAGCCCTGTCTAGAGCTGTGGGACATAGGGGTCTATTTACTAAGCAGTGTTAGGAGACAGAGTGTCATTTTTCAAACACAGTCTGTGAGATGGCAGTTAGGAGCTGATTGGCTTGCACCATATCACTTTTCACTCAGTATCGTAACACTGCTTAGTAAATAGACCCACTAGTAATATATGGCACACAGATATGTCCTCCTACACTTGCGCCAAACAGCCCTTCTCGGCAAAACAGTTCCCTTGTGACTCGCGCCGCATGGCATATTGCGGATAGGCATATGAGGACACATCTGTAAATAACCCATTAATGAGCAAGAAGGTAGTTGGGTCGGTATAGATAAATCTAATAACTGGGAAAAACAGGACCAATGTAATGGAGTTAAAAAATATTCTCTGTAATTGTACCCAGGACACTGTACTGAATGCCTTTTCCGCATCAAAGCTTAAAAAGCATATTGATTTTTGGATGGAGCATTTGTGATGATGCTACAATTGCGGCCAAGGCACTTCAACACCCACCATATAGAATCTGCCGTGACTAAGGCTGAGTTGATATGTAGTAAGAAGTTATGGGAGAAGAGATTGGAGATGGTTAGCAATCACTTTAGCCAGTATTTTAAAAGCTTGGTTTAAAAGTGTTATGGGTCTATAGGAAGAAATAAGCTATGGGTCTTTCCCCAGTTTAGGTAGAAAGATAGTATGAGCCTCATTAAATTGGGGAAATGGGAGTAGATCTTTATGAAGAAAAATACATAAGGGAAGGTGTTTTATTGGGGGGGGGGAGGGGCACAATTTATAATAATCACTGCTTAGGACTTAGGCAATCTGGACCCAATGATTTGTTATTAGGTATGGAGGAAAAAACCTGTGAAATCTCAGTCTCTGAAATGTCTTTGTTCAGAAATTCCCTCTGCGCTGAGGACAATTTACGCAAATTGGCCTCAGACAGAAGTCTATAGTGTAGAGAGGAAATATCAGGAGTTGACCTCACAATACACCTGAAATTTGGAAAGGATGTCAATGTTACGCTAGCCCCAGTAACTAGATCCTTAAGCACTTAAAAGGTTGAAGAGCATTTTTTTGTAAGACTAAATCATGTTAGCCAGGACCCTCACTATTATTACTATATTACTTATTGTCTTGCCTGTAATATCCACCTATAATTGAGCATGGACCAAGAGAAAACTGTACAAAAGTTGTCTTTCCTTGGTATGTGTCTCATGTTGATAGTCAGTGGGATATTCCTGATACCTTAGAAAGGCCGCCTTTATTGACTCATGAAGAGTGTTATATTTATGCAAATATTCCCTGCCAGGATGCGGCCTGGGATCAGCCGATACTCACCTCTGCGCCGGCGTCCTTGGGCTTAGGTGTTCAGTCGCTGGGAGTGGAGGTGAGTGGTGGCTGAGTATTTTCCCCAGGGTCTGCTAGGGCTTCTGTGCGTGTGTCCTGGTTCCCGTGGTGGCCGGCATGGGCGCAGCCATGTTGGTCCATATCACCTGACTAGTCTCTCCCTATGGTAGACCTCCGGTCACTCAGCTGATCCTCTGATCCAGTGACCAGCTACCTAATGATACTCCAGGAACAGGAAGCTGCTGTGCAACTTTGCTTCTCCAGTGACTGTGTTTACTAGCTTTCCAAGTTCCATGTTCTTTCCTAGCAATATTATATCCTAGTGTCTTGATTCGCTCCTAGCTTTATGCTGTTTATTTCCAGTGACTCCTTCCAGTGTTTCCCAGGATCAGACTTCTCCAGTGATTTCTTCTATACTTGTCTCAGGGCCTGATTCAGAGCCGCTCGCTCACGCTGTGCGTTCGCAAGCTGCTCGATGTTCTGCGTACGTGCATACTTTGTTCTACGCTTGCGCGAACTACACACTGCGATCGCAACCCTCTCACTCGCCTAGCAAAGGCAGCCCAGGGTAATGAGTGATAAGAGAGGCAATTTGTGGGTGGTAACAGGGGCAGGACACTAATAACGGGGGGTTGGATATGCGAATGCAGGTATGCCTGAGTATTTCAATGCCATTTTAGAGGCGTGCATAAATAACAGGCAGCATCATAGTACACGTCACTTGCCTTTTTTTACACTGATTTCCTCGCAATGCTTGTGGTAGGGTAAAGCAACCGCAAGCACTGCGTTAGCATCCGATGGTGCTCGATGTACCAATGTTTGAATACACTTCCTGAAGATGACGTGTGCTGGTGGGCAGCTCTACCTGTACGCTGTACGCTCAGACAAAGTGGCTGCTTGCTAAGACATGGTGGGCGTGCTTATGCCTTGGCGAGCGTTCGCTTCCCATGGCATCACTTTGACAAATTTGCATATGCATTCAGCGAGCATACGCAGACAGCGACCGGGTCTGAATCAGACCCTCAGTGCTGAAACTCCAGCACTAATCAGTATCTAATTCTCCTGTGTACATGTCAGAACCTGACTCTGTGTGGAAACACCAGTTTAACTATTTCAGCACTAATCAGAATCTACTCTCCTGTGTATATGTCAGTGTCTGGCTCTGTGCTGAAACTCCAGTTTTACCTCAAATTTTGCTTCAGTTAATCCTCTTGTGTTTACCCAGCTCTGGCTCATTTACCAAGTTTCCTGTGTCTCCTCCTGTACCATTCCCAAGCACTAGTTTCAGTTCTCTGCATCAGGTTTTACGAAGCACCTTCTGTTATTTCCATGATTGTTTTTACAGTGTATCAACTAGTTCACTCACCTGTGTCTGAGTTCCCTGCACAGTTTATTGTGTTCCGTTTCTGGATCTCCAGTACTTCTCTGTGCACCCCTGTGTCTACATTCCCTGTGTTTCTCAGAGCAAGCCTGCGTCTGAATCATCTCCAGTAACCATCTCTTCTAGTATTTCCCAGTGTCAATACATTTCTAGGGTTCCCAGTGCTAACTCATTCTAGTATAATTTCCGGTCTTCCTGCCACTTCCAGGTACCTGTCCAGAGTGCGGCGACCTGCTCACTTGGTGCAGCGAAACCCAAATCCCAGCTGAAGGGGTTACTGGGGAGGACCACCAAGTGGGTTAGACTCCGCGCCTCTGGGCAGGTCTAGCAAAACCTGGGTTTGGCCGCAACAGGAAGACTTAGTCACTGTCACTCACCTTGGTGTTCCCTAGCCACCGTAACACCCTGGCTTTTTGTCCTCAAAACTTCCTGTGATGGACCGCAACATTCCCATTGTCTCTTGGCATTTACAACAAGGGTGTTTTTTTTAAATCAATTAATATAGCACAAGTTAATGTAATGGCTAGTTAAGTGGGGATTTAGGGAGCAGAACATCTTGTGTTCAGAGAAAGGGGTCATGTTAGAAGATGCTAATAAGATGCTATTTGGGAAGGTATGTACATATATCAACCCATGCAGGGCCGGTCCAAGGTTTCTAGGTCTAGTTCCACAGCGTCCTCCTGCAGTAAGTACAACTGTGTGGAGTTTGTATATTCTCCCTATGCTTGCGTGGGTTTCCTCCGGGTGCTCCGGTTTTCTCGCACACTCCAAAAATATACTGGTAGGTTAATTGGGTCCCAACAAAAATTAAACCTAGTGTGTGTGTGTGTGTGTGTATTTGAGCATGTGGCAGGGAATATAGATTGTAAGCTCCACTGGGGTAGGTACGATGTGAATGGCCAAAAATTCTCTGTAAAGTGCTGCGCAATATGTGTGCACTATATAAATAACTGGCAATAAAAATGGTAATAAATAACAAGGATGCCTCTCTCTATTCATAATACTGTGTAAACTCTAAATACCACAGCTGACTTATATTTGGTAAATAACAAAGTAAAAAAAATATTTTAGAGCTCACAATAGGCTCTATTTACTACAATCCGCATATTGAATGCGGATTGTAGTGTGATATTACCGAGTGAATTCGCATTGCGAATTCAGGTAATATCACAGGGATTTACTATAAATCCCTTGCAGGGACAGAGCTTGCGATAAAGCTCTGTCCCTGCGGATCCCATCCGCACTCTAGTCGCGGTATTTTCGGAAAAATACCACGACTAAGACGCCCGACCACCGCTACTACTCCCCACCGATGCTAAGCCCCGCCCCCTGGCGCTAAGCCCCGCCCCCACCTGGATTCAGGTAAGTAAAACAAAAAATGTTTAATTTTTTTTTTCTTTTTTTTACAGCAATCAGCTTGCGGTCTATTTAGACCACATAGCTGATTACTGGTACCGGCTCCCGCCTCTGCTCTCCCCGTTAGAGTAGAATGGGAGCCCGGTAACCGGGGGAGACCCTGGATAACGCCACCTCCAGGTGGCGTTATTATCACAGGGCTTCCCCCGGTATTTTTTTACAATTTATTTTTAGTAACTTGCACACAGATCACATTTCCCATTACAATTATGGGAAATGCGATCTGCTTTACTAAAAACAAGTGATACTGGGGGTTGGAGTAGAATTTTACTAATTCTACTCCAATTGCCCTGTAATAAATACAGGTGAAACTAAAATAATGTGAAAAGGGTGTGAAAACACCCTTTTTCACTTTATTTTAGTAAAAATAATGTTATTAAATAGAGCCCAATGAAAGCAAAACAATTAATTAGCCCTAAGCACATCACTTCGGACATGTCATGATATATATGCAAAAACGTGTAGTATCAAGAAAGTGACAATCTGATTATTGATTGTATCTAAAATAAAATAAACATACACCTTAAAAAAAATCACACAATTTAAACTATGTTATTGTCACGTCAATTCTAAGCAATATTTGTGTGTGTATGTATATTATAAGGCTGAATCTAAAAAAACTGAATTCTCCCTTAGAGAACTCCTGGGAGGAGGGAGGTGGTCATGGGGTTTAAGGGGCTACACCTTAAAAACTACTGGAGGAACCAAGCTGAAATTTGGCACAAGTGGGTAGGACTGTCGCTCGGTGCTGCATGCAAAATTTTAGGGCAGAACATAACAAATTAGGATTTGGGAGTAATCTAAAGTTCTGTCAGTTTTTTCTGACACTCTCAATTAGGACCACTTTTCTGCTGTTCTTAATGGGGCATTTTTGGGAAGGCATAACTCAGGGTAGGGGGAAAATTTTTACTTGAGGTTTGTTTTAATAGGTTGCTATTGTTCCAGGGCAGGGCCGGACTGGCCATCGGGCACTTCTGGCAAATGCCAGAAGGGCCGATGGTCAAGTGGGCTGGTCTGGTCATCCGTTAGGATGCTACAGTATACAACATGTCTTTCCCAAAATGGCCGCTGCCGGAGAGAAGGTATTTATTTCACATTAAGAAAAGTAATGATACTAGAGGTCCTGCTAGTCCTCTAGTGCCCACTGGCCATGTTCTGCCAGCAGACACTAGAGGACCAGCGGGACCTCTAGTAACAGCTACTGTCTGACACGTCCCCTGCCTGCTGTGTGTGAAGGGAAAACCTGGAAGTGCCAAAGAGGAGCAGCAACGCTACTACAGGAGCAGGAGGAGACCCAATGCCACAGCTGTATCTCCTGGAACCTGAAGAGGAGAGAGGGGGCACTACCAAACATTATCAGGTAAGTGTGTGCACCTTATTAACTTACTTATATGTATAATCACTGTATCTCCCCCTCAGTGTCCCAGCCCTCACCTTTCCTGTATCTCCCCCTTAGTGTCCCTGCCCTCACCCTCACTGTAACTCCATTCAGTGTCCCCATCACCCTCCCTTTAACCCCCAGTTTCCCAGCCCCCACCCTCCCTGTAACCCCCAGTGTCCCAGCCCTCACCCTCCCTGTAACCACCCCTCAGTGTCCCAACCCCCACCCTTCCTATATCCCCCTCAGTGTCCCAGCCCCCACCCTCCCTGTAACCCCAGTGTCCCAGCCCCCACCCTCCCTGTAACTCCAGTGTCCCAGCCCTCACTCTCACTGTAACCCCTCTGTGTCCCAGCCCTCACCTTTTCTGTATCTCTCCCTCAGTGTCCCTGTCCTCACCCTACCTGTAACTCCCTTCAGTGTCCCCATTCACCCTCCCTTTAACACCCAGTGTCCCAGCCCCCACCCTCTCTATAACCCCCCATCAGTGTTCCAGCCCTCACTGTAACTCCCCTCAGTGTCCCTGCCATCACCTTTCCTGTATCACCCCCCCAGTACCCTCACTGTAACCCCCTTCAGTGTCCCAGTCATTACCCTCCTTTTAACCCCCATTTAGTGTCCCAGCCCCCACCCTCCCTGTATCAGTGTCCTATCCCCCACCCTCCTTGTATCTCCCCCTCAATGTCCCTGTCCTCACCCTCCCTGTAACTCCCTTCAGTTTCCCTGTCCTCACCCTCCCTTTAACTTCTAATCAGGGCACCACTGTGTTGATGAGACATAGGGGCACTACTGTGTGGCATAATTTGGATTGGGGGTACCATTATGTGGTCACGCTCCTTCCCAGCCAGCCAACACCGGTCGTTTTTTTCAGTGCTCGCCTTTGGTGCGCACCCTCCGTGCTTCTATTATGGGGAGTGGCACCAATGCTCTTTATGTACACAGGGCACCAAAATGAGTAGTAACAGCTCTGCATTGGTGTGCACAGATGTGTCCTTCTCTGCCCTAAAAAAATCTACAGTGATCACTATATAATCCTCTACAACTGCTAAACTAGTGCTTCATCAATTGGGAAAATGCCTTCCCTTTTCTTTGGGTGTGATTTACACCAATGTGGTGTCAGCTTTACCAAACCGAACCAACCAAATACCAAGGGCTAAATGTAATGGGGTGAGAGTTTAAAAATGTGAGTTTTATCTCACATTTTCTAAACTCAGCCAATGTATTAAAGTCACAGAACATGCAAACTTGCATGTTTTTCAGACTCAAACAACTCTCAAGATTTAGGGGTCTATTTACTAGTTAGGAGACCAAGTGAAATGAGATAAGGTGCCAGCCAATCAGCTCCTCACTGCCATGTCACAGGCTGTCTTTGTAAAATGACAGTTGGAATCTGATTGGCTGGTACTTTATCTTATTTCACTTTGGGGCTTATGTATTAAAAATTGATGTGAGATAAAATTGTGAGATATATATCACCAACCAATCAGGTTCTAACTTACATTTTGCAGGCTGTGTTTAAGAAATGATAGTTTGGAGCTGATTGGTTGGTGATATGTATTTAATAATTTTATCTCACACCAAGCTTTGATACATATGCCTCCAAGCAAAGGCGTTACTAGGGTTGGTGTCACCCGGTACTGTAATGCACGGTGACACCCCTCCTCCCACAAAAAAAAAAACCGGGACCATGGAGCGCAGCTCCGCGAACTCTTCCCCCTTACCAGTCCAGCAGTCACACTGTGCTCCTCACGGAATGCCAGGTGCACCCGGCAGGCGTGTCGATGCCACGCCCGATATTCTGGGTAGCAATGCTTAAAGTGGTCCTAGAGATGTGGTGGAACGACCCCCCCCTCCCCCGGTGATTTATTAATAAAAGGACAGCGTGCGCCTAAGGCGTGTAGCGCAAAAAAGGGGCGTGATCTTGAAAGAAAGGGACATGGCCATACAATACTATCCCTAATTCAAATTACGCCACACAGTAGCACAATCTTATCCACATTACACCGCACATAGTGCTAGAGATTCACATTACACCATAAAGTAGTGTCCCTTATTTATGTTCTGACACACAGTAGTGCCCATTTCACACAATGACCACGTTATTGACACTTATACACAATGCCCACAGTAGTAGTGCCCCTTATTCAATGCCCCCAGTAATAGTGTCCATTATGCAGTTTCCCCTTTAGTAATACCCCTTTATGCAATGCCCCCTGTAGTTGTGCCCAATATGCAGTGCTTCCTGTATTAGAACCCATTATGCAATGCCTCCTATATTAAAGCCCATTATGCAATGCTTCCTATATTAGAGCCCCTGATGCTGTGCCCCCAGTAGCTCCCCTTATGCAGTGCCCCCTATAGTGCCCTTATACAGTACCCCAGTAGTGCCCTTACACAGTACCCCCAGTAGGACCCCTTATACAGTGCCCCCTATAGTGCCCTTATACAGTACCCCAGTAGCACCCCTTATACAGTGCCCCCTATAGTGCCCTTATACAGTGCCCCCTATAGTGCCCTTATACAGTACCCCAGTAGCACCCCTTATACAGTGCCCCTATAGTGCCCTTATACAGTACCCCAGTAGTGCCCTTACACAGTACCCCCAGTAGGACCCCTTATACAGTGCCCCCTATAGTGCCCTTATACAGTACTCCAGTAGCACCCCTTATACAGTGCCCCCTATAGTGCCCTTATACAGTGCCCCCTATAGTGCCCTTATACAGTACCCCAGTAGTGCCCTTATACAGTACCCCGCAGGAGCTCCCCTTATGCAGTGCCCCCAGACAGTAGTGCCCCATATGCTGTGCCTTCTATAATGCCCTTATACTGTGCCCCCTATACAGTAACCCCAGTAGTGCCCCCAGAACACCCCCAGTAATGCCCCTTATGCTGTGCCCCCTCCCCTGTGCAATACTACTTACCTATCTTCAGGATGTCCACTCCAGGCTGGCTTCCACCAGGAGGGTTCCGGGCGCGCACCTCCTTCTTCCTCATGCCGCGCGAGTGATGATGTCACCGCGGCCGGCGTCCAGAGCCACACACAGGCACATAGAAATGCTCTGTGCCTGTCTGTGGCTCTGGACGCCGGCCGCGGAGAGAGAACTAAATCACTCCCGGCGGTGGCTCGTAGTGCAGGACCTCGGTGGAGAGGAAGGGGGTGTGCTGGCAGCAGGTGCGGCCCGCGGGTCTGTATGCTGCTGTTTTTGGTGTCACCCCCTTGAAGGGTGACACCCGATGCGGGCCGCACCCCCCGCACCCCCCTTCTGACGCCACTGCCCCCAAGTGTGAGAGTTTTACTGCTAAACTCTCACATTTTCTAAACTCTCACCCTATTACATTTGGCCCCAAATGTCTGAACATGGCACATGTTTAAATCCCTTGCAGGATGTACACTGTTGTGTGTGTGTTTTAATACAGAGAATAATGTACACTTTTATGTTGTTCTAATATTAGTTATATGTGTAAGAGCATAGACTAAGCAGTGGGAAGAGTTAGGAATAGCAAGGGGAGGAGTCTGTGACAGGAACCAGATGCTGACACCAAGGGGTCGATCCTATTAGGTGCGATGTGTCGTTGCAATGGCGTGTAAATGCCGCCAACAACACCTCAGCTTGCACCCTTCGCTACCCAAGCCAGGATTCGCATAATTTTGCTTGGAGCCTAGAGCCCTGTATTACGCAAGGAACACGTCCATTAAGGAGTCAGCCTTAATGATCATAATTTCAATGCATTTTGAAGTTTGAGTGGCAGAAATTCAATAGGATTTGTGAAATTTCAGCTCATGTCTAAGAAGCCTTAATGGGACATGTGAAACCGTAAGGTTTTTTTGTCTATGGAATATTATTTATATATATATACACACACACACATATATATATATATATATATATATATATATATATATATATATTAACAATAAAACTTGGAGAGAGAGAAAATTGTGAAAGATAAAGTACCAACCAATCGGCTCCTATCATTTTTCAAACACAGCTTTTACAATGACAGTTAGGAGCCGATTGGTTGGTACTTCATCTATCACAATTATATCTCTCTCCAAGCTTTCATGAATACCCCCTTACTATTGACTATGTCATTGTATATGACTCATACACAACAACTGTTTTACCTCCAATCTGGTTTAGCGACAACAAGGATCATTAGAGCAAATTATAGTCATGTGAGAGCACATTATTAATTTTATAATGTCCATTTTATTTGAACCCATACTTTTTTATGTTTACAGCTGATGTTGACTTGCACAGTGCCATAGCTGTGCAGTATTGCACTCCACACCAATGCACCAGTGCCACCCTCCACCTTCAGTTCATTTTGCTACCTCTAATAACATCCAATCCCTACAAATCTCCTTACCTTCACCAAAAAACCCCACCACCATTCACCTTTCCTATCAAAAGGTTCTGGACATTGCCAAACATATTTCCAATCTCTCATCTCTGCTCAAGCTTCTAACACCAAGCAACTTTTTAATACATTTACACCAGCTACTATCTTGTTTCCTATTTCAAGAACAAGTTTGATAAGAACCAAAATTAAATGGTATGCTCTTCTTCAGCCAGCAACCTGCTCAATTCATCCCTGAACACTCTGGTATAGTATCTTTTCTTAATTTGATCTCACAAATGAAGATGAAGTATGTACCTGTACTCTTGTCTCATTTTCCTACTCTACTACCTCTCCTCTTGATCCTATACAGGGGCATATACAGTATGTATAAATATTGGGACATTGACAGAATTTTCATATTTTGGCCTCTATTCACCACCACAATGGCTTTGAAATGAAACAAACAAGATGTGCTTTAATTGCAGACTTTCAGATTTAGGGGCCTATTCATTAAACCTAAAAATTCTCTGGAGATAATTAGTTTTAGAACTCTCATGGAGTTCTAGCTAATTATAGGTGGAATTCATCATTCCACCTCTCCATAAGTATCTATTCTGAAAAGCTGTCATTTTTGCGATGACAGCTTTTCGGGAAATAGATACTTTTCCCTGCCTACACTATCTTATCGCATCTGGAAACAGTGCTGCGCATGCGCTGTTACATCTGTAAAACCAGCGCATGCGCAGCACTGCCTACAGTTGCGTTAAGTTTGTGTACCCCCCCGATCCCTCCCCCCCTCCGCTCACCCCCCCTCCCCCCGACTTACCTGTCCGCGCAGCAGCCTCCGGCTCCATCCTGCTGGTCTGTCATGTGGTTTCCCAGCAGACCACATGACAGATTAGAAAAAAAAACAAAACTTTTTTTTTTTGTCCGACCAGCCTCCGGAGCCTGAGGACGGAGCAGAGCGCCGGAGGGACTCGTCGGGGGACCTGCACACGCGGATACAGGTAAGTTTCACCTGCTATTCGCCACCTCACAGTGGCGAATAGTAACTGCATCAAATTCCGAAAATTGATAATTTTCGGAATTTGATGAATACCACAATTTCCACATCCCCATACTAATGTATGGGGAGTGTGGAAATTACCGCAGGGGAACTTAGCAAGGAGATATCTGTGATATCTCCTGTGATAAGTGGCTACATGAATACAAAAATAACGTTATTTAAGGAAAATGTCCTTAAAAACGTTATTTTAGTGTTGATGAATAGGCCCCTTAATTTGAGGGTAATTACATCCAAATCAGGTGAACAGTGTAGGAATTAGAACGGTTTCTATATGTGCCTCCCACTTTTTAAGGGGCCAAAAGTAATGGGACAAACTAAACAATCCTAAATCTAACTTTCACTTTTTAATACTTTGTTGCAAATCCCTTGCAGGCAATTACAGCCTGAAGTCTGGAACGCATAGACATTACCAGACGCTGGGTTTCATCCAGGCCTCTACTGCAAATGTCTTCAGTTCCTGCTTGTTCTTGGGGCATTTTCCCTTCAGTTTTGTCTTCATCAAGTGAAATGCATGCTCAATCGGATTCAGGTCAGGGGACTGACTTGGCCATTGCATAACATTCCACTTTTTAGCCTTAAAAACTCTTTGGTTGCTTTTGCAGTATGCTTCGGGTCATTGTCCATCTGCACTGTGAAGTGCCGTCCAATGAGTTTTGAAGCATTTGACTGAATATGAGCATATAATATTGCCCAAAACACTTCAAAATTCATTCTGCTGCTTTTGTCAGCAGTCACATCATCAATAAATAGAAGGTGTCACGACCAGGGGTGACAGGCTGCTGAGATCGCGGCGCTTACCGCTCCGGGCGCTGTGGCATGGTGTTTCCAGCAGAGGTGCAGGTTCCTGGAAAATAGCGCTGGGTGCTGTGAGTCTCCGCAGACCAAGGGCTTCCATCTGGAGGCAGGTGAGAGGGGCTGAGACTGGCAGAGCTTCCATGCTGTGACCACTGGGCGCGGCCATCTTGGATTTGGGT
The DNA here is from genome assembly GCA_031769625.1 of Taudactylus pleione. Taxonomy (NCBI): domain Eukaryota; kingdom Metazoa; phylum Chordata; class Amphibia; order Anura; family Myobatrachidae; genus Taudactylus; species Taudactylus pleione. The sequence continues at coordinate 7,176,916 of JAUIMM010000115.1, forward strand.
CACATGTCTTTTCTGGCCAATCAGGTTCAGTCTGGGCTGGGGAGGCTAGCAACCAATCCTGAGGGTACTAAAGGGCTGTCCAGAGGCTCTTTAGTTGCCAGTGCAACGTCTATCACAGCGTATGCTGTGAGCTAGTTCTCTGTGCTCCTTTGCTCATTTAAAGTGTCAGTACCAGTGTGTTTCTGCAGACTCCCCTCTCAGCCTTGGTGCAGTTTGCTCCTGTTACTACCTGTCTCCTGATCCCGTCTACCTGCTATACCCAGCCTACCCCGGGTCCCTAAGTTCCGCCAGTGTCTCGCAGCCTGGTTCTGATCCCTTCGCGTGCCACTGCTTCATGAGTCATACTCCCCTAAGGCCGGCTGCCTTCAAGTACCAGCAAACAAGTTCTCATTCCTCATCCGACTCCACTCCGGGTCCAAGCGCACGCCAAGCCGTGACACAAGGGAACCAGTTCCATTGGCAGCCATACATGCCCACGCCATGACACTACCACCACCATGCTTCACTGATGAGGTGGTATGTTTTGGATCATGAGCAGTTCCTTTCCTTCTCCATACTCTTCTCTTCCCATCCCTCTGGTACAAGTTGATCTTTGTCTCATCTGTCCGTAGGATGTTGTTCCAGAACTGTAATGGCTTTTTAGATGTTGTTTGGCAAACTCTAATCTGGTCTTCCTGTTTTTGTGGCTCACCAATGGTTTACATCTTGTGGTGAACCCTCTATATTCACTCTTGTGAAGTCTTCTCTTGATTGTTGACTTTGACACATATACCCCTACCTCCTGGAGAGTGTTCTTGATTTGGCCAACTGTTGTGAAGGGGTTTTTCTTCACCAGGGAAATAATTCTTCTGTCATCCACCACAGTTGTTTTCCGTGGTCTTCCGGGTCTTTTGGTGTTGCTGAGCTCTCCGGTGCGTTCTTTCTTTTTAAGAATGTTCCAAACAGTTGATTTGACCACACCTAAAGTTTTTGCTGTCTCTCTGATGGGTTTGTTTTCATTTTGCAGCCTAATGATGGCTAGCTTCACTGATAGTGACAGCTCTTTGGATCTCATATTGAGAGTCGACAGCAACTGATTCCAAATGGAAATGTCACACCTAGAATCAACTCCAGACCTTTTACCTGCTTAATTGATAATGAAATAACAAGGGAATAGCTCACACCTGTCCATGAAATAGCTTTTGAGTTGATAGTCCCATTACTTTTGGCCCCTTAAAAAGTGGGAGACACATATAGAAACCGTTGTAATTCCTACAACGTTCACCTGATTTGGATGTAATTACCCTCAAAATAATCTGAAAGTCTGCAGTTAAAGCACATCTTGTTTGTTTAATTTCAAAGCCATTGTGGTGGTGAATAGAGGCCAAAATATGAAAACTCTGTCAATGTCCCAATATTTATGCACCTGACTGTATATAATGGGTGCAGGGTGTGCGGGGCCCATGGGCCACCGGGTTCAGGGGGACCCCGCACACCCTGCACCCATATTATTTAAAACTCACCTGTCTGTGGTCCTGCGTCAGGTGTCAGCTCTGCAGAGAACAAAAAATGGCCGCCGTGGCCATTTTTCCAGCATTCTGCGCATGCACAGTAGACTATGGGCACACTCTAGTGCTCAGAGTCTACTGCTTCTGCAGTGGCCAGCCAGCCAGCCGCATCAGTCAGCTGCCGAGGAGAGAGGAGGGGGCCCTGCATGGGGAAAGCACACGGGCCCCCTCCTCTCAAGACCAGAGCCGGCCCTCGGCATAGGCATTATAAGCAAATTCCTAGGGCGACTGAAGTGCCTAGGGGTATTCCAGAGCTCTGACGCTGCACCCCATCCACCCCTCTGCTGCCCCGAATGGACCCCCCCTGCCCGCCGCTCCATTGTTGCACTGCGCGCAGTTTGCCTTAATAATATAAATATACTTTTTTTTAAAGACCTGAGCCTGGGCTCAGGTAACTGTTTCTGACAGGGCGGGCTGTAGGGGGAGCTGCAGCGGTAGCGTGGAGCTCCTCCCATGCAGTTTCCATGGGGGAACTCGCATTGTAGGGAGGCTGAGAGCTGTCGCTGAGTGACAGTGCCCATAATCCCAGTGCTCTCTCCCAGAGCCGCACCGCAGGTGTGTGTAATGTTCACATGTGGGGAGTGCCAGCGGGGAGAGGAGTTTGTGAGGGAGGGGGGGATCTTTAATAACTGATGCCAGCACTGTAATTAATTGACTGCATTCGGTGTGTGTCAATGTATGTGTATAGGCTTTGTCAGTGCGTGTGTCAATGTATGTGTATAGGCTTTGTCAGTGTGTGTCATTGTATGTGTATAGGCTTTGTCAGTGTGTGTGTCATGGTATGTGTATAGGCTTTGTCAGAGTGTGTGTCATGGTATGTGTATAGGCTTTGTCAGAGTGTGTGTCATTGTATGTGTATAGGCTTTGTCAGTGTGTGTGTCATTGTATGTGTATAGGCTTTGTCAGTGTGTGTCAATGTATGTGTATAGGCTTTGCCAGTGTGTGTGTTATTGTATGTGTGTAAGCTTTGTCAGTGTGTGTGTCTGTGTGCATGTCTATGTAATTGTGTATGTGTGTAGTAGAGGACTCAGTGCCGCCTTTTATTTCTTGGAGGGGCTGAAAAGCTACACATGGTATATTCCATACAATTAAACTACAGGAGTGCACCCCTGAACTTTATTCAATTCATCCTGAGTGCCGGACTATACAACAGTCTATATGTACATAAGAACTAAGCAGACTGCTCAGTCTTCAACATACAAGAAAATACAATCAGATACAGGCAGCACTCCTGGTGTTCTTAATAATCCGATCTTGTTAATCCATTACTGTGCAACGTTTCAGATGCATTGACAATAGATGTAATAAATGTATCTGAAATGTTGCACAGTAATAGATTAACAAGATTGGATTATTAATTACCAGAGGAGTGCTGCCTGTATGTGGTTAGATTTTTTGTAGCCAAGTATTGGAAACCCCTCTTTTAAAATCCTGCGTATGCCACTAGCTGCCCACCCAGGTCAGAATTAGCTTCTGCCCAGAAGCTCATTCTGGCTACAGGAGGAGATGAAGATGGCTGGGGGAGAGCATGCTGCGCATGCCCAGCTGCAGCCACTCCTTGCATGGGCCTTGCCGTGAGTAACAACTCGCAGCTCTGCCTCCATAATAGCCTCCCCACAGTGCCATGACCGGACCAGGCAGCTGCAATTCTGATGTAATGAAAGCAGCAGACAGGCACTGAATGGAAACTGTCCTGACGCCTCCCTATCCAGCTCTGTAAGTTTGCTAGCTCAGGCTGGGAGGCAGGAGGAGAGAGGAGGCTGGGCTTGGTACTGGGTAGAGAGGGGTTCTGGCCTGTGCTGCTTCCGAGAGGGCTGGGGCTGCATATTTTATATTATATATATATATATATATATATATACATATATATATATATATATTATACGCATACACACTAGGGGGCACCAGCCAAAATTTTGCCTATAGCCCCAAGTTGTCTAGGGCCGGCCCTGCTTAAGACGCCCCTGATCCTATACTTTCACAAATCAGTAGAGCTCTGTCTCCTGTGCTTATCCCAACCTTAACTAAAATCTGTAATCTCTCTCTACTGGTATATTTTTATCATTATTCAAGCATACAGTAATTACTCCTATTTTGAAAACAAAAACATAATTCTGACCCCAACTCTCTCTCAATTACTATCCCATGCCTTAGCTCCCATGCACCCCTAAGCTACTTGAGAGACTTGCCTACACCTACTTTCTTGACTTGCTCAACTTATTGTACCCACTTCAATCAAGTTTTTGTTCCCAACACTTCACAGAAACATTGTCTAAGGTGGTGATTGATTTGATCACTGCTAAGATTAAAGGCCCTTAGTCACTTCTTATTTTCTTCTTATACAAACACTACAATCCCTAGGTCTTCAGGACACTGGGCCTCATTCAGAGGCAGTCGTAGAATGCAAGCGGTCGTTCTGAAACAGGACGGCCACTTGCATCCTGAACGGCCGCCTCCATGTTGGTCGTTAGGCTGTGGGTCAACACCCACAGCTCTAATGACCGCTAAGGGTGATGGTCGCGATGGTCAAGACCATCGCAACCATCGGGGCTTACGACGAGACCCTAAGGTAGGGTCTCGTCAACCTTAAGCCCCAGGGAGCTTCCTGCTCTGTTTGAGCAGGAAGCTCCCCACTGACATCACTGATGATGTCAATGGGGCTGCCCCCAAACGGCAAGCGTTCCGACAGGAACGCCTCCGTTCAGCTGGGCACGCCCCTTGCCCGCCCAGCAAACGGAGCGAGCTGTCACTCAACATCGACAGCTCGCCCCGTCTGCTACGAGACCCCTAACGACTGATCACCCGTCTTAAGCCAGGTCTCGCGCTTGCGCATGATGGAGCCGGCTCCATCGTGCGCATGCGCACTGGAGCAACATCGACCCTGTTGCGAGCTCGTAGAGCTAATGACCGGGTCTGAATAAGCTCCACTGTCATATACTGGTTCTCATCCTATTTATAAAATTGCTATTTCAGTGTTTGTTTTTCTTTATATACCTCATTATGCTTACTCTAGAGTACTGCAAGGCTCAGTCTTAGGTCCTCTGCTCTCTACCATTGCCCCTTGGCAAACTTATCAGCTCTTTCAGATTTCAGTATCATCTCTATACAGATGATATTCAAATCTATCTATTCCGCATTACTGAATGTCTTTCTGTAATTTCATCCTGGATGTCATCTCATCAACACAAAATTAATCTTTCCAAAACAGAATTAATATTTCCACCAGCCAATAGAGTAGCCTACCTGAAACCTCTATCATGTTTGATAACACGACAATCAACACTACTCCTCCAGTTCACTGCCTAGTTGTCATCCTTGACTCTTAACTGTCCTTTGCTCCCCTCATTCAATCTTTTTCCAAATCCCATTACATACTGTACATCTAAAAAAAATATCCAGAATATGCCTGTATCTTACACAAGACAAACAAATTCATGCACTCTTTATCTCCCATATTGATTATTGCAATATCCTCCTTACTGGTCATCCTCAAATTAAACTTTCACCCCTACAATCCATTTTTAATACAGCTGCAAGGCTGATCTCCCTTGCAAAACATTCATCTTCTGCTGCTTTGCTCGGTCAGTCCCTCCACTGGTTACCTGTATATTACCAAATTCAATATAAAATACTTCTACTTACACATAAGGCTATTAACTAAACAACACAAACATACATCTCTTCACTTATTTCAAAATATCTCACAGCTCAACCCCTCCGCTCTGTGCAAGATCTGCGTCACTCATCAACAGGCATTACTTGCTCCCATTCACCGCTATATGACTATTTTTGGACTGAACCCACTCTGTAGAATGCCCTCCCATGCACAAAAAGACTTTCCCTAGTCTGCAAACCTTCAAATGTTCCCTGTAGGAGATAGCTAATCTCTTCAAGCAAGGTGACAAATTCCAGAACCACCCACATAATCTCCATAAACCATGCAGCCAAAATTACAATTCTCACACCTAAAGCTCTAATGCTTCCTTATCATACATATTACCATTCAGCTGAAATAAACTTATTTTGCTTTATTACACCATCCTTTCATCTGTGCTGAACCACACCTACGCAAATCCCTGTCTCATCCTACAAGTCTCATGTTTGTTTGATTGCTATGCTGTTATTAACTCATACGCAAACGCTTGGTACTTGTCCAATCTGTAATTGTTCTGGCATGTCTCAAATAGTATTTGTACCTCACTTTATTATGCTTCATTGTATACATTTGTTTATTTATTGCTGCATTATATTAATGTATTTGTATGCCAACTGTCTGAAATTTGTGGAGCCATATAAATACATTTTGAAGACGATTATTGCTTATGGAATTTTTATTTGGAGTATATATCCGTGTTATACATTGTTTACCAGGCTTTTAGAATGCCTGCTGAATGCATGATATCTGCATCTGTGTGTATAAGCCTTTCAATAGAGGAAGGAGTAGGATCCATATTTGCACAAATGAGTGGGGTGAGGCACCTGTAATCATGATACAAGAAGACTAGTGTCAAATGCATCTTTAACCTCATACATCAGTGTTGTTTTTTTTTTTTTTTTTAAAGCATGTTCAGTGCGGCTTAAACGCATGCGCAAAGGCAAACAATTACTCAATCTGCGTCCGTATTCGCACTCGGTAACGGATCAGGCCCATAATGTGATGTTTCTTTTTAATTCACATGTGCAATAAAAAATAAATGTATTAAGAACAGTGGAAACACTCAACGTTTTTTGCTTCCACATGTAGTGGGGCCAGGCCCCAAGCAGAATGGTCATCATGTAATGGGGTAACCCAGGAGCCCCAAGTAGGACAGCAAGTCGGGATCTGGAGGGATCCAGGCAACCGATGCGGTGCAACCCGGTGTGGCCCACGGGCTTGGCAATGTGCCTGGATCCTGGGGGTTCCAGCAGAGTGTGACAGTGGACATGGGGATAGTAGCAGCATCTCCCCACCCCTGTTGCCTTATGTGGAGAATGGCAGCAGGCCTGAATCTGCAAGGATTCAGGCCCCGCCAATCACGAGATGATATTTCGAATTTGGCTCGCACACCGGCAGCCAATCCGGAATGGCTGCAGGTGGTGGAAGTCCTGTGCTAATGGCAGCCACTGCAAAAGATCTAAAGCAGGCCACCGCTAGCCAGATGAAGACCACGGGAAGCCATGGAATGGTTGGAATTAGTACACCTCAGGTGAAGCCAATAGGAAGCCCGGAGTTGGTGGGAGGTCCCACACTTCCATCGAAGACAAAGCTGTGGGCGTGGATGGCCAGACTTGATTCAAACCATAGACTACATGAGTAGTAAAACTTTTCTTTCATCTTCCAGGACCACCAAGGTCGGGCATTAGGCCAGAGGGCACATTCATGCAATAAGCCTCTGGGATTGGAGGTGCTAGCTCTGGTAGACAACAGGGGCATTAGGCCCAGGTCTTGTTCATTAGGCAAAACTAGATGAGCTGCGAAGAGAACTAGACCCCATATTATGATCTGGCTTGTTAAGTGTCAATAGGCTGAGGCCAAAGTGCACTAGGCCCCATAGTATTGTTGAGCTTGTTAGGCAGCACTAGGCTGAGGCCAAAGGGCTATAGCATTCCTGTCACGATCAGGGTTTCTCGGCATGCCGACCGGCAGGTAATATATGTGAGGACACTATGGCGAGGGGCGTCTGGCAGTGGTGCTGGTGTCTGGCGGGGTGTATTGGCTGTGCGTAGTGCTGTGCGGGCATGCTGTCACTCTGGTCTGGTTAGGCCTGGTGGTGCTTCCGTTCTGCTCTGATATGGGCGCCGCCATCTTGCCTCCGGACATGTGACCTAGTCGCCCTATCCTGATGTGTCACATGTTCTCTCTGGCTTGTCACAGTACAGAACTTGGTATTTAAGGGAGTGCAGAGCTTCCTTTCATCGCCAGTGCAATGTGTTTCTCAGCGAGAGCTGAGAGAGTTCCTGTGCTCATTCACCTGTCTGTTGGGATCATTACCTAGCCTGCTTCATCCTGCCTGTTCCAGCCCCGCTGGATTCTCCTGCCTCCTCCATTGCCTCTCCCTTGCCTGAGTACCTGTGTCAGCTGTTACCCTGCACCTTGCCTCCACTTGCATTTCCTCTGGACCTTATTTCTTCAGCCTGCAATTCATTTCAGCCTCACAAAACCTGGAATACTGGACTGCCTTCTGTTATCACTACCTGGACTTTTTCCCATTGCCTCACTACAGTTCCCAAGTGCACTTTAGTGCTATACCCGGACTTTTTGTTTTGCCACATTCATGTCTATCAAGCCACTCATTAAAAACTCCACGTTTATTTTTAAAACTGCTTCAGTGTCTGCTCCTATTACCACCCAACAAAGCCAGAACCTCACTATTCCTCCTTATTAGGTGGCACTAGAATGTGCCCCAAAGGGCACTAGGCCCCAAAGTATTGTTGACTGGTTAGGTGGTGCTAGGCAAAGCCCCACAAGGACACTAGACTCCTTAGTATTGTTGACTTGTTAGGTGGCACTAGCCCGAGGCCTAGGCCCTGAAGAATTGTTCCTTATCAAGGGGCACTACGACCTGCTGAGTATAATATTGTTATTGTGCATCACCTGCATTGTAATTTACGGTTTCATCTGCATTACACTGTATGTATCACATGCATTGTATTGTACTGTGTGTCATCTGCATCGCATTATACTCAGTATATCTACATTAATTTGTACGTATCACCTGTATTGTATGGTATTATGTGTATCATCTTCATCTGTATTGCATGTTACTTGTGTTGTGTTGGGGAAGTTAGGGGCAGCAACAGGCAATACACTACCCAAAGTCTGTTTTGTTGCGGTCATTAAGCAAACTAGAGTAAGGCTTGAAGTGTGAAGGAGTAGCCAGATTGAGGGCAGTACACGACATGGACGCAAAGTCAACATAGTACAGCTGTGTGGGTGGTTGTGTCATAGCGTTATTTCAGGGGCAGACACTGGGACCATTCGTCCATCAAGGGAATCAGTGTAAATTTGGTAAGTGCAATCTGTTCCATGTACGTGTTCCTTCTCTCCATACCCTTTGGCATTTTCATTCGGATTGCACCCAGTGTCTAGTACTAAGGTGTGACCAGTCTGAAGCCAAAATTGCCAATGATGACCATCCACTGATCCCAGTGGAGATCACCAAGGTTCAGCATCACTGTTTCTTTGCAGGAGCCAAGAAGGGGGTCTATGTACATGTCCTATTTGTAGTCCAGGACTGTCAACTGGGTGGCGTGAAGGTGAGAAACGAGTAGTGTGAGGTGAGTGCATGACTACACCTGCACTGCCGCAGGACCCCTATAGCCACCCCTCACACATTCATTGATCTGGTAGTGTCTGCCATCTATTGCCCACTGAGAAGTGAGAGGGATATCAATAAGTAGAGTAAAAAACAACTAACATGTCTCCAGAGCTGGTAAATGAGAGGACATTGCCACATGTAATGCACAAATGAAGTATGGTTATGGTAAAAGACCATTGATGGTGTGACACCAATGGTCGATGGTTTTGCAATTGATGGTGGAGGTCAAATAAGTATCCGCCATCGATGACAGAGGTGTACTGATGTGTTTCTTTTGCCTAGCCATCCGCCTTGCCCGACTGGCCCACTGCCTTCCGATGACCAAAATCAGGGATGCCCATTGATAGTTTCCTGTAGATGGTTTACGGAGTTGGGGGGGGGGGGGGATGAGGATGAGTAGGAGGACGACGGCTATTTTGGTGCCTTTGTGTGTTCAAATTGCCAGCATCGGTACATCATGCTCTCTACTACAAACACAAGACTGCAGTGGCAGGAGAGGACTGGAGACCCTGAGGTGTAGTCTTATAATGACCCATAATTTCTAAGAACATTGTGACAGTGTAAGGTACCTATGTACATGTTTGGTGTAAGAACTTTGCTGTATTTTGGTAGTGTGCGGTGTATGTGCGCATATCATGTGTGGATCTCCCTGAAGTACTAGCAATTGCGTAATTTAAGTTATATGTGGCTCTCTACCCTGTTATTTTCAAAGCCATACCCTGCTCTACCAGTTAATTAATCTGCATTGATTCCTCATTAATGCTATGTACTGTTATGTATATTAAGCTTCTAATTAGAAAAACATGTGATCATGTCCCTCTGGCAGCATGTTTGGATATGTCCTTTTCTGCCAGATCAGCTGAATGGTCTTGAGGTCAGGACTTCCACTATAAAAGCAACAGACCCAAGGTGGGGTATCTGAACATAATCCATACTTGCCTACTCTCACAGAATGGCCGGGAGGCTCCTGAAAATCGGGTGTCGCTACCGTCTACCCGGAAAAGTAGGCAAGTCTCCCGCACCCCCCTCTTTTCCTGGTCTCATAAACAGCTAGTAAACTGCCTTACAAAGAAAGACCATCCTATCAAGGTATATTATAATGTTCTTACAATATCCAGGAGTGTAGAAAGGCCCTGATTAGCTGTAGAACCAGACTTCCCAAAATAAGAAATGACAATCTCCTGATTAAGGTAAAAACCAGAAACTACTTTTGGATGAAAATGGATTAGTGTGTAACTCTGCTCTATTTTCATGAACAGCTAGAAAAGGAGACCTGCAAGAGAAAGTCTCTTCTTAAACTCCTGTAGCTGATGCAATTACTAAAAGAACAGAAATTATTTAAGCCAAGAAGTTCAAGTTTCCAGAGGTTCAAATCATGGTAACTCAAGAGTTTATGAAACCAGGTTAAATTCCCACGGTTCTATGGGATAAACATATGGAGACTATAAAAAAAAAAACTGATTTGTTGGTATTTTATCTCTCTCCACTTTATATCTTTCCGAGGCCTGTTACATCTCCCCTACATCTTTTAGGACCACCTAGTAACACAGCACTCCACACTTTCGAGTTTTACTTCTCCTTTGATTTTCAGGGAGATTATTCAGATTGGGGATGCACATAAATGGTAGATTCTGGCATATAATGACCCAATGTGGTCTGTGTACTGTATCCAAGGGTTTAGAAGTGCCATAAGGAACCAACATCTATGCCAGTTGGTGATGTAGAAGCACGACACCGATGTTTGCTCTTAAACTATCCCATTGACTGCTTACAATTTATAAAAACAATTAGGGCTTATCTGAACCTGTTTCCAACTAGAAACAGACTTGTCAGATGTCCAGAAAGTGTCCTCCTTCCTAGACTGGTCACTTCAACAAAACATAGGCCGCCATGCAAAGTGATACTTATCCAAGACTTCATCAGTATATTCCTTGTCTTTACAATCCTAAAGGCCTTAACTAGTAAGATGTACCTGTATCCCAGAGTAAACATAACTAGCACAGATATATCAGGAGTCAAGGGCTGTTGATCAATCTGTGATCCAGAACTGCAGAGAATGCAGCAGCCATTTAGCTTCCACATTTAGCTTCCAATTGAGTCTATGGGGTAAATTTACTAAAGAGAAAAAGTTTTAGAAGTGGAGATGATCCAAATAGCATTAGCAACCAATCAAACTCTAGCTAATATCTTAGACGGTGATAATTAAATGTTAAGTAGAATCTGATTGGTTGCTATGGGCAACATCTCCACTTCTAAAAACTCTCTCTTTAGTAAATATACCCCTATATTCCAAGGTAATATCTGAATGTACAGAGTACAATACATATTTCGCAAATGCCTTCATTTCAGTGTTCCCATTTGAGGTTTCCGTTCCTCTGTCACAATTCGTACTGAATAGTCCCCATTGCCGGGCAGTTGGGAGGTATGTCCATTAACTGCTGCTTTTTCATTACCATGTGTGTGGCATTTAAAGGGTGACAGCATTTTTCAGCGATTGGCACGACCTCTATCCCGATCAGGTCACCTTTAATATGGGGAAGTGTAGCAATATGGAAAATGCTGCATTTTTTTTCTGATCACAATATGTTCATTGTTAATATTCAGACACCTTAGATCCTGCTTTGTGAGATTTGTACATAATATTTATAGTACATAAAACAACTATGTTGATGGACTTTGGCATTTTTAATGTCGCAGCTCAGCTATCAAACACCAAATCTACAGACACATAGTAATTCTTACATATTGAATTGAGGCTATTTAGCTAAATTTTGCTTTAGCTAGAAAAACATTTCTTAATATGGTAAATAAAAGAGATGTGCAGGCTCGGATAGGTTCGAATCTGCACGCCGAGTTTGGATTTTTCCCTCCAAAAATCGGGTCTCAGAAAGAGGCAATACGTCATCTTTCATGGACAAACATCATCTTCCATGGTCTTTTGTCCAGGAATCATGATGTTTGTCCATGAATGATGACGTTTTGCCCCTTTCTGATACCCGATTTTTGGAGGGAAAAATCCGAACTCGGCGTGCAGATTCGAACCTATCCAAGCCTGCACATTCCTAGTAATACCCCTTTTACACCAAAGCAAAAACCTGGGTATTTGCTGGGTCTACCTGGATCGCAGCTCAGTGTAAAAGGGCCCCTGATAAATAACCCGGGTCAAGTTACACGGCAATCCAACCCAGGTAGCTACCAGGGTTGGACCCAGGATGGATCTGGGTAATGGTGCAGTGTAAACGGTGCAACCCGCGTTATCCGACTTGGGTCGTGCCTATAATTAGCTGATTGGTGTTTGTGCAGCAGTCACCTCCCACTTTTTATGACCTCACAAGTTTAGCAGGGCAGACACAGGTTCAGCGTGAACAGGGCTGACCTGGGAATAACCCAGATCAATGGTGCTGTGTAAACGGTGTCTGACCTGCGTCTGACCTGGGTTGGAACCATCTCGGAAAACCCAGGTCGGATCTGGGCTTTTGGTGTAAAAGAGGTATAAATAGTGTCATTGGTTTCACCAATAATATTTCATGTTTTTTCATATCATAACTCTGTTGCCTTTATGGAGCTGTTGGTGTTTGAAAATGCTGTCTGGTGCATGATTTCCGAAAATGCCATAAAACCTACATTGGGCTCAGCTTGGGGGCCAGGACATATGGATAACATCAGTTTTATGGCAATTAAACCATTGATTGGTCATTCTGGAAGGCATCAGGAAAGGAACAATTGTTATTACTCCACTTTATTGAACAAGTATTATTATATTTATTGATTATGAGAAGGTTAATGACAAAGGATAAGGGGATTAATGAGGTGTAAATAATTATTATGATGGGGACAATTATAATGCAGAGATAATGAAGATTTGGGTGTTACAATATAAGGAATAATGTGAAGACTGCAAGCAAGGCTGAGGAAAAAGTGGGTAACGGAGGAAATAGGGGAGGTGGTGTCATGCTTTGAAGAATGAAATAGAGAGAGGATGGGAAAAGGGATTGAGAGTGGGGGGAACAATGAGAGAAAGGAGACCAAGGAGGAATATTATGTGAGTGGAAGTCTTAGCACCAGTTAGCATATCTCACCCCAGTTACATACTGTAAGTCCCATCCCACCATGCCTGTGCCAGAACAGTTTTCTACTGCATAAGCTTTCTGTAGCCCATAAGGAGAATGTGAAAGTATGCAAATACAATCATGTTACCAGTGTCCTCTATGACTGCCATCACCTGTTTTCTGACATGTGGAGTAGATGGTATGATCACAACCCCCCCCACCCATTCTAGTTTAGTAACTTTACCCTAGGTCTGAGGATACCCATTTTTCCCCTCTTTCTCCCTTCCACTATCCTGTACTTACCTCCCCATGTTGTTTACCTTTCCCTTACGCTCTCTTCTCTGCTCTTAGGGCTAAATATACTAACACTCCACTTACAATGGAGAAAAGGATGCTCATGCTTCACCTCTTATTGTTGACAAGCAGGTAGTGGCTACCACGCTGTTTAACAACAAAAGGGTTGCCAAATAGGGAGAATGTAAAGTTAACCACTTGGAAGTATTCGCAGAGATGCACAGCACATCTTAAATGGGAATGGGTATGTTATGCCGGCTGTCAAGATGCCTACTGTCAAAATACCAACAGCAGCATCACGATGTTTGGTATCCCGACAGGGGTCGGGTAAGTATACTTAACCTCCCCCCTTCTCCCTTCTTGTAGTCATACCCTAACTCTCCCGAACCCTCACCCTAATCCTCCCCCCTTCATGCCTAAACCTAACCCCCCCAGAAGTGCCTAACCCTACCCCCTAGGGGTGCCTAACTCTAACCGCCCCCCCAAAACCTAACCCCACTATGCTCCCTAAATCTAACCTTCCCCCACGCATTAACGCTAAGGGCGCCACGCTTACCTTATTCGGGCCCGCTTCCTTCGGCGTTCTGGCGTCAGGATTAAGATAGAAGTCAGTATTTTGGCAGCATCGCGGTCGCCGGTATCATAACTACATCCCCTTAAATGAGTTGTTTGCATGTGTGGCATGTTTAAAAGGTGCATGCACAATGCATGGCCTGTATTTGAAAGACCTGGTGCACAAGGCTCCTCACCATGACTCCACACATAGCTTGGATGTGACAATGGTAAGTGACATTTCCTCTTAGTATTAGCTGGGTCACTTAGTGTCACCATAGGTGACTATGCCAGTTCAGAAATCCTAGCCTGTTATTAGTGCTTGCAGGCATAAGACATATAAATCCCTTTGGTACATATTGAGAATATGTACAGGGATTTTCTCTTTTTTGTTTTTCCCCCTCATCTCCCCTTAATAAACATGAAGTCCTTAATTTGGAAGATCAAAATTAGTTGTTTCCTACCTATAGAATTGCTAAAATGTTGTTCTGTACTCTGTTTATCTTATATCAAGTTCTACAGTGAAAGTTATATAAATGTTAATGCAGATGATCCTTTCTGTTATCTTTTTCAAATATCTCATTAAAATGTTATTGGATTTAAAACTGCATTTTCACTAGAGATGTGCAGTTCAGTGTTCCTGAAAAACAAAAACACACCCAAACTGGAGTTACGAGTCGAATTGAGTCCTAGCTCGGATCACTTTTGGGGGTCAGAGTAGGCCTGGCTTGGGTCTGCTGTAAATTCAGAACTCAGATTTTAAAAACTAAAATGGGCTTTGCATTACATATAAACATGTCCAAACTACATGATTTTAGCTGTTTTATCAATTTTAAAAAAGCCCAAAACCAAATCACTTGAAGGTTGTTTTGCCAAAGCCATAACATTTGATGGTGGTTTTGTCAAAACAAAAAATTTAGGGTCTGCATACAATTTCACCTACAGGTTATATTTTTTTTACTAGCCCAGTCCATTCGCTAGCTGGAGCCCTGGGGCCAAAAGCAGTAATATATTATATATATATATATATATATATATATATATATTAGGGGTGAGCGGGTTCGGATTTCTGAAATCCGAACCCCCCCGAGCCCCCCCGATCCGAGTCCGATCCGAGTCAGGCTCGACTTTTCCCGCCTGACTCGGATTCTGAAATCGAGGCAAAACGTCATCTTCCCGCCTTCCGAGTCTCGCGGGTTTTGGATCCTATATAAGGTACCCACGTCGGCGCCATTTTCTCACTCGGCTGTGGACAGTGAAGAGGGAGGGTGGGAGTTAGGGCTGTGTAGTGTAGTGTAGTGTAGTGCTGCTGTTGTCCACTACTTCAAAGTCCATAGGGGCTGGCTGTGTTGTGCTGTGCTGCTGTTGTTAATAGGGGCTGTGTCCACTACTTCAAAGTCCATAGGGGCTGGCTGGACTGTGTTGTGCAGTCAGTTCTCCATAGGGGCTGTGTCCACTCCAAAGTCCTGTGCAGTGTCCCAGTCCTAAAGAGGTGCTGTAGTGTTGTCCAGGGGGTGCTCTGTCCATCAGGGGTGCTCCCCCCAAGTGCTAAAAAAATAATATATTTTCTGTGTTTGTGAATTGTGTGCGCAGTAGCCGCACGTGCATCAACAAAGTAGTGCCAAGCGTGCGCCTGTGTCATAAGTAAAGGGCCGGCTGGCTTGACCGTTAAGGGTGCTGTAACCCCCGAAAGTACACTCCAGTCCAAACCAAAAAAAAAATTATTTTCTGTGTTTGTGAATTGTGTGCGCAGTAGCCGCACGTGCATCAACAAAATAGTGCCAAGCGTGCGCCTGTGTCATAAGTAAAGGGCCGGCTGGCTTGACCGTTAAGGGTGCTGTAACCCCCGAAAGTACACTCCAGTCCAAACCAAAAAAAAAATTATTTTCTGTGTTTGTGAATTGTGTGCGCAGTAGCCGCACGTGCATCAACAAAGTAGTGCCAAGCGTGCGCCTGTGTCATAAGTAAAGGGCCGGCTGGCTTGACCGTTAAGGGTGCTGTAACCCCCGAAAGTACACTCCAGTCCAAACCAAAAAAAAAATTATTTTCTGTGTTTGTGAATTGTGTGCGCAGTAGCCGCACGTGCATCAACAAAGTAGTGCCAAGCGTGCGCCTGTGTCATAAGTAAAGGGCCAGCTGGCTTGACCGTTAAAGGGTGCTGTAACCCCCAAAGTACACTCCAGTCCAAACCAAAAAAAAATGTATTTTCTGTGTTTGTGAATTGTGTGCGCAGTAGCCGCACATGCATCAACAAAATAGTGCCAAGCGTGCGCCTGTGTCATAAGTAAAGGGCCGGCTGGCTTGACCGTTAAGGGTGCTGTAACCCCCGAAAGTACACTCCAGTCCAAACCAAAAAAAAAATAATTTTCTGTGTTTGTGAATTGTGTGCGCAGTAGCCGCACGTGCATCAACAAAGTAGTGCCAAGCGTGCGCCTGTGTCATAAGTAAAGGGCCGGCTGGCTTGACCGTTAAGGGTGCTGTAACCCCCGAAAGTACACTCCAGTCCAAACCAAAAAAAAAATTATTTTCTGTGTTTGTGAATTGTGTGCGCAGTAGCCGCACGTGCATCAACAAAGTAGTGCCAAGCGTGCGCCTGTGTCATAAGTAAAGGGCCGGCTGGCTTGACCGTTAAAGGGTGCTGTAACCCCCAAAGTACACTCCAGTCCAAACCAAAAAAAAAATTATTTTCTGTGTTTGTGAATTGTGTGCGCAGTAGCCGCATGTGCATCAACAAAGTAGTGCCAAGCGTGCGCCTGTGTCATAAGTAAAGGGCCAGCTGGCTTGACCGTTAAAGGGTGCTGTAACCCCCGAAAGTACACTCCAGTCCAAACCAAAAAAAAAATTATTTTCTGTGTTTGTGAATTGTGTGCGCAGTAGCCGCACGTGCATCAACAAAGTAGTGCCAAGCGTGCGCCTGTGTCATAAGTAAAGGGCCGGCTGGCTTGACCGTTAAAGGGTTCTGTAACCCCCAAAGTACACTCCAAACCAAAAAAATATATATTTTCTGTGTTTGTGACTTGTGTGCACTGTGGCTGCACGTGCATCAACAAAGGAGCAGCGCCAAGCGTGCGCCTGTGTCCCATAAGTAAAGAGCCGGCTGGCTCATTTCTTAAAGGGTGGTGTAACCCACAAAGTGCACTACTCTCCAGCAAAAATAAAAAAATATTTTCTGTGTTTGTGTGCGCTTTAGCCGCACGTATATATATCAATATAACATAAATGGAGGACCAAACTTTCTCTGATAAAAATAAAATAGGGAAAGATCAAGAACCACTTCCTACTAGTGCTGTTGCTGCTGCTGGGAGTTGTTCATCATCCCAGAGAGGAAGTAGGAACATCACTACTTTTACTAAACAATTGACCCTCCAACAGTCCCTAGCGATGAGGATGAAGTACGACAGCAGTCATCCTGAAGCAAAACGTATAACTGAGGCCTTGACTGCTATGTTGGTGTTAGACGTGCGTCCGGTATCCGACATTAGTGCAGTGGGATTTAGACAATTGATGGAGGTAGTGTGTCCTCGGTTCCAAATCCCGTCTAGATTCCACCTGCATCCTCAAAGCAGCAGCGACAAGCGTGCGTCTGTCTGTTAAAGGGTGGTGACACCCTCAAAGTGTGCTACACAAACAATTAAAATATTGTTCTTTTTTTTTCTGTCTTTGTGAAATGTGTGGGCTGTAGCCGCACCTGCATCCTTAAAGCAGCAGCGACAAGCGTGCGTCTGTCTGTTAAAGGGTGGTGACACCCTCAAAGTGTGCTACACAAACAATTAAAATATTGTTCTTTTTTTTTCTGTCTTTGTGAATTGTGTGGGCTGTAGCCGCACTTGCATCCTCAAAGCAGCAGCGACAAGCGTGCGTCTGTCTGTTAAAGGGTGCTGTAACTCTCAAAGTGCTCCAAAAAATAAAAATTTTTTTTTTAATGTGTTTGTGACTTGTGTGCGATGTAGCCACACTTGCATCCTCAAAGCAGCAGCGACAAGCGTGCGTCTGTCTGTTAAAGGGTGGTGACACCCTCAAAGTGTGCTACACAAAGAATAAAAATATTCTTCTTCTTTTTTCTGTCTTTGTGAATTGTGTGGGCTGTAGCCGCACTTGCATCCTCAAAGCAGCAGCGACAAGCGTGCGTCTGTCTGTTAGAGGGTGGTGTAACCCTCAAAGTGTGCTCCACAAACAATAAAAATATATATTTTTTTTCTGTCTTTGTGAATTGTGTGGGCTGTAGCCGCACTTGAATCCTCAAAGCAGCAGCGACAAGCGTGCGTCTGTCTGTTAAAGGATTACATCGGTGACAGCATCCAAGTAGGCATGTCAGACAGTCCGTACCTGTACTGGCAGGAAAAAGAAGCAATTTGGAGGTCCCTGTACAAACTGGCTCTATTTTACCTGAGTTGCCCCCCCTCCAGTGTGTACTCCGAAAGAGTGTTTAGTGCAGCCGGGAACCTTGTTAGCGAAAGGCGTAGGAGGTTGCTTCCACAAAATGTGGAGAAGATGATGTTCATAAAATGAATGATCAACTCTTCCAGGGAGACCAGCCTCCAGAACGTACAGAGGGACCTGTGGTTCCAGCAGGGACGAATTAATACTCTGTGAGGATGAGGATGTACATAACACTGAAGAGGGTGAGGAATCTGTGGATGAGGAGGATGAGGACGACTTCTTGCCTCCGTAGAGCCAGTTTGTGCAGGGACAGATTAATTGCCAGCTTGTTTTGTGGGGGCCCAAACGAACCAATCATTTCAGCCACAGTTGTGTGGCAGACCCTGGCGCTGAAATGATTGGTTTGTTAAAGTGTGCATGTCCTGTTTATACAACATAAGGGTGGGTGGGAGGGCCCAAGGACAATTCCATCTTGCACCTCTTTTTTTTCTTTGCATTATGTACAGTTTGGGGCCTAGTTTTTCAATGCCATCCTGTCTGCCACTGCAGTTTCACGCCTAGATGGGTCACGTGTTTGTGCCGCCCACTCGTGTCGCTTAGCATAGTCATCCAGCTACCTCGGTGCAACCTTTTGGACATAAAAACACTATTGTGAGGTGTGAGGTATTCAGAATAGACTGGAAATGAGTGGAAATTAAGGTTATTGAGGTTAATAATAGCATAGGAGCAGAAAAACCTACAAATTCTGTGATTTTAGCTGTTTTTATGCTTTTTTTCAAAAAAATACAGATCCAAAACACAAAACCCAGAACCCAAAACACGGAAGGGTGGTTTTGGCAAAACCAATCCAGATCCAAAACACGAAGAAAGATCCAGATCCAAAACCAAAACACAAAACACGAAAAGTGGCCGGTGCACACCCCTAATATATATATATATATATATTATATATTAGGGATGAGCGTGTTCGGATTTCTGAAATCCGAACCCCCTCGATCCGAGCCGGGAACAGAGTCCGGTTCGGGTTTTCCTGCCTGACTCGGAACTGAAATCGAGGCAAAACGTCATCATCCCGCCTTCCGGATCTCGCGGGTTTTGGATTCTATAAAAGGTTCCTGCGTCGGCGCCATTTCTCACTCCGGCTGTGGACAGTGAAGAGGGAGGGTGGGAGCTAGGGCTGGCTGGGCTGTGTTGTGCTGCTGTTGTCCATAGGGGCTGGCTGGACTGTGTTGTGCTGCTGTTGTCCATAGGGGCTGGCTCGGCTGTGATGTGCGGTCAATTGTCCATAGGGGCTGTGTCCACTAAAAAAATCTATAGGGGCTGGCTGGGGCTGTGTTGTGCAGTGTCCCATAAAGGCTATAGTCCTAAAGGGGTGCTGTAGTGTTGTCCAGGTGGTGATCTGTCCATCAGGGGTGCTTCACCCAAGTGCTTAAAAAACATTTATTTCTGTGTTTGTGAATTGTGTGCACTGTAGCTGCACGTACATCAACAAAGGATCAGCGCCAAGCGTGCGCCTGTGTCATAAGTAAAGGGCCGGCTAGCTCATCTCTTAAATGGTGGTGTAACCCCCAAAGTGCACTTAAAAATTTTTTTTTAAAATCTTCTTTTCTGTGTTGTGAATTGTGTGCGCTGTAGCCGCACGTGCATCAACAAAGGAGCAGCGCCAAGCGTGCGCCTGTGTCATAAGTCTGTTAAAGGGTGGTGTAACCCCCAAAATGCACTCCAAAAAAAATTTAAAATTCTTCTTTTTTGTGTTTGTGTGCACCTTAGCCGCACGTATATATCAATATAACATAAGTGGAGGACAAAACTTTGTCAGATAAAAATAAAATAGGGAAAGATCAAGAACCACTTCCTCCTAGTGCTGAAGCTGCTGCCACTAGACATGACATAGACGATCAAATGCCATCAACGTTGTCTGCCAAGGTCGGTGCCCAATGTCATAGTTTAGGGCATATAAAATCCCAATTGACAAAGTTCAGGAAAATGACCTTAAAAAAAACATTTAAATCATCTGAGGAGAAACGTAAACTTGCCAACATGCCATTTACGACACGGAGTGGCAAGGAATGGCTAAGGTCTTTCCCTATGTTCATGACTAGTGGTTCAACTTCACATGACAATGGAAGCCCACCTCCCGCTAAAAAAATCAAACGAGTTAAGCTGGCAAAAGCACAGTGAAGAACTGTGCGTTCTAAGAAGATATCACAAATCCCCAAGGAGAGTCTAAGTGTGGTGGCGGTTACGATGCCTGACCTTCCCAGCACTGGACGGGAAGAGGTGGCTCTTTCCACCATTTGCACGCCCCATGCAAGTGCTGAAAGGAGCACCCACAGTCCACTTGCTGATATGCAAATTGAAGATGTCACTGTTGAAGTACAATAGGATGAGGATACTGGTGTAGCTGGCGCTGAGAAGGAAGTTGGCGAGGAGGATTCTGATGGTAATGTGGGGGAGACAGTTGTTGTCCATGGGATGAAAAAGCCCATCATGGTCATGTCTGGGCAGAAGACCAAACATTCCACCTCTTTGGTCTGGCAATACTTCTATCCAAATCCGGACAGCAACTGTCTTGCCATATGTACCATATGTAAAGGTGAAATAAGTACTGGTAGGGACGTTAAACACCTAGGAACATCCTCCCTTATACGTCACCTGCAGCACGTTCATAAAAAGTTACTGTCAAGTTCAGAAACTTTGGCTAAGACCGTAAGCAGTCCAGGGACACCTAAATCCCTTTTTCCTGTTGTATCCAAGCGCTTGCAAACCACACCGTCAACTCCCTCCTCGTCAATTTCCTCCTTAGCCAGGATTGGAAGTAGTCCTGCAGGCCATGTCACTGGCATGACTGACTTTCCTATCCGGGATTCCTCCGGAGGATCCTGCATTGCTACGCCTACTGCTGCCGCTGCTGCTGTTCCTGCTGGGAGTCGTCCATCATCCCAGAGAGGAAGTAGGAACACCACTACTTTTACTAAACAATTGACCCTCCAACAGTCCTTAGCAAGGAGGATAAAGTATGACAGCAGTCATCCTGAAGCAAAACGTATAGCTGAGGCCTTGACTGCTATGTTGGTGTTAGATGTGCGTCCGGTATCCGCCATTAGTGCAGTGGGATTTAGACAATTGATGGAGGTTGTGTGTCCCCGGTACCAAATCCCATCTAGATTCCACTTCACTAGGCAGGCGATACCGAGACTGTACAGAAATGTCAGAAAAAGTGTCCTCAGTGTCCTAAAAAATGCGATTGTACCCAATGTCCACTTAACCATGGACATGTGGACAAGTGGAACAGGGCAAACTAAGGACTATATGACTGTGACAGCCCACTGGGTAGATGTATCACCTTACGCAGCAACAACAGCAGCGTCACCAGTAGCAGCATCTCAGAAACGCCAGCTCGTTCCAAGGCAGGCTACGCTGTGTATCACCGGTTTCAGTAAGAGGCACACCGCCGACAACTTCTTAAAGAAACTGAGGGAAATCATCGCCCAGTGGCTTACCCCACTTAGACTTTCATGGGGATTTGTGATATCTGACAACGCCACCAATATTGTGCGGGCAATACATCTGGGCAAATTCCAGCACGTCCCATGTTTTGCTCACACAATAAATTTGGTGGTGCAGAATTTTCTGAAAAACGACAGGGGCGTGCAGGAGACGCTTTGAGTGGCCTGAAAAATTTCTGGCCACTTTCGCCATTCAGCATCTGCGTGCCGAAGACTGGAGCGCCAGCAAACACTTTTGAACCTGCCCCGCCATCACCTGAAGCAAGAGGTTGTGACGCGGTGGAACTCAACCCTCTATATTCTTCAGAGGATGGAGGAGCAGCAAAAGGCCATTCAAGCCTATACATTCACCTATGACATAGGCAAAGGAGTGGGTATGCATCTGACTCAAGCGCAGTGGAGAATGATTTCCGTGTTGTGCAAGGCTCTCCAGCCCTTCGAACTTGCCACACGTGAAGTCAGTTCAGACGCTGCCAGCTTGAGTCAGGTCAGTCCCCTCATCAGGCTTTTGCAGAAGCAGCTGGAGAAAGTGAAGGAGGAGCTAAGACGCAGTGATTCCACTCGGCATGTGGGACTTGTGGATGAAGCTCTTCATTCGCTTTGCCAGGATTCCAGGGTGGTCAATCTGTTGAAATCAGACAACTACATTTTGGCCACTGTGCTCGATCCTAGGTTTAAAGCCTATGTGGTGTCTCTCTTTTCGGCAGACACAAGCCTGCAGAGGTGCAGAGACCTGCTGGTGAAAACACTGTCAGCTGAAGTGGAACGTGACACGTCAACAGCTCCTTCTTCATTCTCTCCTGCAACTGGGGCTGCCAGGAAATAATTTAGGTATCCTAAGCAACCCGCTGGCGGTGATGCAGGGCAGGAAGGACCAAGTTTGGTCATCTGTTCCGGACTGAAGGACCTGGCAACAATTTCTGACATATCTACTGTCACTGCATATGATACTGTCACCATTGACAGAATGGTGGAGGATTACAACGGTGACAGCATCCAAGTAGGCACGTCAGACAGTCCATGCCTGTACTGGCAGGAAAAAGAGGCAATTTGGAGGCCCCTGTACAAACTGGCTCTATTTTACCTGAGTTGCTCCCACTCCAGTGTGTACTCCGAAAGAGTGTTTAGTGCAGCCGGGAACCTTGTCAGCGAAAGGCGTAGGAGGTTGCTTCCACAAAATGTGGAGAAGATGATGTTCATCAAAATGAATGATCAACTTTTCCAGGGAGACCAGCCTCCAGAATGTACAGAGGGACCTGTCGTGGTGGATTCCAGCAGGGATGACTTAATACTCTGTGAGGATGTGGATGTACACAACACTGAAGAGTGTGAGGAATCGGTGGATCAGGAGGATGAGGTCGACATCTTGCCTCCGTAGAGCCAGTTTGTGAAGGGACAGATTAATTGCCAGCTTGTTTTGTGGGGGCCCAAACGAACCAATTATTTCAGCCACAGTAGTGTGGCAGACCCTGGCGCTGAAATGATTGGTTTGTTAAAGTGTGCATGTCCTGTTTATACGACATAAGGGTGGGTGGGTGGACCAAAGGACAATTCCCTCTTGCACTTCTTTTTTATCTTTGCATTATGTACTGTTTGGGGCCTAGTTTTTCAAACTGCCATCCTGTCTTCCACTGCAGTGTCACTCCTAGATGGGCCACGTGTTTGTGCCGCCCACTCGTGTCACTTAGCATAGTCAATATTGTGAGGTGTTCAGAATAGACTGGAAATGAGTGGAAATTAATGTTATTGAGGTTAATAATAGCATAGGAGCAGAAAAACCCACAAATGCTGTTTTTTAAAAAAAAATTCAGATCCAAAACACAAAACCCAGAACCCAAAACACGGAAGGGTGGTTTTGGCAAAACCACTCTAGATCCAAAACACGAAAAGTGGCCGATGCACACCCCTAATTATTTATATATATATATATATATATACATACATATATATATATATATACACACACACATACATACATACATACATACACACACACTTCTTGTATAAAATGTTTTGTTGTTTAATTTAAATCAAATTCTTTTGGTACTTGATAATTATGGAAATACTGTAGGTCACTTAAAAAACAAATTTAAAAATCATTAGCTGTCTTACTGAGGGTGATGACTTATATGCTGACTTGACCCAGTGGGCATTTGAAGCAGTGGTCAAGAGGAAAACAGTGGTGAGCTATAGTGGCAATTGTATAACTAAAAAGTAATTATTTTATTAATCAATGAAAAAAAACTTTTCACTGTACAACGTTCAAGAATGCTTTATTACAAGATTATTTTTTATTTATTGTTAATGCTTCTGCTGTGTACAGACATAGGAGAATGGAATTACCAGAACTGGGAGCACAACCTTGATGCTTGAGACAGTGTTGGACTGGGACATGAAGGGCCCATCAGGGAAATACAGTGGTAGGGGCCCATGCTTAAGGAGTGTTGCCAGCCACCATAGAGGGGCAGGATGGCCAGATACCACAGAGGCTTGGCTAACTATTAGATGGTGCATGGTCTGGGCCCCTGATAGTGCATACATGATGACGTACCAGAGACATAGCAGCAATCCACTGTAGTGAATACATTATAGTCCTGGGAATGCAGTATAATGTAAAATATGTAAAATAATTAAGCACATGATGGTGATCACCAGACTAATTCACTGCACATGTGATAGGGTATCCTGATACTGACTGGCCAGTGTATCAAACTCAATGAGAACTGCATTACGTCTAGTAAAGGCAAAATACTGCCATTGCAAATACAAATTCAGCCATCTAAAATCTTACCAATGGGATGATTTAATTGTAGGTTAGTGAACAGTGGCATAACTAGGGTATTTGGAGCCCAGGGCAAATTTGAAAAGGGAGCCCCCCTCCTCATCACCCCGATATGTGCGCGCGCCAAAGGAAAAAAAATGGGCGCGGTCACTTAAAAATGGGGTGTGTCAACATGACGCTGAACATTCCTATCCATATGCACCTTAACCCCAGTAGTACCCCTTATACAGTACCCCCAGTATGCAGTTGTGGTCCCTCTTATGCAGGCCCATTGTAGTGCCCCTTATACAGTATCCCCAGTAGTGGTCCCCCTTATACAGCCCCCAATTAGTTCCCCTTACTCAGTGCCCCCAGTAGTGGTCCCCCCAAATGCAGTGCCCTATGTAGTGTTCCCCCTTATGCAGTGCCCCCAGTAGCAGTCCCCACAATGCAGTGCGCCCAGTAGTGGTATCCCCTTATGCAGTGCCCTTTATATAGTGCCCCCAGTAGTAGTCCCCCCCTATGCAGTGCCCTTTATATAGTGCTCCCAGCAGTAGTAACCTCCCCCATGCAGTTTTCCCAGTAGTGGTCCCCCTTATGCAGGCACCCAGTAGTGATCCCCCCCTTATATAGTGCCCCCAGCAGTAGTACCCCCCCTCCCATGCAGTGCCCCCAGTAGTGGTCCCCCTGATGCAGGCCCCCAGTAGTGACCCCCCCCTATCCAGTGGTCCCTGTAGTTGTTCTTCCTGTTATTGCCCCCAGTAGTGGTCCCCCCAGTGCAGTGCCCCTAGTAGTAGGCGCCTTTTATAATGCCCCCAGTAGTAGTTTTCCCCCCCTCCCATGCAGTGCCCCCAGTAGTGGTCCCCCTGATGCAGGCCCCCAGTAGTGATCCCCCCTATCCAGTGCCCCCTGTAGTGGTCCTTCCTATTATTGCCCCCAGTTGTGGTCCCCCCAGTGCAGTGCCCCTAGTAGTAGGCTCCTTTTATAATGCCCCCAGTAGTGCCCCCCCCCAAGTAGTGGTCCCCAGTTGAGTTTCCCCCTCCCGATTAAGTGCCCCCAGTAATAGTCCCCCCCAGTAGAGGTCCTCACAATAATGGTGCCCCCAGTAATAGCCCCCCCCAGTAGAGGTCCTCCCAATAATGGTCCCCCCAATAATGGTGCCCCCAGTTAGTAGCCACCTCCCCCCATTGTGCCCCCACCCCCAGTAGAGGTCTCCCCCAGTAGTAGCCACCCCCCTCCCCCGTTGCGCCCCCAGTAGTGCAAGCAGGTTTTAAAAAAAAATATATAAAAATATACTTACCTGAATCCACGCTGCTGCTCCGGTCCGCGACACCGCACCCGCCAGTCCTCCCGGGCTGGTGCGCTCAACATTATGGGAGAGACGTCATGATGTCTGTCCCATTACCCACTGCAAGAGCCGGACGGAGGTCCGGCTCTTGCAGTGGGTGCTGCAGCAGTCAATGAGAGTCTATCTGACTCTCATTGGCTGCTGTTTAACACACGCATCGCTGCCAGCGCTGGCGGTGATGCGTGTGTTATGCACAGCCTGAGCCCGCCTCCTGGCGCTATTGGGCAGGGGGAGGGAATGGGCTCAGATGTGCAGCACAGGACCGGTGCTGTAAGCGCCGGTTCTGTGTATATGTGTAGCGCTGACCGCACTCACTGCGGTCGGCGCTACACTGGTGGCTAGGACGGCGCCCAGGACATGCACCCCGCTCTCCCTGCCCTAGTCACGCCACTGTTAGTGAATGAACACAGAGCTACAGAGGCATTTCAACCACTGACAGGAAATGTGTTCATTATGCTAAAGTCCACAGCGAACAAGAGCAGGGGACAGGGATGTGTTGTTACCACCCACATTAATTGGCAGGAGAGTGAATCCTGGAGTAGTTTCTATATAGGTGAGCCAGGCACCCATGTTCATCAGTGGTCCATCTCCACCAGCTAACTGATCCTCTAATAGAGTATATCCAGTATATAATGTATCATTTGAGTGCACAGTCTGGAATCTGATCGGTAGTTAGGGAGTGAGCCCTCAGACAGTGGGGCCCACCAGGGATTTCCCCTGCACCACTGTGGGCCAGTATGACCCTACTTCAGAAACCAATTCTCCCTCATCAGGAATTATTACTGGCAGTATTGACATACATAGAGTTATACAAAAGAAATATCACCTGTGAAAAATCTAATTTTTACTCACAAAAGATTTTTGTTCGTTGATAAATAAGCCCTCTTTAGAAAATCAGGGCAAAATCTAAAAAAAAAAAAAAATTGCCCTTTCACCAAATCACAACCTATTACTTTTTTGAAATAAATAATAAATACAAATTTCTTGGAGCTTTAGGATTTAGCACACACTCATAAGAGGGACTTTTTGATTGCAGATTCATCGCGATTCATTGTGGTAGGTTCCCTTATTGCTTTCTATAACATGATTATATACAGTTTAAAGAATTAGGACGGAGTGCATTTCATATGCAAGGAGTTAAAGTAAACACCCGAGCCTGTGGGTGTCGGCCTCGAGACAAGAAGGGGCTAGTTGTTTATACCCCTTTTACACCAACCGAATAACCCGGGTTATTGCCGGGTCGACCCGGGTTGATGCTCTGTGTGAACGGCTCCCTGAAAAATTTCCCGGGAATCTTACTCGGGTTGAGAGCAGGGTTGAACACGGGTTGTTCCCGTGTCATGCGGCAGTGTGAACGGGTGCTACCCTGCTTATTTGACCCGGCAAGCTCTGAAAGATGCTGATTGGAGCTTCTGGGGCACTGGCAGATGATGTAATTTGTCAGTGCCCTGCAGAGAGATGCACATGAAGCCATCGCTTGCCTGCCTAACCTCCTGCACCACAGCAGCCTGACCAGCAGCCACAAAAGCAGGCAGGTACACAGCCTGCCACAGCCAGAACTGCAGCCTGCACCACAGCCTGACCAGCAGCCACAAACGCACGCTGATACACAGCCTGCCACAGCCAGAACAGCAGCCTGTAGCAATGCTGTAAGCAGTCCCCACCCCTCTTTTGTTGCCTTTTGTGACCATCTTTGTCAGACCTTAAAACAGACCATTTTTAATGACTTCTATAGAGAAAAGCAGGGATTACCCGGGTTCAGTGTGAACGGGGCAAACCCGGGAATAACCCGGGTCAAGTTGCAGTGTAAACGGGATCTGAAGCAGAGTTCGACCCGGGATTGACCAGTGTTCAAATTCCAGGGTCGGACCCGGGATTTTGGTGTAAAAGGGGTAATAGTGAGGTAGTGTTGTGGGGTGGGGTTAGGTTTGGTTAGCCTATACGATTGGCAGAGGGTGGGTCAGTGCTAATTCAGAGTTGCTGCTTGGCAGCCATTTTATAGAAATTTCTCTGGTCGGCTGTTTGAGCAGGTGCTGTGCTAATGATAGGTGCTGTGCTAGTGACAGGAAAACTTCACTTTATGTGACTTATACTTCTATTTATTATCTCTGCCTACTTCTATTTATTATCTCTGTCTTTTCATTTCCTTCTCTCTGTGCCCCTCTGCCTGTGTTCACTGTTCTTATACCCTGTATTCTGCCTTTTTCTTTTCCCATTTATTTATATATCTGTCTCCATTTCTGGCCTATCTTTCTGTATTTAAACCCCACGGCTGTAGTGTTTTAATTTCGTATATGGAATTCATTTCTGCCTTCGCTCAAAATGTATCAGTACCTTTTGTACGCCAATTGCCTTCAATCTTTTTAATCCCTATAATGCTTTTGATATTTTTGAGGGAATGGTTGGCAACACCTGTTTTAATATTCCACGGGTGTTCTGCCTATCTGTCTCGGAATCTCCTTGTGGTTTTTCAAATATATTGGAGGCCACAAACATTCGATTAAATAATACAATTGGTACTGTTGCAACAAAATCTTACATTTTTAAACATTTGTGTAGTGGCATAAGATGTGATTTCTTAAATTTTTCTGGCTTGATTGCTAGGAAAAATACATACATTACAGGACCCACAGCGGAATATCGAATTCTGTGGTAAAAAGTCTCATAAATGGGACATTATAGAACATATTACATAAAGTTATTTATATAGCTATCGGTATAGTGATAACACTGAGGTGAGCGCTCTGTATAAGAGCACTGAGTATGCACAGTGTATAGTTATAACACTGCTCTGTATAGTAGTACTGAGTTAACACTAGGGGTGAGCGGGTTCGGATTTCTGAAATCCGAACCCCCCCGAGCCCCCCCGATCCGAGTCCGATCCGAGTCAGGCTCGACTTTTCCCGCCTAACTCGGATCTGAAATCGAGGCAAAACGTCATCTTCCCGCCTTCCGAGTCTCGCGGGTTTTGGATCCTATATAAGGTACCCGCGTCGGCGCCATTTTCTCACTCGGCTGTGGACAGTGAAGAGGGAGGGTGGGAGTTAGGGCTGGCTGGGCTGTGTAGTGTAGTGTAGTGCAGAGTAGGGTTGTGCTGTGCTGTGCTGCGCTGTGCTGCTGTTGTCCACTACTTCAAAGTCCATAGGGGCTGGCTGTGTTGTGCTGTGCTGCTGTTGTTAATAGGGGCTGTGTCCACTACTTCAAAGTCCATAGGGGCTGGCTGGACTGTGTTGTGCAGTCAGTTGTCCATAGGGGCTGTGTCCACTCCAAAGTCCTGTGCAGTGTCCCAGTCCTAAAGGGGTGCTGTAGTGTTGTCCAGGGGGTGCTCTGTCCATCAGGGGTGCTCCCCCCAAGTGCTAAAAAAATAATATTTTTTTGTGTTTGTGAATTGTGTGCGCAGTAGCCGCACGTGCATCAACAAAGTAGTGCCAAGCGTGCGTCTGTGTCATAAGTAAAGGGCCGGCTGGCTTGACCGTTAAAGGGTGCTGTAACCCCCAAAGTACACTCCAGTCCAAACCAAAAAAAAAATTATTTTCTGTGTTTGTGAATTGTGTGCGCAGTAGCCGCACGTGCATCAACAAAGTAGTGCCAAGCGTGCGCCTGTGTCATAAGTAAAGGGCCGGCTGGCTTGACCAATAAAGGGTGCTATAACCCCCAAAGTACACTCCAGTCCAAACAAAAAAAAATATATTTTCTGTGTTTGTGAAATATGTGCGCAGTAGCCGCACGTGCATCAACAAAGTAGTGCCAAGCGTGCGCCTGTGTCATAAGTAAAGGGCCGGCTGGCTTGACCGATAAAGGGTGCTGTAACCCCCAAAGTACACTCCAGTCCAAACCAAAAAAAAAATTATTTTCTGTGTTTGTGAATTGTGTGCGCAGTAGCCGCACGTGCATCAACAAAGTAGTGCCAAGCGTGCGCCTGTGTCATAAGTAAAGGGCCGGCTGGCTTGACCGTTAAAGGGTGCTGTAACCCCCAAAGTACACTCCAGTCCAAACCAAAAAAAAAATTATTTTCTGTGTTTGTGAATTGTGTGCGCAGTAGCCGCACGTACATCAACAAAGGAGCAGCGCCAAGCGTGCGCCTGTGTCCCATAAGTAAAGAGCCGGCTGGCTCATTTCTTAAAGGCTGGTGTAACCCACAAAGTGCACTACTCTCCAGCAAAAATAAAAAATTTTTTCTGTGTTTAGCCGCACATATATATCAAATCGATATAACATAAATGGAGGACCAAACTTTCTCCGATAAAAATAAAATAGAGAAAGATCAAGAACCACTTCCTCCTAGTGCTGAAGCTGCTGCCACTAGTCATGACATAGACGATAACATGCCATCAACGTCGTCTGCCAAGGCCGATGCCCAATGTCATAATAGAGGGCACATACAATCCCAAATGACAAAGTTCAGGAAAATGACCTTGAAAAAAACATTTAAATCAGCTGAAGAGAAACGTAAACTTGCCAATATGCCATTTACGACACGGAGTGGCAAGGAACGGCTAAGGTCGATCCCTAGTATGTTCATGACTAGTGGTTCAGCTTCACATGACGATGGAAGCCCTCCTCCCACTAAAAAAATCAAAAGATTTAAGCTGGCAAAAGCACAGCGAAGAACTGTGCTTTCTAAGAAGATATCACAAATCCCCAAGGAGAGTCCAAGTGTGGTGGTGGTTGCGATGCCTGACCTTCCCAGCACTGGACGGGAAGAGGTGGCTCTTTCCACCATTTGCACGCCCCCTGCAAGTGCTGAAAGGAGCACCTACAGTCCACTTGCTGATATGCCAATTGAAGATGTCACTGTTGAAGTACAACAGGATGAGGATACTGGTGTAGCTGGCGCTGAGGAGGAAGTTGGCGAGGAGGATTCTGATGGTGATGTGGTTTGTTTAAATCAGGCTCCGGGGGAGACAGTTGTTGTCCGTGGGATGAAAAAGCCCATCACGGTCATGCCTGGGCAGAAGACCAAACATTCCACCTCTTTGGTCTGGCAATATTTCCATCCAAATCTGGACAACAACTGTCTTGCCATATGTACCATATGTAAAGGTGAAATAAGTAGGGGTAGGGACGTCAACCACCTAGGAACATCCTCCCTTATACGGCACCTGCAGCGCGTTCATAAAAAGTTACTGTCAAGTTCAGAAACTTTGGCTAAGACCGTAAGCAGTCCAGGGACACCTAAATCCCGTTGTCCTGTTGTATCCAAGCGCCTGCAAACCACACCGTCAACTCCCTCCTCGTCAATTTCCTCCTTAGTCAGGATCGGAAGTAGTCCTGCAGGCCATGTCACTGGCATGACTGACTCTCCTATCCGGGATTCCTCCGGAGGATCCTGCATTGCTACGCCTACTGCTGCCGCTGCTGCTGTTGCTGCTGCTGGGAGTCGTTCATCATCCCAGAGAGGAAGTAGGAACACCACTACTTTTACTAAACAATTGACCCTCCAACAGTCCTTAGCGAGGAGGATGAAGTACGACAGCAGTCATCCTGAAGCAAAACGTATAACTGAGGCCTTGACTGCTATGTTGGTGTTAGATGTGCGTCCGGTATCCGCCATTAGTGCAGTGGGATTTAGACAATTGATGGAGGTAGTGTGTCCCCGGTTCCAAATCCCGTCTAGATTCCACTTCACTAGGCAGGCGATACCGAGACTGTACAGAAATGTCAGAAAAAGTGTCCTCAGTGTCCTGAAAAATGCCATTGTACACAATGTCCACTTAACCACGGAAATGTGGACAAGTGGAACAGGGCAGACTAAGGACTATATGACTGTGACAGCCCACTGGGTAGATGTATCACCTTACGCAGCAACAGCAGCAGCGTCACCAGTAGCAGCATCTCAGAAACGCCAGCTCGTTCCAAGGCAGGCTACGCTGTGTATCACCGGTTTCAGTAAGAGGCACACCGCCGACAACCTCTTAGAGAAACTGAGGGAAATCATCGCCCAGTGGCTTACCCCACTTAGACTCTCCTGGGGATTTGTGATATCTGACAACGCCACCAATATTGTGCGGGCATTACATCTGGGCAAATTCCAGCACGTCCCATGTTTTGCTCACACAATAAACTTGGAGGTGCAGAATTTTCTGAAAAGCGACAGGGGCGTGCAGGAGACGCTTTGGGTGGCCCGAAAAATTTCTGGCCACTTTCGCCATTCAGCGACTGCGTGCCGAAGACTGGAGCGCCAGCAAACACTCTTGAACCTGCCCCGCCATCACCTCAAGCAAGAGGTTGTGACGCGGTGGAACTCAACCCTCTATATGCTTCAGAGGATGGAGGAACAGCAAAAGGCCATACAAGCCTATACATCCACCTATGACATAGGCAAAGGAGGGGGTATGCACCTGACTCAAGCACAGTGGAGAATGATTTCCGTGTTGTGCAAGGTTCTCCAGCCCTTCGAACTTGCCACACGTGAAGTCAGTTCAGACACTGCCAGCTTGAGTCAGGTCATTCCTCTCATCAGGCTTTTGCAGAAGCAGCTGGAGAAAGTGAAGGAGGAGCTAAGACGGAGCGATTCCGCTCAGCATGTGGGACTTGTGGATGAAGCCCTTCATTCGCTTTGCCAGGATTCCAGGGTGGTCAATCTGTTGAAATCAGACCACTACATTTTGGCCACTGTGCTCGATCCTAGGTTTAAAGCCTATGTGGTGTCTCTCTTTCCGGCAGACACAAGCCTGCAGAGGTGCAAAGACCTGCTGGTGAACACACTGTCAGCTGAAGTGGAACGTGACACGTCAACAGCTCCTTCTTCATTTTCTCCCGCAACTGGGGCTGCCAGGAAAAAACTTAGGTATCCTAAGCAACCCGCTGGCGGTGATGCAGGGCAGGCAGGACCAAGTTTGGACATCTGGTCCGGACTGAAGGACCTGGCAACAATTTCTGACATGTCTACTGTCACTGCATATGATACTGTCACCATTGACAGAATGGTGGAGGATTACATCGGTGACAGCATCCAAGTAGGCATGTCAGACAGTCCATACCTGTACTTGGCAGGAAAAAGAGGCAATTTGGAGGCCCCTGTACAAACTGGCTCTATTTTACCTGAGTTGCCCCCCCTCCAGTGTGTACTCCGAAAGAGTGTTTAGTGCAGCCGGGAACCTTGTCAGCGAAAGGCGTAGGAGGTTGCTTCCACAGAATGTGGAGAAGATGATGTTCATCAAAATGAATTATCAGCTCTTCCAGGGAGACCAGCCTCCAGAACGTACAGAGGGACCTGTGGTGGTGGATTCAAGTGGGGACGAGTTAATACTTTGTGAGGATGAGGATGTACACACTGAAGAGGGTGAGGAATCGGTGGATGAGGAGGATGAGGATGACATCTTGCCTCCGTAGAGCCAGTTTGTGCAGGCATAGATTAATTGCCAGCTTGTTTTGTGGGGGCCCAAACGAACCAATCATTTCAGCCACAGTTGTGTGGCAGACCCTGGCGCTGAAATGATTGGTTTGTTAAAGTGTGCATGTCCTGTTTATACAGCATAAGGGTGGGTGGGAGGGCCCAAGGACAATTCCATCTTGCATCTCTTTTTTTTCTTTGCATTATGTACAGTTTGGGGCCTAGTTTTTCAAACTGCCATCCTGTCTGCCACTGCAGTATCACGCCTAGATGGGTCACGTGTTTGTGCCGCCCACTCGTGTCGCTTAGCATAGTCATCCAGCTACCTCGGTGCAACCTTTTGGACATAAAAACACTATTGTGAGGTGTGAGGTGTTCAGAATAGACTGGAAATGAGTGGAAATTAAGGTTATTGAGGTTAATAATAGCATAGGAGCAGAAAAACCTACAAATTCTGTGATTTTAGCTGTTTTTATGCTTTTTTTCAAAAAAATACAGATCCAAAACACAAAACCCAGAACCCAAAACACGGAAGGGTGGTTTTGGCAAAACCAATCCAGATCCAAAACACGAAGAAAGATCCAGATCCAAAACCAAAACACAAAAAGTGGCCGGTGCACACCCCTAGTTAACACGGTGTATAGTTGTAACACTGAGGTGTGCACACTGCTCTGTATGATGGTACTGAGTATAAAAATTCTGAGTATGCACATTGTACAGTTAGACCACTAAGGTATAAGATACACTGCTCTGTATAATAGTGCTGAGTATAGACAGGGTATAGTTATTACACTGATGAGCACACTGCTCTGTATTATATTACTGAGTATGCACAGTGTATAGTGATAACACTAATGATGATGAACACAACACTCTCTACACAGCGCACTCCGTATAATGATACTCAGTATGTGCAGTTTGTAGTTATAACAATGAGATGAGAACTGATGGTGAGCACACCGCTCTGTATGGTAATACTAAGTATACACAGATAATATGCTATGTGTGTGTTTATAATTAATTCTGTTAGCCCCTCCCCCAGTAGCGCCACTCACAGTTCCTGAACCTACTTTGCTCAGAAAATTGCACTGGTCAAACCACACCGTATAATACCTTTGACCCTGTTGGCAGTAGCGGTTACCGCAGCCCCCCTCCCTTACGATATTCCATGAAGGGAGCCCTAATACTGCTACAAATGCGGGCAATATTCTTACACTCCTTTGTAGGATAGTGCAAGGTCTACAATGGCTGGTCCTGTTGTTCTTTTGGTTTCTGTTTCTCTTTCAGAGGCTGCGGTTCCAGAGAATGGTGCTCCCACTCGGGATGGAGATATAACTGGTGTTTCTGGACATAGCGAACAGATGGTCAGCTCTGATGAGACAACTTTTGCACTTTATGCAGATTCAGTGGCGTACTTGGTCAAAGAGACGGTGAAGGCATAAGCCTAGCAGCCATAGTTTTTCCGTTTTGGAGGACCTGGATGAAGCCGTACACTGTTCTAATAGTCTATTTCGGGCCAGGCATACCCCTGGTTTTAGAATATGCTTGCGTATGCCCTGTCGCATTTTGATTAGTTGCATTTTTCGATTTGGCCCTGCTAGCCTAGTTAGATCAGCGATTTTTGCCCTTCTGCTGCACAGCATATTATCAAGCCAGCATGGAGGGACTAGCATATCAGTCCTTAGCTCCCAGGACCTTGCAATTTATCAGGTTGCTTGGTGGGCATGGCATTGCATTTTGGCCCATGGAGGGAGCAGAGGTAAGACTAGTTGAAAGTTTATTCTTGCTTTTGCGTAGAGCTTGTTTGCATTGGGACAGGTCCAGTGCTATAGTGGTAATGATGTTAGCAGGCCTGTTCCAATTTTTTCTGTGTCTTGGGCCTGGAGGACCTTTCAAAGTGTTTCTAGGTCAAGAGAGCTTTGAAGGGGGTGGGACAAGTTGGTCCCTGCTCATCCTGTTGGTTAGCACCCACTCTATTTGTGTCTTCCTGCATGGTTATTACAAGTTTTTTCAGCAGTTTTTCGGTTTTAGAGTCCAGATCAGTGCAGCTGCATTGACTATTGCGTCGGGTTTTTTCCATTGATCAGAGTTAGGCAATGAGCTGAGGAAAGTCTAGTGCTTAAAAACGTACCTTAGACTTTGGTAAAAATTTTGATTTACATTCTAACTTGAGGACTAGCTACTCGTCATATTTGGGGGTCCTGAGGAATTTTGTTTTACCACTAGTTTATAACTTTGGCTGCATGCCGGCTGGTGGACGTTTTGTGTTTTGCCTCAGGTCAAGTCAGGATCACCCCTCCCTGCCCTCCCCCTCTCTCCCTGTATTAGGCTTCTGTCTTTGCTACTCTTTTCTTTCCTATTTGTGTTTTTGTTGTGTATTTATTTAATATACAGAATTTATTCCAGTTTTGGAAAGGGTTAGATGGTTTAGGGTTTTTAGAGTGTTCCATTTCAGCTCATTTGGGGACGATCATTGCCATGTGCCCCCCTATTGCAGAGTTCTGTGGTTGATATCATTCCACAGCAGGTCTGGAGAGCTGGTTCTGTCTCCTGGGACCCTGTAGGTGGTCAGAAGATGGATAAACCTCGCTGTGAGTTGCAGTGTCCAGGGTTTTGGAGGAGTGGTCCTTTTACATGCTTTGATTAGGTCCACTGATGTCCTCTTTAAAGGATGGATGGTGCACTGGAATGGAGTTATTGAGGAGTTAGTTAGAAGAAGTCAAGGTGTTGTAGATTAGGGTATGGTGGCGGTGTGATTCTTAGCTGGGAACCTCTGTTGGCGGGAAAGAACGGTAGCAGTCGCCATCTGTCTTTGGAGCTTGAGGTGCTCTCCCTTCCAATACATGGCTTAGGCTGATTTTACCCTACTGGGGTCTGCGGCAACCACCGAACCAGGTTGGCCTCACGTCGTGTTATTGGGGTGGGAGGTGGATACCTTGGGCGTGGTAATGGGCTGGCTGCTCGCCTCCCATTTAGAAGATCGATGTGAGTATGCAGTTGGTGATCTTGCATTGTGGGGCCATTCTTTCTGCGCCACCATACTTTGTCGGTCTTTCTTTCTTATTCTATTAGTTAGTTCAGTTATACATTAAATAGATTCATTAGTTTAAAATTAAATAAAGCTGACCTTCCTTTCCCCTTATATAAGTCTCTGTCATTATTTCATTATGACTGAGGGGCCTATTCATTAAACCTAAAAATTCCCTAGAGATAATTAGGTTTAGAACTCGCATGGAGTTCTACCTAATTATAGGTGGAATTCATCATTCCACCTCTCCATAAGTGTCTATTCCGAAAAGCTGTCATGTTTGCGATGACAGCTTTTCGGGAAATAGATACTTTTCCCTGCCTACACTACCTTATCGCATCTGGAAACAGTGCTGCGCATGCGCTGTTACATCGGTAAAACCAGCGCATGCGCAGCACTGCCTACAGATGCGTTAAGTTTGTGTACCCCACCCACACCCCTCCGCTCACCTCCCCCCCCCCGACTTACCTGTCCGCGCAGCAGCCTCCGGCTCTGTCCTGCTGGTCTGTCGTGTGGTTTCCCAGCAGTCCACATGGCAGATTAGAAAAAAAAAAAAACATGTCCGACCAGCCTCCGGAGCCTGAGGACGGAGCAGAGCGCCGGAGGGACTCGTCGGGGGACCTGCACACGCGGATACAGGTAAGTCGATTCTGCTATTCGCCACCTCACAGTGATGAATAGTAACTGCATCAAATTCCGAAAATTCAGAATTTTTGGAATTTGATGAATACCACAATTTCCACATCCCCATACTAATGTATGGGGAGTGTGGAAATTAATGCAGGGGAACTTAGCAAGGAGATATCTGTGATATCTCCTGTGCTAAGTCTGTTCATGAATACCAAAATAACGTTATTTAAGGAAAATGTCCTTACAAACGTTATTTTAGTGTTGATGAATAGGCCCCTATGGTTGATGATTTACCCTGCACTGTTAGGAGAGAACACTCATCAGCCGATGGGGAGTTTATTTCATATTGTTAGCCTACTAAGTTAATGATTGTATAGAATGTTCTTATATCTCTTGGATGTCAGTTTATATTTTATATGCTGAAAACCAAACAAACCAGAACTTTAGTGTCCCGACTCAGATCACTGTGGGGTTCCCAGTAGAACAGAGTCCTGACTCGGGTCTTCTTGCAAAGTTCGTATCTCAAAAATTTGGGTTGCATGTAAGTCTTTCCCTCATGATTTCAGGTGCCATTTTACACAGGAGTGTGTATGGAGAGGATGTGGACTGCAGTTCATGCTGCAATACTTCACACGAGTCACCATTATACAGATTTTAACCAGGCAATTTCAGAGTCAGCCTCAAAATAACATTCTTAACATTAATGTTGATAACAGTTGTAGTTCTTGCTGCTGGTCCAGCTAGTGCCAGCAAGTTGCATTTTATTCTTACTGTTCAATCCCCAAGAGGATAATAAGGTATTTCATTGGTCTAACTGTGGGGTGTGGCTAGCCCTGTACAAGTGAAAGACTGCCCTCCAACCCCTCTCTTCCTGATTTATCAGTGGCATCACTGAGGATGTGTGAGGCGCACAGGTTGACACCATCTGAGGGAGTGACACCAAAATAGCAGAGCTGCTCTGCTTTTTTGGTGTCACCCCCTTGGATGGGTCATCGAGCAGAGCTACAGCGATGACGGATGATCCACACTGTACTGAGAAAGGCTGGGGGCTTCCCCGCAGCTCCCAAAGTGCTGGGAAAAACACCTAGCATGATGCGGTCACACCCCAAAATGGGACAAATCACCTCCTTTGGCATATAAACCTGATGTTGTCTCTTATTATTTGTTATTATTAATTTTTTTTTTGGTGCCACCATGTATCCATTACATCATGAGGGATATATTACATTGAAACACAATCAATTCAATATAAAAAAGCACAAAATGTAAGTTAAACAATGATATAATAAAACAACAGAGTAAGTGACAGTTAAAGTAATATCACTCCATGACCCTGGGGTGGGAAGACATAAAGGATCAAAAACAATGACTGAGGGCCTGATTCCGGGATTTACACTAATGTAATCGCAACTGCACTCTCTTACGGAGAGCAGTTGCTAAAAAACGCTAGTGCCTTCCAAAGCTTAGCCGAGCAGAGGGATGCCCACTGCTGCCTTCTCATATCCCTCTGACAATGTGCAACATCGGGAGCCACTCAGCTTGTAAGTCAAGTCTGACCTGCCTCAAACACTGTGGCTCTCCTGACACGCAATAGCTTGATTATGCACGCTCATGACATGGCATTTAATCAGTCCAGACACGCCTGCGTTTGCCTAGCCACCCTCCGTTACCTAGTTAGTAGAGTTAAAGGGAGAGGTGGCTAGGCAAATGCAGACGTGTCTGACCGTTTAAACTAGGGATGTGCAGGCTCGGTTCTACTCGGTTCCGTTCGGTTCTTTTTACCGAATCTTATTGGCTATCCAAAACTCGTGACAGCTGAAACCCAATAAGATCCGGTAAAAAGAACCGAACGGAACCGAGTAGAACCGAGCCTGCACATCCCTAGTTTAAACGCCTTTTTGTGGGCGTGCATAAATTAGCCATTGCACTTTCCTGCACTGCATGAGAGCTGTGTGTGTGTCAGGAGAGCCGCAGTGTTTGAGGCAGGTCAGACTCGACTTACATGCTGTGTATGATGGTACACGTTGTCGGACAGATATGAGAAGGCAGAGTGGGAATCCCGATGCTCAGATAAGCTTTGGAAGGCATTTGCATATTTTAATAACTGCGATCTGTGAGTGAATGCAGTTGCTTTTGCAAAAGCAGCAGTGAAGCTGCTTGCAGGGATAGCGGATTTCGCATCAGCTGTCACCGTGCTGGAGTGCATAGCCTTTTAAATCTGCTCGGTAATTAACTACTGCACCCAACATACTGATTGAACAGTATGTCATATTATTTTTAAATCTGTATCATGGCAGGAAATTACTCTGTATCTGTGTTGGTATATTGTCCTCACACCATTTGTTTATTTTACTGCTGACCCTTTGTTGTGTGAGGAGGGTGTTAGGGGTGGGGGTGGAATCAGTGTGGACACTTGGTTTGAGTCATACTTATTTGTTACTATTAGGCTGCCATAACATCATTGCCTAAATTTGAAGTGCCTAGTTTAAAGTGTCAATAGAACATTTAAGTTATTCAGGAGTTAAACAGGAGGAGAACATAAGGAGAATTTAACAGATCACCAATTCCTGCTATTAAGGACTGCTTTTATCTATCACCACACTTCCATCATGCCTATGGATTGTGCCTGCACCTGGATCTCCAATGCTGCCCGTATCCCTCCTGATCTCCCCATGCAATCTGCATATCCACTCCAACTATACCTTACCAATCCACGCAGCAAAATTACCTCTCAAGTGGTCCTTGGCTGTGGCCCCCAAATCATGACGCTTGGTGCAAGTTTTCTGTACTCTTTTTTTTTTTTCCCTTCTTAAGTTTAGACTAACCTTTCCATAGATTTTAGGTTACTGTGACCCTTGTATCCAGCCCATCTGTGCCACCCATGTTTGTCTGCCCCCTCCCCTTTAGAATGTAAGCTCTCATTAGCAGGGCCCTCTTCCCTCATGTGCTTATCTTTCACTTAATTATACTCTAATTTACAACAGCACCCAACCCTTGGTTACAGACACCATGCTGCTTATCTAAGTCTTAATGCAGCAATGTATAAATCATGTATCTGTCCTGTATTGTTTGTACTGATAATTTCTGTTTTCTTGTGTGCTTATTTGTCTATGTACTGTGTAAGGCGCTGTGGAACCCTTGTGGCGCCATATAAATAAAGGATAATAATAATAATTATAATAATACCGTTACCGCCCATCTCTGAATCAGGCCCTAGGTCCACTCAGACTGTCCTAGCGGTATAGGAGACCTGACTGTGGTGAACTGCAGCCGGACCTGCATAGCTTAATTGTCTAGAACCAATGGGTGGGAACAATTACTAAACTATCTGTCACTTCTTCAGGAAGCAGCTAAGAGCTGCCAGCGTGGCCATACTGCTGTGTTAGAGCTCATCATTCTTCCACAACTGAGTGGCATATAAACCTAGGAGCTGTCCTGGTGTGACTACATTCCTTTACACCTACAAATGCATGCTGATATCATTCAGTAAGCTTTTCATCAATTTATCACCATCTAAATACTAGATTCATGATGTTAATTATCGGGGTCGAACGGACCCCGATAATTAACATTCTAACTCGCCGCGGAATCCGGGGTAATTCATCATTGCTCCGGCGCGGTGACAGCTGATGCGAAATCAGCTATCCCTGCGAGCAGCTTCACTGCTCCTTTAGAAGCAATGACAGTAGTGCTACTTAAAATGTATGCAAGCTTGAGCCAAATGTGGCAGATCAAAGATCATATATCTGAGAGTCAGTGTAGGGACTGGCTAGGGAATAACCGTGAAGTGGTTGATCAGCTTGCCAAATTATTGCAATATTTTGTAACTAACATTTCCTGTATTCAAAGGAGTTACAGTTTGAAAAGTGAGTGAGTGCCGAGTTTGTATGATACTTTTTATGTAGATGTTGTGGTCACATACCAAGGGCACCCCAGATGGTTGACTGCCGTGGATTAAGGCTGATATATATA
The DNA here is from genome assembly GCA_031769625.1 of Taudactylus pleione. Classification (NCBI taxonomy): domain Eukaryota; kingdom Metazoa; phylum Chordata; class Amphibia; order Anura; family Myobatrachidae; genus Taudactylus; species Taudactylus pleione. The sequence continues at coordinate 7,217,620 of JAUIMM010000115.1, forward strand.
TATATAATAAATCATGATCAGCTTTGTGGTCTAAATAAACTACAAACTGAACACTTAAAAAAACAAAAATATTGTTAAAAAAACAAACAAACATTGCATCCAGTGATCGGTACCCCATTGAGGTTCTCTGGGACTACGGTCAGCTGGTCTACGGGCTCCTGCACTGTGGCCCTAGAGCATAGTTGCCTACCTTTGCTGTCTCTTCCCTGGGAGAAGCCCTGAGAGAGGCAGGTGGGTGGCGACAGGGGCAGGGCCTGATGATTCATGTAATTAAGCCCCGCCCCTCGCAGTAAAATGCCCGCAATTGGCTTAAATTTAAATAGGGGCGGAGCCAAATTGATGCAAATCTTGTCACTAAGCCCTGCCCCCTGCATGAAGTCCCGCAATCGCCGTGGAAATTCTCCTAATTCTGCCCACTTCACTAGGAAGTGGGCAGAGAGCCTGATTCAGACCCGGTCGCAAGCACTGAGCGCTTGCAACGGGGTCGATGTTTGCCCACTGGGCATGCACATGACGGAGCCGGCTCCGTCGTGCACATGCGCGAGACCCGGCTAGCGACGGGTGCTCCGTCGCTCCGGGTCTCGCACCAAAGGGGGCGAGCTGTCGATGGTGATTGACAGCTCGCCCCGTTTGGTAGGTGGGCAGGGGGGGGGGTGGCTGGCCAAATGGAGGCGTTCCCGAAGGATGTCAGTGGGAGAGCCACGAAACCCTACATCTAGGGTATTGTCGCAAGCCTGATGGTCACGATGGTCTTGACCATCATCCTGGCCGCTCGCAATAGCCGTGTGTGGTCACCCACAGCTATGTGAGCGGCCAGGAGGCTGAACAAAAAAAAAAAACCGCCCTGATTCAGAGCGTCCGTCTCTGGATCAAGCCCAGAATGCGGGAGAAATGCCTACCCTTCCAGGGTTGTGGGGGTTTACCCCAAAAATTGTGAGCCTCCTGCAAAAACTGGGAGGTTAGGCATGTATGCCCTAGAGCAGTTGACCAAGGTCACAGTGCAAGAGCCCAGAGACCAGTTGACCAGAGTCCCAGAGGACCTCATTGTAGCACCGATCAGGTAAGTATAAGCTACACAGTGGGTGTGGTTGTGAGCCGGCTGTGTATGTGAAAAATACAGTGAGAAGTGCTTGTAGTGGATTTGCAGGAACAGAGCTTTATTGCAAGCTCTGTGCCAGCATGCAATATTTGATACATCCTTGTGATATATTCAAATATCGCTTTGCAAATTGCGCAAATTTATCACAGCCAATACGCATCTGACATGTGGATTGTGATAAATATGCCCCTATTAGTGTTTGATCTCAAACTGAATCTTATTTTAATAAAAAAAAAAAATCCATATTAAGATATAATTCTGTGTTAGGGGGAGATGTATTGAGCCATGGACAGTGATAAAGTGGAGAGTGATAAAGTACCAACCAATCAGCTCCTGTAATTTTTCAAACAATCTGTAAAGTGACAGTTATGAGCTGATTGGTACTTTATCTCTTTCCAAGGCAGGGCCGCAACTAGGGGGGGCTGGAGGTGCCGCTGCACCCGCCACCAGTGTCCTCCAGTCCGGCACCGCAGGGGGGCTCCAAGCTGGACGCCCGCTGAGATTTTATTACCAGCAGGCAGCCGGCTCCTTCCCTGCAGCGCCGCGGTAGCCGGAGTTCACTCCTGAACTCCAGCTTCCGGCTCTCCCCACAGGCACTATGGGAGAGACGTCATGACGTCTTTCCCATAGTTCCGAGGAGCAGCCGGGCCGACCTGATGGCGGCGGACGTAGGAGCGGGGTTAAAGGTAAGTATTGTTTTTTTTGTGTAAGTGGCACTACAGGGGCATTATTATGGGGGCATTACCATATGGGCACTACTACAGGGGCATTACTATATGGGCACTACTACAGGGGCATTACTATAGCTGCACTGCTGAAGGGGTCATTACTACGGAGGAATTACCAGGGGGGGCGCCAAATTACTGTCTTGCCCCGGGTGACAAATATCCTAGTTTCAGCCCTGTCCAAGGTTTAGTATATCTCCTCCTTAATCTGTGTTAATCATTATTAGACAGGTCAAGAGGTCTTGTTTTAATTCATTCATTTTCACCCACATGTCATGCATGCCTAGGTGGGTATTGTCGTGACACTTGGCATCTCTGTAATGTGTCATTAAATGTATTATTCAACAATGTTGGTGGGAGCTATTACCTTAATAATGTCCTTTCCTCACAGAAGTCCATCGCCTCAAGTGCACCTTATTATGTGAACCTACAGTACCGGCAGTTTTCTACTGTGTATCATGAGAGTCAATCAGGGGAGCCACCCAATATACTGTATATGTGTCTACATTAATGTTATTTTTTTAAATAAACACTTATGGCATCAAACTATCGGCTTTATTTGTGGACCAGGTTAGGATGCTTCTACACTAATATTTTTACTTTATAAAAGGGCTGTATGCTTTTTTTGCTGAAGCTGTATTTAATATTTTATTTGTGGATCTTAAGGACTAAAGAAATACAAATAATTTAATATGGTTATAAACAACAATATAAATGCAACACCAGACATTAATATTTTTTTAATTTTTATATTAAAGTTATCTATTTAGCACCTGCATATTTTGCAGCGCTTTACAAAAAATCATTTATATCAGTCCCTGCCCCAGTGACGCTTGCAATCTTTATTCCATAACACACCCACACACTAGATTAATAATCAAAACACCTGAAAATACATTGGCAAGCAACAACAACAAAAAAAGAAGGGTGAATGAAACAGGAACAAAGGAGTATAGGCTCTGTTAAATGGAGCTATTCTAGATACTTGACAAAACTAATTTTGTTTCAAATAGATAAGCTATGGCATGTTCTCCTCTACTCTGAGGACTATTGGCAAGTATACAACTGTATACAGATATAGCATTTATTCAAGTGTTTGTTCTAAAATATATAATCTAGGCTATTAAAAAATGTAATAAAATATGAGACATTTATAATAACCAATTTATTAACACAATAGAAAACATATGGAGGGTCAGATAGGTATTTATTAATGGTATTATGCCCATTATGAAATTACCAAATATTCATTGTCATATTGTTTATTGTCTTGATGCCTCGAAAATGCTTTTTTTTCTTTATTACTCTAAAAATTTATTTTCTTATCTACCCAGAAAAAAACCCAATAAAACAGACTGCTAAAAAGAGCAAGGGGTAAATGCAATAGCCTAGCAATGCAGGCATCAGAGAGTCCCAAGTCAGTCTGGTCAATGTTTTAAAGGGGCCATTTATGTAGCAACATCAATGGTGGTTCCCAATGTTAAAGTAAATCAGTGGTGGCCAGTTGTCTGAGGTCTGGTCATGCGCAGTGGTGAAACTAAGGTGATATGGCACACCTTTGAGAAATTAGAGGCTGGTATGCCGTACCACCCGACCACCTTACCACAGCAGCTCTACCATATTGCCCCACTGCACCACTGAGCAAGTCAATGTGCTCAGCGGTGTGACAGACAGATCCTGTATTTGCCTGGCTGCAGCCATGGCTGCTGGGAGCGCAACGCTGATGTCTCTACGTCCTGCTCCCTGCCCTGGCGCAATGAGGAACGGTGTCTTCGGCCACTCACTACCAGTGGTGCTCCTGCCTAGCTTCAAGGAGTGGGCTGGCAGGGTGTTAGAACACTGCCTGACAACTGAGGAAGAAGAGCATGCAGGTGGTCAAACGAAGAAGGTAAATTGGAATGGCTGGGTATAGGGTTGGCTCTTCAGGTGACATAGGGAGCTGAAATAACAGGGGGCAGGAGGCTGGAGTGACAGGAGGCTGAAGAGTCATGGGGCAGGAGGCTGGAGTGACAGGAGGCTGAAGAGTCATGGGGCAGGAGGCTGGAATAATGGGGTAGGAGGCTGGAGAGACAGAGGTAGGAGAGACAGTGGGCAGGAGGCTGGAAAGACAGGGGGAAGGAGGCTGGAAAGACATGGGCTAGGAGGCCAGAGAGACAAGAGGCTGGAGAGACATGGGCAGGAGGGAAGGGGGACAGGAAGATGAAGAGACAGGGGACAGAATACTGGAGAGACTGGGGCTGGAGTGACCCGGGAAGGAAGATGGAAAGACACAGGGGGCAAGGCAGCTGGGGTGGACATGGGGCAGAAGGTCACATGAGTCTGTTTGAACCACTATTGTATGATTCTGGACCATGTGATCTACATGAATAGTGCATATAAACTGAAGGCACCATCTGTCCAGGGAGAATCAATTTCTTTAGAAGTTCCATGTTGCAGAAAAATCACCATATAGGTAAAGTGTATTTATATTTAGCTCACACAAAAAACTATTTCGATTTTTTTTTTTTTATAAGTGGTGCTCCGAAGGGACTTTTCGCTCTGGGCACTACTTGTTCTAGAGCTGGCCCTGCTGGCTTCAGATCAACTGTAGTCACCTTTTAAGGTGCCTTATGCTTGTCTTTGTATGTAATAGACTCAATCAGCCAGAAGTGAATTGCATAGTATACCTATTGTAAGAGGCCAAATATATTACAATTGCACATAATAAATGTACTGGGGTATTGCAGAGAGAGACAGTCCAATGAGCTGCAAAATAAAAAGATGTGGGAAAGCAATTCCACAGATTACATCTTTTTTTTTTTCTCTACAATTCCAAAAACCCAATACATGTACTAACGCACGAACACGCTCCTGTGATGTACGGCCATGCCCCTCAGTGGCGATAAGAGTACCTGCAAGAAATGTATTCTACTGATACCACTGCGCATGCTCCGCACTCAGCCATTGACGGCTAAACCACTGGGTTGTGTAAAATCATCAACAATTAATGGTAAAGCCAAAAGATGGCCATCACTAGGTTGTGTGACCCACTATGCAGCAGCCCTTTGGAGGTGGAGTGCTGGCTGAGGAATCCACCTACTACCATTGGAGGCCTGCATAAGAGCCATCATTCACTGCTGATGCTGTTCTCAAGTGGTTTTAGAGAGGTAGAGACTTGGTGCCCACAGTACGCCCGTGGAGGCTCATAGGATGGGCTGACACTAAAGTTGGAGGCTTTAGGCCGTACCTTCTCCCTAGCTTCTGCCATTGTGGACCCTGGAATTTGGAGAGGATAATACAATATCCCTCCATTAACCAGGTTAAGAGACTGAAACAGCCCTGCAGTGCAAGAAAGTGTGGTTATGAACCGCTGAAAGTGATCTTCCTTAGAGGAGAAGGTCTGTAACACAACTCTACTTGTATATCTTCATAAGCACAAGGCAGAAATGCTCTAGCCAGGGTTATTTAATATAATTTTCAGACACAAGCTGGGGCTTTGATGCAGCACACGTCACACCTCATACAACACTTTCACAGTGCAGCTTGGACCTGAGTTATTACTGGGTTGACTCCTTTCACATAGAAACTGTGTCTTTCCTGCAAAATAGTGTAGACTCATCAAAAGTGGATGTTACAGGCTGACAATCCGCTGATAAGTCGCTTGGTAGTGGGACCCAGGTCGCGCCTTTAAAACTACAGGCTACCTGGGTGGTTCTGAGAATAACCCTGGTAGTAACCATGGTCAACGCCCTGGCAATTTGGACTGGGATAGACCCTTTTAGACAGAGAAAGGGGTCGGGTTGACCTGGCAAATTGCCGGTTCAAAATCCGTCTGAAAGGGGTGTAATTGTAGCTACATCAAAGCTTAGACTGTAGTTAGCACTCATTACCTAGAGTTAGTTACCTGCTCAGTGATAGCATCAAGTTATTACGCCTAACTTAATATCTTAGTACCAAGGAACCCACTGATTGCAGTCAGAAGGATCATCCAGTGGAAAGTTAAGAAACCTCAACTTCTAATTATATCTAAATCAAGCAGGAAACAGCCCAGGATATTTATCAGATCAGCTGATAGACATTTCGCACAGTGCTTACGTGCAGGGGTTCCCAAACTCGGACCTCATGGCACACTAACATTACAGGTTTAAAGGATAACCATGCTTGGGCACACGTGACTAAATTAGTACACCAGTCAGTTTGATTTAACAATCTGTGCTCAGCCATAGGTAGCCTTAAAACCTGTTAGGGTGCCTTGATGACCCAGTTTGGGAACCACTGGCATATGGGAATCAGCACAACCCTTGAACTAGACTACACCTAGGATCTGTACAGAAAGGATATATAGCATACTACTACTTTCATATAAACCCAGGTTTAGCATTGAACAGTGCAATTTACACCAATGACATATTGGTCAAATAGTTAAAGGTGTATTATTGTATTGATATAATTCTATAGGTACAAACATCCGTGTATCATTAGTAACAGTTATATAAATCTATGTATATATGCGCAATGAGGTATTCAGTACGAGAGTGGTTATTATAGGGGTATAACTAGGGCTATAAATAACAAATAAGAGTTTGGGGGAAAGCATAGGAAGAGGTACTATATTAGGTAATTTTAGAGGGTAGATAATAGTTTAGCTGCGTACACACACACAACGATTTTCAGGACGATTTCACTATAAGGACGTCGCTATATTGAAATAGTTTCTAAAAATCGTTGGACATTTAACCAAAAACGATGAACGAAATTCGTTCATGCGCGCGCCCGTTTGTCGTTTTTCGTTTGCATTCATCGTCCGTTCTGACCATCCAACAGAACGATTTTCGTTTGGAAAATCGTTCATGTTTGGCAGAATGAACGAAAAACGATAAACGACGGACCCTCCCACAACACTCCCCGCCGGACTACAGTCATTGCCGCGCCTGGACACCTGCAAGACGCCAGCTATCCGCGGAGTCCCCGACCAGCAATTTCTTGCGGTAAGTACACATCTCACCCTCCCCCCACTGTCCACCAATGCCTTAGGGGCTCATGTGGCTGCAGATTAGGTGGCCTATGGCAGCATATAAGGGGGCCTATGGCAGCATATAAGGGGGCCTATGGCAGCATATAAGGGGCCACTATGGCAGCATATAAGGGGCCACTATGGCAGCATATAAGGGGCCACTATGGCAGCATATAAGGGGGCCTATGGCAGCATATAAGGGGCCTATGGCAGCATATAAGGGGGCCTATGGCAGCATATAAGGGGCCACTATGGCAGCATATAAGGGGGCCTATGGCAGCATATAAGGGGCCACTATGGCAGCATATAAGGGGGCCTATGGCAGCATATAAGGGGCCTATGGCAGCATATAAGGGTCCCTATGGCAGCATATAAGGGGCCTATGGCAGCATATAAGGGGGCCTATGGCAGCATATAAGGGGGCACTATGGCAGGCTTCTGGGCCCTGGGGGTTGTTTTGCAATTTAAAAATTGGGTACATAGCGTCTTTGGTCGAACAACTGTGAAATGTTATGTGTGTTTTCCAGACCAAGTTGGTAATTGGAAGTTGGTGATCTTGGGGGAGTGGGGGAGCACCCAAAGAAGTGTCCCACCCTCCCCCACCCAAGCACCACAGGCTTCCACTGGAGCGGTTGTTAATGGGGGGGCCAAATAATGACAAACTATTGTATGTTACAGTGGAACTACAACTGCCAGCATGCCTGCCATTTTGCACTTGTGCAAATACAAGTGCCAGCAGACATGCAGTACCTGTAATTTCAGTGTCAAATTTTTTGCTTTTGTATAAAAAACACACACACCGTCCCAGTCTAACTTTATTACACACACCTACTCATTCACACATACTTACCTATACCAGAATAATCTGTCCCCTTTACCACTAGAATATCCATGATTGTCATTCTAAAATCAAAACACATACTCACCTATACCCTTGCGCTGATCACCGCAGAACACATACCGCTGAGACGCCACACAAAACAGCTCTGAATATGTGTGTTTACAGACATACTCAAAGCTGGCGACTGGGATCTGATGGGACATGCAGGGATATCCATGTGCCCTCAGCCAATCATCGTTGCGGCTTTCGGAATAACGTCCCGCTGATTGGCGCCGGCTACTGACAGTTCCCACGTGTGAGTTCCCACGTGCCAGCTGTCAGTTGCCGTACCCAAACAACAGTTGATTCTCACAAAGCAGCGCCGCTGATTGGCAAAGGGGACATGGATATCCCTGTATGTCCCGTCAGATCCCAGTCGGCAGCTATGAATATGTGTGTCAACACACATATTCAGAGCTGTTGCGTGTGGCATCTGACCGGTATGGGTTGTGTGGAGACCAGCGCAGGATATTGGTGAGTATGTAAACTTACTGACAGGCCCAGTCATCATGGTTTTATACTGTAGAAGGGGACCTAAACATCTATTATAGTTAACTATGTGTCAATGGGTAGGTGTGTGTATTAAATTTGAAATGGACACGGTGTGTATTTTTTGTATATTTTTTAAAAGCATTTTTGGAGTTTGAAGTGACAGGTGTGCCATGTCTGCTGACACTTCTACTTCCACTGTAAAGTAATTTTTTAACACATTAATTAGCACCCCTATTTGGCCAAAAGGTCAACATTTTGAAGACCAACATGTGTAAAGGAAGGCATTTTTCCTGTAATTAGCCCTCCATAAGCATCTTCACATCAATTTGACAAGCTTTGTACCCCTCTATTTTACCAACAGAAACGGCTGCTAACCGAGAGTTTTGGACAGGATTCATTGATATATACAGAGATCATGAGTGCCTGTGGAACCCAAAAATGAAGTCCTTCTTAGATCGGCAAAGGAAGGCAGTAGCATATGAGAAATTGATCACATACGCACAAACCCGGGATTCAAAGGCAAACCTAGCTTCTGTGAAACAAAAAATCAACAATTTCCGAACCGCTTTTACAAGGGAACACAACAAGTACCTCAGCTCCATGCGTTCCGGAGCTGGGACAGACGAGGTCTATAAACCAACACTATGGTATTATGATCTGTTCACCTTTGTCTTGGATAAAGAGCCGGAGATGCCGTCGGTGGGTATGCTAGACGAGGACGTTCCTTGCCAGGATTTGGAGAGTCAAGACAGCGTATGTTTTTTTATTGACTTCATGTGTTTTTCTAAAGGACTATTTGTTTCACATTTTTTGTTTAAAAAATTCCACCATATGTAATATGTATTACAATTTTGTCTGTTAACATTTTCAAACCACATCTTAGCTTTTTGAGGCAGCAAGTATTGGATGTACCTTTTGTTTTTATCCTGCTTTCAATATGGATGAGGAGAATAGTTTAGGTTTCATTTTGATATTTTGGAAAAACTTTACATTTAGGGTGAAAATGATCGTGTGTCCCCCATAAAGGTGTTTAGACATGTGGTGTAAATGTATTTTCAGGCAATTTGAATGTTATTTGGGGTTGAATTTTTTAAATGTTGCCCTCCAGGTGTATATTTCTGTGCAGAATCTTAAAAGTCAAAATGTTTTTTTGAAAATGCAAAACTGACAACTTATTTTAACAATGTCATTATTGTGCTTCTTTCTCCTAGTTTCGTGCTCCGGAAGTTGTTGTTGGCTCTCCAACCAGCGTACACATCGACCTTGGGGAGAGCAGCATGGTGCAGCCAACAGCTGAAGAGCCTGCCCAAGAAGCCTCTCAGCCACCGGCAAAGAGGAGGAGGCCGGGTGGCAAGGCTGCTGCGAAAACCTCACGGTCGGAGGAAGAGGATGAGTTTATGAGGCTTGCAAAGAAGGTGTTGAATAGAAACACTGACAGATTTACAGTGTTCGGGCTTAATATAGCACACGACATGCGGCTAATGAATCCCCAGGCACAGGTGTATTTTGAAAGGGTCGTATATGAGGCGTTGCGTCGTGGGTTAGTCGATACTCTCGAAGAACACACGACGCTAACCCCATATAGTCTCCACCAGCTACCACCACCATCATATCCAAACTTTGCTCCCCGTTCGTTTCCACCAAACCCTCCGTATGAATATCATTCCCACTATGCGTCGGGGTCCACTGCTCCCCCTTCCCAACAACCTGGGCCATCCACGAGTACTGTGCAATCACTTTGGCACAGTACTCATGCAGTACTTCATCCTGATGATGAGTATTGATTTTTGGATAACCAATTTTTTTTTAAAAATTTGCGTGTTTTTTTTTGGTGTAAGCTTCATAATTTTATCCCTCCTCTATCTCCAGCTCTTTATTTAAGATAATGAGTGAATAGATCATATTATCATACAGTTGGTTTATTAGCCTTGTTTATCCCTGCTCTGGAATATTGGAGTTGAAGTATTTTGTTGTGATTCCCTTGTATAGTGGTCGGAAATTGTTTTTTTTGCCTTCACAAAGCTAGGTCTGTTATTTGCATTGGGGTTTGTGCCATATGTGACCAATTTCTCATGTGCCTGCTTCCACCGATCTGAGAAGGACGGATGTTAAGGGCACCCATGATCTCTGTATATTTTTATGAATCCTGTCCACAATTTAATTTATTATAATGGCCAGGAATGGCATTATAAAACTCTGAAAAAGTGAAACACTTGTCTGTTTTTTTTTCAAATAACAATGTTATTTGTACCAAAACCTCACTTTCAAAGTTTAACAATATTTAGAGGATATTTTATTCTGTTGTAAAAATGTACCAAAACAATGTTCATAAAATCCTGGCAAAACTAATGGAAAATTTAGACAATGTACATAGCTCAACACGGCACCCAAGGTACGAGGGGAACACATGAAAAAGTACCAAGGTAACACATTGAACGGTGCTAACACATGGTACCAAGGTAACACATGAAACGGTGCTAACACATGGTACCAAGGTAACACATGAAACGGTGCTAACACATGGTACCAAGGTAACACATTGAACGGTGCTAACACATGGTACCAAGGTAACACAGTAAACCTATTTAAATTTGTTTTTTTGTTTGGGGTGTGTGTGTGTGAATTGTTACAACTTTGGTAGTAGTTATCTAAAAAATGAACAATGTAACATATATATATATATATATATATATATATATATACACACACAATATAAACACAATATACCTTAAAATAATGACATGACAAGATGTTATATTGTGAAGGGTTCAATATATTTATTTTCATGTGAAATAAAAAAAGTCTTCATTTGGGAAACTCATTAATTATGCTAAGAAATCTGGGATTCTTGCCACGGAACAGCACCTTCCCCATTAAAGAAAGACACATATTGTTCTCTTATCTGTCTACCACCAGGAGTACTTGATTGTGGAACTGTGGGGCGAGACACAGATATGAGATGTTGGGAAATTTGGTCAGTACCTTCCACTGCAGTAGAAATACTTGCATTTAGTGTCTTGCGCCTTAATAGATTGTGCATTGCACAGACTGCTAAAACAATGGCATTAATCTTGTCTAGGCGGAGGTTTACAGCACTATGAAAAATGCAAAACCGGTTTGTGAGCAGGCCAAAAGCATTTTCCACACATCTGCGTGCCCTGGATAGCCGATAGTTAAAGATTCTCCTATCGTGAGTCAGAGTTCTTTGGGGCAAGGGCTTCAACAAATGGTGGCCTAAGGCAAAGGCCTCATCGGCCACAAACACAAAGCCAAGTCCATGTGCGCACTCATCCTGCGGGGGCAGATGGAGGGTGTTATTGGCAAAACGTTCTCCAAACTGTGTTTTTTGGAAGGATCCCCCATCGGAAGACCTTCCGTTTTTGCCAACATCAACAAAGAGAAACTCCAAATCCGCATTGACTACCGCCTTTAAAACAATACTAAAAAACCCTTATAATTATAATATAAGGATCCAGATCTGCTTGGGGGGTTATCCGGATATGTTTCCCATCTATGGCTCCACCGCAATTTGGGAAATTCCATTTCTGGGAAAAATCTAAAGCAACAGCCTGTCAATCCGCTTCCGACCTTAGAAACTGTAATGGTAAAGAAAGACAAGAAAAGTGTCAAAATTAACATAAAAAACAATACACACTTGTTAAAGGTGAAAAACACACTTATATAAACAAGTTAAAAAACATGATGGCAATGTAAATTTTAACTACACAATACAGGACTGTTGCCATTATGGTGTGAAAACATTATTAAATGTCTACAACAAACATAACATATGAAGTAAGGCCCCCTGTTGCAAATAAGGGGGGAGGGGTGGGGCATTTATGCATGGAAGTATTGAAGAATTTTTTAAGTATTTTGGAAATGTCAAAAACACAATCGACTAAGCAAAACAGTCAATACAGTATTAGGGTGCAAGAGCCACTGGGGACAGCAGGAATGCACACACACAAAAGTACCTTCCAATGTATTATGCCATTTAAAACTTAAACATGTACACCCAAACATCTTTCAACAACAACAGCAACATGCAATGTAATTATGAAATTAACAAAATAAAAAACATGTCATTGTTGTCCCCCAAAGTTGACTAACAATGCTTCCCAATGTAAAAGCAGGGCTCTTCACAGGCTAGTTTCTTTGTCCAGCAAGGTCACCAGAAATAGGTTTGCAAACAACAGTTCACACCCACACCCCTGGTGTAAGAGGCTGTCCTCTGAAGTTAGCTGAGTCTAAAGAAGCCTCCAATTGCTTCAGTGGCTACTGTTCACCCTCATGCAGTTTGCGTGTGATATCACAAACAACGTCAGGAGGCTGTCCCACACGCATGCTGTATGTACTTACATTGAGGAACAGGAAGGCAGCGGAAGCAGCTCCCAAGTAAAGGTAACTTAATTGCAGGAAGTGGTTCCACAACCAGTCTTGGGGGCGCTGCATACGTGCTGAGTCTGGGAGACTACTTAAGGCTGTGGCCAATACATAGGACCACTAATTGAGGTTGGGGGCAGTGCATAAGGGCAAAGCCAAACAACAGGGGCCAATCCATAAAGGGCAAAACTGCAAGGCCCAAAGCATAAAGGGGAAAAGTACAGGGGCCACTACATAATGTGCACTTTTGCAAGAGAGCCAGTGGGGGAGCAGCGTATGACCTGTTGGGATGGAATGGTAAGGGAGATAGGGCTTTGTCCTGTTTACTAAATAATTTTAAAATTGACACTTCTGGCTAGTTTTTCTTTACAGGCATTTGTGTCTAAAATGACAAAAACTCAATTGTAAAATGTGTGTTCCTGAAGAAGGTGAAAAGCACATCATTGAAAATAAATTAAACACATTACTCCAAACAATACACAAACTAAATCAATTTAATAATGTTTTTTCTACAAAAGCCAAAAAAAAAAAACATGCCTCTTCTATGTTTGGCCCTCAAGGTGTTGTGGAACTACATATACAAGGATGCCCTGCCATTTAGCATGTTGTAACTTTAAAATGATGTAAGGTCATGCTGGGTTGCTTAGTTCCACAGCACCAGGAGGCACAAAAGTTTGGAGACCCCTGAATTATAACGTAATAATCAAGCTTTACACATTTAAAATTGTTACTCTAAATATACAAGTACTTTGCAAATCCAAAAATAACTCAATTACCTTAAAATAATCAGGCTTTAAGGCCCTGTATATAGCCATACAGGTCTCCGGAATAATCAGTCCTAAAGCCTGGGGCGAAATGAGCGTACCAAACTTCAGATCGGCAAAGGATCTTCCAGTCGCTAGGTAGCGTAGGGTAGCGACAAGCCTCTCCTCAGCAGATATAGACTGCCGCATGGCTGTATCCTACCTGTGGATGACAGGGGTAACAAGCCGCAGCAAGTCCTGGAAAGTCTGGTCGTCCATACGCAAGAAATTCCTGAAGTCATCAGGGTTATTCTCACGTATCTCCATCAAGAGGGGCATATGCGACATGGTCTCCCGGCGTAACAGCCACTCCTTGGTCCAACAGGAACGAGGCCTTCTCCTCCTCTCAGACCTCCTCCTGCCAGACAACATGACAACTCCAGCATAAGCCACCAGAACACTGTGACTTATGGGATCCATCACAGAAGCACAAAGAAAGCACTTTGTTAACAGGCAAGCCAGAAACAAAGCCAAACACAATAGCTATGCAACAACGTTTAGGAGGTATAAACCACACCAAACTAGCCACAGAGCATAAATGCAGACTTTGGAAATGGCCGACAGCCTTTTTAATCTGTGTGGAAATGCCCTCCCACAAAACAACATCCACTTAAAAAATTGCCAATCCTTTTTAACAAAATGGACCAATAAAATGAGTTTGGAGGCATGCCTCATTTACATACAAACAATTTCGTTCTTCGTTCATCGTTTGCTAAATCGTTTATGGAAATCGTTCATTCTTTCCTTCAAAAATGATTTCCAATAACGATTTTCGTTCAACTTTCCTAAACGAAAATCGTTTACGAAAATCGTTCAGACTGAAAATCGTTCAGACTGAAAATCGTTGTGTGTGTATGCACCTTTTGTGTTAATTAAACAAAATCAGAATATAAGTAATAAAAAAAAAAAGAGGGTAATACTTATATGAACAGAGTGAAAAGTTGGATAATTGGGACATATGCCTAACCACTTGCTTTTCAATGTATATGCATACAAATTATTAAAAGTGGCCATAGGGTTAATAGATGGTATTAACTACTAATGATTTCACATATACTGATTTTCTAGGTAAAAAATCTATTGGCACCAGTCATCTGATATAGAAATACCAGTGCTGTTTGAATATACTGATTTTCTAGAAACAATTGAAAAGGATCTTCTGAGCTTCTGGATACCCTGCAACTCAGCCACCAGCTTTCATTATAACCTGGACACACCTTTTGCCAACACCCTGCTTCAGCATTGCAAGCAACTACCACTTAGTTTGCTGCACATTCCTGTACCACTGTCAATTTATCTCTATACCACTGTAGTATCTGCCATTGTTTAACACCTATACATCTTTAAGAATACTTTATCCTAAATTTAAAGTCCTGCAACTTTAACAGCTCCAAACTTATTTTGTTTATTAGATACTGCTGTAGTTGTGCCTTTACATCTACCAGCACTGTTCTTCCTTTTATCTGAATTTAGACATTTTAACTGTACTGTTTCTGTATCTCACTCTCATCAATACTACTGCCGTTTCTCTCCCAATTCCCTTATTTACACTGTCTCTCTTTTCTTCTGCTCCCCCCTCACTCAGCAGCTACATAACTCTCTCCTCTACCACCAGTTCCCATCTCTTTCCTCCCTCCATAGTCTTCTCCCCCTCCTTCCTCTCCTCTGTCTCCCTTCATCCCACCTAGTACTCTCCACTGTACCTCCCATAACTCCATTATTATTTACTCATATTCCACCATGGTCCTGCTATACCACCACTAATCCCTGCACCCTCCTTTTTCTCCAAGTTACCTCTCTTCTTCTATACCCATACCACACTAAACCTCCACCTTTTCCACCACCTGCTGTCACCCTTCCTCATTCTGAAGCCCACCACATACCCACACTATCCTTATCCCCCTGCTCTAAATCAATCTCAACCCCACACTACAGCAACCCTAACAATCTCCTTTTGGCTCTCTCCTTCTAACTCTGTCCCTCTCTCCTGTGCCCTCTGGAAAGCCAGTTCTGTCTATAATCAACTGATCCCCATCCATGACAGCTTCATCTCCAACTTCTTGAATCTCCTACCCATCTGACACCACTTCTCCTGCAGGTATCTCGTTTAAAGGGCCTCACATTCTTTCATACTCCCAGGCCTGGAGGTTGCCACAGTGTTGGTACTATCAGTACAGTGTTGGGGTACTTTTATCGTCTGGTCACTCCCACCAACTCTTACCTTCTAAACTCTACATTTCATTCAATGCTAATGATATTTGCCTCTTCCAACCTCTTTGAGTAGCTAAACAGAAAAACTTTTTCTATCGGCGATAACAATAATATACTGCAAAGCTATGTGTGTGCAGCAAATAAAACCAAGGGGATTTTGTCATGATTTAATCAAAGCATATAAGCCTGCAGCCCAGCCCAGCCCAGCGATTGCCACGCTGTTGGTACCATGTATGATATGGGTAAAACCGAGCGCAAGCTTATTTCTTTTCGGTTTTGTTTCAGATGTGCAGCCCATATTATCTATCGTAATCATATGCCGATAGTGCCGTGTATTTGCGCATGCGATGCATCGTGCGTCCGAGCAGCGTCTTTTGTGAAAAAAAAAAAAAAGACTGATGCATGCACTGGGGAGAGAGATCCGTGAAGCATGCATGTGTCTTTAATAAAATAAACACAGATGCAGGGATGGTTCAGTGAGAACCATCCATGCACCTGTGCAAAAAAAATAAATAAAAGCAAAGTGTTTTTTTTTTAAAAAGGTATGCTGCTGCCCCCCCCCCCCAAACGACATAGGGGTCTCCCGTGTGTAAGCACAACCAGCACCGGGCTAGTCAGAACCAGCTCTAGTTGCTAAAATATGGGGGACAAATTACATATTTTCCAGAACCAGCCCGGACTTTTTCTAGCTGGGGGCTGTCACTGGGCCCCCCAGCCGAAGCATCAACCCTGACTGCTAGTCAGTCCAGGCCGGGGATCACAGGGGAGCTGGGGACCCCCCCAATAAAGGGGTCCCCCATCCAGGGCACCCCAAGCCTAGGCTGATAGCCCGGGGCTATCCCCGGCACCCCTGGGGCGGTGGGTGCCGGGTTGATAATGTATAAGTGTAGTGTAAAAAAAGAAGTGAAAACATTGTCTTTACGAGTAGAATGCAGGTCCCAGCAAGCCTCCCCTGCATGCTGGTACTTGGAGAACCACAAGTACCAGCATGCTGTAGTTCACCTGTAAAGGTCCTCTTCTCCCTGTAGGCATCCTTGGTCTTGGTAAAATAAAAAAATGGAAAAAAACGACTCGCGACCTAGGTACCAACCACGATGGTTGATACGTCCCGATTGAAGAGCTCAGATGCGGC
The DNA here is from genome assembly GCA_031769625.1 of Taudactylus pleione. NCBI lineage: Eukaryota > Metazoa > Chordata > Amphibia > Anura > Myobatrachidae > Taudactylus > Taudactylus pleione. Next base: position 7,234,338 of record JAUIMM010000115.1, read on the forward strand.
TTTTCCATTTGTAGTGCAGTGTCTGAGCATTCATTGGCTGAGAGAGGCCAGCCCCTGCCTCTCTCAGCCAATGTATGGCTCCCACCATTGACTACATTTTTCAATTTGCCCTGGGCTCCATAAACCCTAGTTACGCCTCTGCCAGCGAGCACATTGAAACCATATGACTGGAGTTTTAGTGCTAGTCATATTACATTGGCATTTAGGGTATTTGGATTACATAAAAAATAAAAAAGGAGATTTCGTCTACACACCCATATTTCTAAAAAGTATGAAATATTGCATCACCACTGTGACTAACTTAACATAATACAGGAGAGGAAAGCAGGAGAACATATTAGATATGCTAGCTAGTTCACATACTAGTTCAAAAAAAAGAAACATTTGTGTCTCATTTATTATACTAGAGCACAGGTTCTCAAACTCGGACCTCAGAACCCCTAACAGTGCTTGTTTTCCAGGTCTCCTCACAGAATCACTAGTGAAATAATTAGCTCCATCTGTGGATATTTTAAAATGTGTCAGTGAGTAATGAATACACCTGTGCACCTGCTGGGAGACCTGCAAAACGTGACCTCTGTGGGGTCCTGAGGATAGAGTTTGAGAACCACTGTAATAGAGAGACAAATACACAAATTATGTGATTCACTCTTTTACTGCTTGAGGAAGAGGCCAGGAGCCGTGAAACATGTCCAGTTTTACCTATCAGTGAGAATTTTTTTTTTTCCTTCTTTTATGTTTTTATAAATTTTTTTTTGGTCTATATGATTTTATCACAAACTAAATATGGGACTGCGCTTATTTAAAGAACCCAGTTGTGAGATGGCAGAAAAATTAAGATAGCAGTCGGGTTTCCCAATAATATTAATTTAATCACAAATTTCAAATTAAAATATACATATATCACAATATACTTCAATAAATATTATTTAGAGTATTTATATTACTAAAATTACAATATGGATAAATCGATCTATGTACTTGCATTCAATATATTGAATAAACACAGTCCCAAAAAAAGCACCAGCTGATGGAACAATTAGATATTGCTGATAATTAAGTGGTGCTCCACTTGCTTATTTATATGTGAAAAGTATCCCGTGGATACTGTGGAATCACACATGCATAAACAGTTCCGAATAGGCAAAAGACGTAGGTATTGTTTTGTAAAGCTCTTGATGTCACAAGCTGTAGCTGCACTTGGTGTACCTGAACCACGGGATTGCTCTGGGAGATAGCCTGACTCAGGCAGCCCTGCTCCAGCAATATCGTCGGGCTCCCGTGTAATCCAGCTCTGATCAGCCACTTAGCATCCACCGGGGTCTTTTGTAAACACCTTGTGTTATCCTGAGCGCTCGCTGCGCTTTCTTAATGAAGTCCGTATTCGGCACGACACTCCAGTGTCTTTAGCTCAGGTCAAGAAGTGCTGTAAACAGGGGGTCCTTTGACGCATTTCGCCCCAACATATAAGGGCTTTGATAAGTCCTTTCCATTCCATATGCACCTTAATGCAGTCCCCCTTATACAGTACCCCAGTATGCAATGCCCCCAGTAGTGGTCCCAGTAGTGGTCCCTCTTATGCAGGCCCCAAGTAGTGCCCCTTATACATTGCCCCCAGTAGTGATCTCCCATATGCAGTTCCCCTGTGTGCAGTTATAAAGGTCACTTTATAACATAACCTTGTAGTTATAAGAGAAGTCTGTCTCGTTCCTTCAAATTCTCAATTCCCTTAAAGCACAATGTGTGGCTCCTCAGTGTAAAACCATATAATAAAATTAATCCACATTACATAAATAAGAAAAGCATGTATAACAAAATAAGTGGCATACAGATCCATCAATGACAAGTGGGAATGTGTACCGGACAGTTGAGATAATAGAGCCTGTAAATGGAATTGGAAACCCCATTTTTCAATAATCAGAATTTCCTCTGAAGTAAGGACATCCCTCATGTCCCCAGTTTTACACCTCCATAGCCACCCACCAACGCATTTCAACCACCAGAGTCTTTTTTGCAATGTTTATTTAAGCAGTAGGCAGCAGGGGTCCCACAGCACAAAGTAAAGGGATTGCTTCAGTGATCACCTTACGCATCAAAGGGATGAACTCCTATCATAGCCCCTGTCCCTGCATGTGATTCATAATACAACTGGGCAGTACAGATTTTCTTATTGCTGCGAATAGCGGCTATGTATTCTTATTATCGGGTCTAAAACCTGATAATAAATGGGCCCCTTTGTATCTAAAGTGTATGCCTGCACTCTTGAACTGTGTTTGGAATATATATATATATATATATATATGAAAGCTCTTTATATAGCAGCAGCATTTAAGTAAAGCAGGGTAAAGTAAAGTTTACAGTCATGGGGGCAATATCATTTTTACACATACTGCTTCTCCAGCATCTACTGGCCACCAGAATTGCCGATTTTCATCTGCACCTCAAAGAGGCGTGCAGGAAAATCTGTGAGACAGAGGTGTATCAGCCATGGTGCCTAGAGCAAGTGTATGCTACGGTGTACCCACCTTTCATTTTGGAGTGGGTGATAGTAGTGACAGCTTTTCTCAAACATGTTTCAGCATGTCCCATTGCACGAATTATCCTCTGCATACCAACGTGTCCCTTGAAACATTCTTCTCTGCAAAATGAATCTGACCGCCACAAGACACGCCCCCACTCCTGCACAAGATACATGCCCCCCTCCTACACACCACGCATGCCCTCCTCCTACATACTATAATACGGCGATGGCTATCACTAGATGGCTGCAGCTTTGTTGCAGGCTAGTGTCAGTCTCCTGCTGTCTAGCACCCACCCCTGTGATCTGTCCCCTCGTTGCCACTGCGAAGGTGACTAAAGGTTCATACACACGTAAAGATTTTCTGTCCAACCATCCAACTAGTTGATTGGTTGGAATGAAAATCTGGTAACGTATGGGAGTAACTGATGATCAATTTGCTCCTACATGCCAGAAAACAGATGAAAATGGTCGTCAGACAAGTTTGTTAAATGTTTGATCTAAACAATTTGTTCAAACAATAGTTTTTGTCCATTTTCCGGCATTTGGGAGCAAATTGCTGATTGTCATTTGTTTTCATACCTTACCAGATTTTCATTCCAACCAATCAGCTAGTTGGACAGAAAATCTTTACGTGTGTATGCACCTTATGTCTTCCCCGGTAGCTGCTGTGGGCAATCCCATGGGGATACACTCAATTCTCTGTTTAAAATGTAAAGGTACAGGCACTCCAAATGTGATATCAATTTTGGCACCAAATTCAAATGCACTGCCTAAGGAGATCTCTGGGCACTGCACAATGTCAGAATATTAGGCTCTGAACCTGAACTCCAGCATCTGTTTTGCTAGAACTTCCTAGTGTACTTGCCTGCATTCTGATCTGGTCCATCTGTCAATTCTCCTCGCTTGATCTGGTCCATCTGTCAATTCTCCCTTGATACTGCTTCTTGTGACTTCCTGGTTCGGACTTTGGCTTTCTCCTGACCTGATTCTGCCTGTCCCATTACCGCTTTGCCCACCTGGGTCGGACCAGTTTCTGACGAATTTGCTACAGTATGCCTCACTGCGACCAGTATTACGGTCTGCCTTCGAACTCTCCAGTGTTCACTAACACTACATAGGAACCCAGTCAGTGGGCTGCGACCTGAGTATCATGCGCAGCGAAGTCCAAAACCTCTTGCAGGGTTCTTTGTTGAAGGACACCAATATGTTAGACTCTGCGTCTCTGTTCTGGGTCTAAGCCATTTCTTTTAGTATAGCTAGCATCCACAGTCAGAATTGGATCTGGCTGGACCACCAGCAGCCAGATCCCCTCCGTGAATTCTGACTGCTGCAGTCATGTAACCATATCAGCAGGAAGTCGTCTTCTACTTCGCCATATCCAATCACTGGCGGTCTATTAACAACTAGGGAAGACCAAATATGCACCCCAGGTGGCGCCTCCAGCTGGAACTGGTGCCCAGGGCACAAGCTCCACCCATACTACACCCCTGCTACAAGGCTGCTGTACTGTAAGTCTTGGCAATTTGCACACATCATTGAGAAATTAATCACCGTATAGAACCTAATAAATTGAGCTGACAACTTAAGTGGAATAGACATTTTGACAAAAGTATGGAATATGTCGACAACTGCAAGAACAAATAATGCAAAAGGCTTGTTCTCAGCATAAGTTAGACCATTAACTGATGCTACAACCAGGAAGAAAAGAAAGAGCCTTTAGCCCCAATTCTAGGAAAAATGTTTATATTTTGTGCTGCATTAATATTATCAAAGCTATTATCTTTCTAGTCCAACTAGGTGACATTTATGTTTTTGTAAAGTATAAACTAAGGCTATAAACTTTTTATTGGTAGAATTTTGGATTTAATAAAAGGTTTGTTTTAAGGGTATTTGATAGGGAAAATTAGCAAAATTACTTGCACAATTCTTTCAATTAATTAGGGTGATTTATGCAACCCCAGAAAATTGCCCCAATGTTCTTCAGAGCTTTTATTCAAAAGATTTGGTGGGGAATTCAATTAGATGCAAGGGTCTACATATGCTGTAATGTAGAATAATCAATAATACAAAGCTTCAACTAAATACTTGCATTCAAATATGAAAAAGGTGTAATCTACATACCTGCTATTCTGTTCAGTGTCACCCAGTAATGTTCATCTGGACTATAAGTATCCTTAGACCATTTCAGTAGATCCACAGCTCTCTGGTCTTTCAGAACAAATGCAGTAAAATCCCTTGTGAGTGCAACGTATGCTGACCCAAAGTAGATGGTGATATTATGCGGAGGGGGAGGCTTTAATACATTGGTCCTTAGCACATTGGAATTGACTATATCCTCACGATGAACATATTTGGTCCGGGGAATGGCATGGTCTGGAGGTAGCACTCCAGGGGTGATGTTTTTCCCTTTAAAGTTTTTCAAATGCTGTATAATCTCCTTGTTTGTCTTTAAAGGAAAATCCTGCCCACAAGTATTGATCACATATTTCCACTGTACCTTTGATTCCAGCAGATCTCTCATGCAGTTCAGATCAGCCAGGAGTCTGGATATTCCAGCATACACCACAGGCTCCATTTTTGAGGCGAGAAAAGCATTAGGGGAACAGCTTATTAAATCATCTACTGCCTGCAAGTAACCAGCACTCGCCTTCTCATCCACATGGATACAGTATATATTCTGAGGCATGTAGATCGCTCTAAACAACCTCTCAAATGTGTCAAATTCTTTATGCACAACAATTATGTAAGCTATAGGAAAACCAGCTTCTTCCGCTGAGAGGGGAGCGGTGATGTAATGGTTTTGGATTAGGTATCCGTCCTCACATTTCAATGTCTTAAAAGGTATTAAGGAGTGTACCCAAATAAAAGATTTTTTCTTTCTGGTCAGTGCGTCACATTCAGCGTCTAGCAGAGATGTATCATGGGAAAACTGGTATCTGTGTAAGTTATGTTGTCTATTCAATTGACCGAAATTACAGAAGAAGAAAAACACAACTCCAAGTGCTGTCACAAAGATGAAAAAAAGTATATAAAGAGTCATTTTCCCCAAAGTTCCATATATAAAGAGCTTATTGTATTTGTTCATCATTTTAGCTGAGTGTTCCAGGTGTCCTCATTTTCTTTCTCGCAGCAGAGGAAGGATGTTTATCATTCAGTTTTATTGAGTCTGTTTCCTCTGAAAGCACTGCTTTAACATTGTTCTGTCGTCTGGGATAGGTCACTTACATATCAATGCAGCACTTCTGTGATTGGTGTACAAAATAGTAATGACTGATAGACCCAACCTTATGTCATTTTGCAATAAAATATAATTGTTTACTGTGCCCTCAGAGATTAGCAAATATTTGTTATATAATTGCTACTGAATCCAAATATTGATATTCTAGTTACAGATGTGTCATCACTAGTCTTTGCTGCAATCACGCCAAACAGCCCCTCTCAGCGTGTCTGGTTCTATGAGACTCTGCTAGCGCCCAGCATCTTTTTTGCATCTTTTGTTGCTGAAAATGTGTCTAAGTGGCAATGTGATGTGAGTAGGATGCACCAGAAAACTGTGCTGATAGATTTGTTATGTGACACTTGTATATCTGTGTGTGACTAAGTCTCTCAATCAACATTTGAAGTGCTACGATGCAGCGGTCAGAGCTTTTTTCTATGCCAAGTTCCGTTTACAGTCTCACAGATATACATGTGTCACATACCAAATTAACCAGATGCTAGCACAGTTGCGCGGGATCTGACGGCTCACTCACGCAAGGCATATCACGTTGCATGGCGTATTGACGGTAGATTAGCAAGGGCACATCTGTATGCAATTAAATGATTTGTTACATATTGAAACAAGTTATAAATTTAAGGCATTTTCATGAGGTTATCGTCTGCAGACAACAGTAATCAAGTCAATGGTTAACTGGGCATAGTTTCTCTTAACATGCAGTAAAGAATGACAGTGACTATTTATCAAACAGTTTATCAAAAAATTATGTTGAAATAGCAGTTTCTGCATAATGTTATGAATTGTTACTATGGGGCCTATGTATCAAAGCTTGATGAGAGATAAAATTGTGAGAGTAAAAGTATTAACAAATCAGCTCCTAACTGTCATTTTTCAAACACAGCCTCTAAAATGTAAGTTAGAAGCTGATTGGTTGGTGATTTATATCTCACAATTTTATCTCTCATCAAGCTTTGATACATAGGGGCATATGTGTGAACAGTCTAATGAGGGATATTTAACAGAAATCTGCTGCGGAAGGTTAAATTAGTGCCACAGACTGCAGTCCCCATTTTTATCAGTGGGGACTACGGTCTGACCTCTATGTACCAAACTCAAAAAGCTTAGCTATTTAGAGTTTCGCCACTTTGGTTTATACCATCCTCAGATGGCGTAAACCACTTTATGCCTACAAAAGGTATATTCAATGGAGAGGGATCTTACAGTTCCTCTCCCGTAACCTCCATAAACTGACAATGTGTGCATGCGAAGCATCAGATTCACAAGAAGAGTCTTTCACAAATGTGAAAGACTCCTCAGGGTGTGGCCAGGATCTTAAGCTGGGCACACCAGGGCTGGCGCTTCCACTAGGCAACCTTAGGCAGCGTCCTAGGGGCGTCGGCCCTCCGATCACCCCCCCCTTCAGTTGCTGAGTGCCCGCTGAGATTGTGTTACCAGCGGGCACCCGGCTCCTTCTCTACCTCTCCCCCGGTGCCGGAGGATGGAGCTCACTCCTGAGCTCCGTCTTCTGGAGTGCACTATGGGAGTGATGTCATGACATCACTCCCATAGTGCCGAGGAGCGGGCGCCGAGGATGGAGCTCACTCCTGAGCTCTGTCTTCCGGGTCCCACAGTGCACTATGGGAGTAACGTGATGACGTCACTCCCATAGTTCCGAGGAGCGGGCGCCAGGGACGGATGGCAGCAGGCACTGAAGCGGGGTTTAAGGTAATTTTTTTTTGTTTATGTGTGTGTATGTATGTATGCGCGCTTATTACAGGGGCCGCATTACAGGGGCTGCACTAATGGGGGCACAACAGGGGCCTTACTATTGGTGGGCACCACAGCGACCGCACTATTGGGGGCACTACTGGGGCCACACCACTGGGGGCATAACATGGGCCACACTACTGGGGGCACTACAAGGGCCTTACTATTGGGGGCATTACAGGGGCCACATTACTGGGGGCATTAGGGGCCGCACTACTGGGGGCACTGCAGGGGCCGGATTACTGGGGGCACTACAGGGGGTATAACAGGGGCCACACTACTGGGGGCACTACAGGGGCCGCACTACTGGGGGCACTACAGGGGTCTTACTATTGGGGGCACTACTGTGGCCATTACAGGGGCCTTACTATTGGGGCACTACAGGGCCTTTCTACTGGGGGAACTACATGGGCCTTACTACTGGGGGCACTACAGGGGAATTACTATTGGGGGCACTACAGGGGAATTACTACTGGGGGCACTATAGGGGCCTTACTACTGGGGGCACTACAGGGGGCATTAATACTGGGGGCACTACTATAGGGGGCATTATTACTGCTGGGGGCACTGTGTAAGGGGCACCATTACAGTGGGCATTGCATAAGGGGCACCATTACAAGTGGGCATTTAGTGTTTATGGGGAACTACTACTGTGGGCATTGTGTAAGACCTAAGTTAGGGGGGGACCCTTAAAAATGTTGCTATGGGGCCCAAAAAGTTCTAGTTACACCCCTGATACTGTGTGTGTGTGTAATATATATATTACACACAACAGCCCGATCTGTCTGTAGCAGAAATCATTAAAAATTATGTCACCAGTGAGCAGTCCTATTCAAATGACTCTGCTGGTCACGCACTTTGGCCGAACGATTGGTAAGTGCACTTACGAATCGTTAGATAGGTTGGCGGGTCGGCCAGGTGTGTACCCAGCTTGACGCGCAGTGATAGCGGTTATCGCTACTGATATGCCTGTAAGGTATCTTTAGTATGACGGGAAATTTTGTTTAAATTGAAAAAGGTCTGTCGTGATAAGGACTGTTAATCATTGCATTACTATGGTTATTAATAAACAGGCCCCAAAGTAATTGCGCACAAACACAAAGTTACATTTAACTTGAATAGGTATTACTAAAAACACATTTGTACAGTGATACATACAGAAACAAAGGGCTGTGGTGAAGTGAAATAATATTTACTGATGGTGGTGGTTGGGTTCCAATCATTAGTAAGCAAAACATATTTGCCAGCCAAAGTCATTTCACTATAATATTCAGTTCCTGTTTTTTCCCACTTTATTACTGGGTTGGGATAGATAGATAGATAGATAGATAGATAAGACAAGGCAGGAACAGAACATTATTGGCAGAACTAGAGATTGGGAGGACCCCCCTCCCTAACATGCCAAGCAATACATATAGAAGATAATAGTAAGAGTATTCCAGTTTAATTTCAAGCCTGAAAATCCTCACCCATCTCAGCCTTACACATACAACACAACAGCAAGTGTAACCTACTCCACTTCAGCTCTGTGTTTTTTAGCATCCATCAATACACACACACCTACATATACTGTACATACCTCAAGGCTGTCACCAGCTCGATCTCCTTCTTCTGTTCTGTGATTATCCTATAGGTTTGCTCTTTCCCTAGAACACTGCAGGCTCCCATGGAGTCAGACCAAACCATCTGGAAGGGGGAGGAAGGATAAATAGTTCATTCACTGCAGGTTTGGATCTCCTATATGTCTGGCACTGATAACTTAGTAAAGAGAAAAAGTGTACCCTGATCTTACTTTTGTACTGTTGACCATATGACGCATAAAAATAAACAGTGGTCTGATTGCTTTATATTGGCAGTAGCTCCAATCCTAATCATACTGTGAAACAACTGAGGGTTTCAGGTGTGCGTACAGTTAATGTAACCAGGCCAGGTAAATGAAGATATATTTGCAGTACACCTGCTGTATTGTTTCATTGCAGTTAGTTCACCTGAATGATTCATAGTAAAAACCACAGGCATGCAGTACGTGAAGGGTTGCCATCTCATTCTTTAATGCTAATAAATGTAAACTCCAATACTTAAGCTCTCCCAAATGCTCAGGTATTAAATATCTTTGTGCGTGGAAATATTACATTCCTTTAACTGCAAATGCTTGCGAAAATCCTGTAAAGGAACACATCGACTAGCTTTGGGGCTGACTGACAGGGAATATGTGAGGTGATTTAAATTCTCACTGTCTCACCTGCCCCTAATTATCCAGCAACTGAACCACTGTACAGGCCCCCATACTTCAGCAATTGAGTGCAGCAATCGTGCAATTTGCAATCGATTGTGTATAAAAATCTTTCCCTTTTTCAATCGATTGCAGATTGCAGAGATGCCACAATCGATTGAAAAAGGGAAAGATTTTTATACACAATCGATTGCAAATTACTCGATTGCTGCAATCAATTGCTGATGAATGGGAGCCTTAAGTATAAAAAAACGACTGGTGACTGCATTTGTGATATGCATATAAATGTATCTTACACGAAAATAAATAAAATATTCGTAGTGTTGAAATGCCTCTTTGTGTATATGCTTCAGCTGCATTGAAGTTGTACTTTAAAGAAAGCTACTTCTTCCATTCATATGCATTGCAAAGCATTAATTTCAAGCAAAAAATATGTGACTAGCAGCAGCATAGAATGGACGGAGTATGTGCTTTGACTGCTAGATGAACTGTGGGATACCCGAGATATCAGTCTCATACGCTATGATTGATTCCTATTATTCTTGTTTCTTTGTTTACATTTTTTTTCTTAACTTTCTCTTTTTTTTTTTGGTCCATTATTTTATGTCTTGGGGGAGTGGCGACAAGGGTCCAGGACCGGAGTATCTACAACATGGAACAGGCACCTGCTTAGGTCCCAAGGGAACCAGGGGGCCTGCCTGCCGCCTTTATGTTAATGTTTCCAGTTTTTTTTTGTAAGGCCAAGTTGTTCAATGCATCATTGTAATGTTTCACAGTGTCAGCACCCAATCTCCATGCTGCTGTCTGCTGTCACTGTGATGCATTGCTGTGCTGCAACGGTTAATGAAGGCTCTGATGTGCTGCTTCACAGTTCATATGCAGAGACAGCAGCCACAGGGCTGGTGCTACCCTTAGGCAGCTGCCT